>OX384039.1:11592550-11627550 GCA_947534325.1 Agonum fuliginosum
GTTAATTATGAAGAGTATTTTGATGAATTAGGTAATTATTTTTTTCAATAGTATTATTGTTTTTATATTTTAAGTTAAAAATTTACGTTTATTTTATATCATAATGTAATGTGTTTAAGAAATAAAAATTATAAATCCTTTGCATCCCAGTATAATTATTTTGCATTTCCCTTTCCTAAAATTAAATGTGTGGTAGATTACAGGTTATGTGCTAGTTTCGTTAAATGGTAGGTAGGTATGTATTTGGTACTTTACTATACAAAATACAAAGTATGTATATTTGTAATCTATGGTACAGACCATAAACGTTATAATGTTACATACCCGCGACCTCTTTGCCAAGGTCACTGTTGCTGACTTAGGAAAGTGAATGTAAGTTAGATTTACGTTACACAGTACGTACCCGTAACTTTTAAGTTAAACGTGTTACATTGTTATAACTTCGCAAAGATGTAACTGTGTTTGCTGGGATCCGTTTTGACCTTTTCTGAATTCATTATGACTAGTTTCGTCGTGACGTCTGTACGTACGTACGGACGGATGGACGAACGGACGGATGGACGGACGGACGGTCCTATCTGCGAAATATGAGAATGATGTAAAAATTTAATATATTGTTCATTACATCTTTATAAACGTGCATGCAAATTTTTATGCACACTTACTAGCTCGTTCAGGAGTTATCAACGTTTTAGTTGCACATGATATACTGAGGTTAGTCTTATTTGCGACATTTGATAATGATAATATAAATATAATATATTGTTTATATCATCTTTATAAACGTGCATGTAAATTTTTTTGTACATTTACTGGCTCGTTTAGGAGTTATCGTCGTTTTAGTTAGACATGTTTTACTCAGCAGCCTACCATCAGTCAGTAAACACCGATAAAAGTTATGAAGGAGATATGACAGTTTCATGAGTATCTTCTAATATTATGCCCTATACTTGTAGAAACATCCATGCAAAATATTATTACGATTCACTACTTAGATTTAAAGATATAAAAGAAAATGTGAACAAAAATTTACTTTTTTGACGTCTCCCGAAAAATTGCGTAAAACATACGGCAACGCCGCATGGGTCGCATTCTAGATTATAGAATTGAAATATTGGGGACGCAAATTAACTTACGTCATCACAAGTAGGCTGTTAAAACTGTCAATGTGACATTTTGTTACTGGTTTTGCGTTTTTTACTTCCTTGTACGGAGTAATATGGAAGTATTGTAATCGCGAAAAATTTCGGTTTTCAGATTTTGATGGAAATATCCGTTTTGACCTTTTCTGAATCCATTATGACTAGTTTCGTCGTGACGTCTGTACGTATGTATGTACGTACGTACGTCTGTACGTATGTGTGTCGCATAACTCAAATTCGGTTAGACGTAGAAAGTTGAAATTTTGTATTTAGGACTGTTATAGCATCTAGTTGTGCACCTCCTATTTTTGGTTTCAATCTATAAACCGGAAGTAGTACTTTTAAAAAATATTTTTATAAATAATTAATTTTAGCCAATTTTTTTTATTTTAAATGAAAGATTATGTGATTATTATCTACAATCGGAATTTTATAAATTTTTCTGTATCTTCTATCATTTAAGAATAAATAAAGTATATACTTATAATTTAGTATTTCGGTATCTTGTAGTCCATGATCGATTAACATTTGTTACTACGTAAAATTTAAATGATTATGACATGACAGTGACAACAGTAAAATATGCTTTATATCTTCTTCTGCAGTTTAAATAAAATGACTAAAATATATTTGTGAGTATACTAGTATAATAAGTTAAAAGAATTTTTAATATTATTCTACATTTTAGTTATTAAGAAAAGTATGAACACACAAGGCGTACAAGGAAGTCATGTGGTGTCCACGTCAGATTTTTTCTTTTAAAGAAAAAAAAAATCATAAAAGTTAAGTTATAAAATATTGTTAACAACATATTTATAGAGTATTTAGGAGATAAATAGCTGTATAATCATCCTAGTAAGTTTGAGTGCCGATCAGTTCTACACCAATCATCTTTCAAAAATTCTGATCGATTTGGAATGCTACGTTGTCACTTATACCACTGTAAATTAATATTTTATTTTTATTATTTTATGAATTTTTAATAATCCTAGGTGTAAAAATATAAACTTTTATCGATATTCCAGCACATTTACTATAATATGTTCTTTACTACAATCATACGACTTATTTAAAATAGATACGATTTTCTTGTTGTGAAGTTTTTTTCAGGGCAAAATGACATTTCTAAATTTTATGTCATTGATAATAAATTGTTATAAATAATCATAACTACCTTATCTTAGACCAGGAAAAATTTATGTATAATGCAGTGAGTGTTAATGATCATTTTAGAGGTAATAGATACATCAGCAAATCTCTTGTATGCCCACATATTTAAGTTACAGAAATGTGCGTGTTTCTGATAACTTTTGTCTCCGACGGTTCATCATCTCATATTTTTTATTGCGATCGTCCGTGCCAAAAGGGCACTAATTGGTATTTTTCGCATTATTCAAAGACGGTATGTCGTAGAAAGTTGAAATTTTGTATTTGAGACTCATGTTGCATCTAATTGATCACCTAATATTTTGCGATCGTCCGTGCCAAAAGGGCACTTTACTCTAGGTATTTTTTGGTATTTACCGCATAAATCAAATATGGTTATTATTTTTTTATATTCTACATTTTAGTTATTAAGAAATGTATGAACAGTTAATATGCGTAGAAGGAAGTCATGTGGTGCCCACGTCGGATTTTTAAATTAGAGATCGTCTTATCGTCAATAACATAACTTGTGATTTACTTTCATTTAATATAATTTTATTATTTTTTGCCCATCTCCTTACCTTCTCCATTTCTAAATTCATTAGTATATTTTTTACTTCTGGTACGCTTTTTCCTTTTGTCAAAAATACTACATCGTCTGCAAATGCTATTACTTTAGTGTTCTGCGAGTAATTTAGATTTAGTAGTGAATTATACTGGATGTTCCATAATCCCGGCCTACTACATGATCCTTGCGGGCAGCCTCTGTTGACTCTTTGCTCTATTTTAACACCATTTGCTTCCAGAACTGCTACTCTTTCACTAATAGTTATTTATGTTACAAGGACGAAAAATGCAAGTTCACGTACGACTATGGAAAATTACCGAACGAGGCAAAGCCGAGTTCGGCAACCTTAGGAGTACGAGAGCTTTTTCGTCCGTGTATCATACACTATTTTTTATTCGATTGTAAGTGAGAACTTAAAATAACTAGAATATTAATATTTTATTATAAATTATTCTAAATTTTTGTTTAGTTTGCTAATTGTAGTTATCTGCGAAACAGACAAATGAAACAAAAAAGAACAAAAAATTATTCGACTGTGTCAGTTTGCTTAAAAAAACGCGTTTGCGTACGAAAAGTACTTCTCGGCCTAAGACGAAAAGTGGGTCACCTAGCAACGGCACAAATATTAATACTCTACCTAAAAGGTTAGCTTTTCGTCCGAACATCTTAAACAAAAAACGTCACTTTTTGACATAATCGAATAAAAAATAGTTTTTTACTAGGTTGTATAAGTTTTTTCGGCATTTACTTTCTTTAAGTGCTGATATGATTGCAGGCCACCAGGCTGCGTTGAAAGCACCTTTAACATCCAGACTTGACATCACAACTACCTTCTTTTCTTGAAAGCTGTCCTCCACAAATCTTTGTAATTCCATGATTGCTTCTGGGCTACCTTTCTTTTCAACGAACCCAAATTGCTTTTCATTCATAAGATTATGAGTGTACATACTCATATATTTCGTAATTTTATTTATCATTAATTTTTCTAGCACCTTTCCTTGTAAGACAGATATACATTACTAAAAGAAGAAAAAAGAAAACTGTACTACCGATAGATCATCGAGTCCCACCTTTACCGCCATTCCTGCTCAATAAATGGCACTTGTATCTCGAGGAATTTTTTAGCGTTACCACACGTGAGCTGTCTATACATTGAATTAGACTAAGACGTACATTTTTCGAGATATTTACGAAATACTGAAAAGAGGGACCTTTACACCCCCCCTCCCACTCAACGAATACACCCCTCGGGTCAGGACTTAAAAGGTGAGTTCGTTTATTCAGTTCTGTGCACACATTTTTAACATCTTGCACAGTAACCGTTCGTTTATTCACTTCTGTGCACTTTGTAATGCACAGGATGCGTTCGGAAAATACTCGGCTGTGCGCACTGTGCATGCACAACAAGCCCAAGCTCGGATTGTTGGGCACGGAGCGTGCATGTCACTTTTGGAAGTTAAAACAATCATAATTATGGAGAATGAACAGAACGAAGATTGCATGCTGCCTATTCGTCAGATAATGTATAATAATTAATTTCGAATATGCTTTTTGCTTTAATAAGTCTCTTGTCAATGTCTGAAAATATCTAAGTTCTTAATAAATAACTCATATCATCAGCATCGCACAGAATCATAAGGTGTGACATGAGTATTATCCAAATTGTGAGTTAATGAATGATGAAAATCAAAATGGAACAGTAGATATGTCAAAATACTGCACACAAGTTCGAGACCGTTTATTTCCTTTATACACGAAGTGCACAGTTATCACGTGACCGTAACACAGCTCATGCACAGCTCAAGCACACAAAGAATAAACGAACCTACCTTTAGTATGTTGGTTTGTTTCCGGACAACATGATTTATTGCGGCCGAACGGCATTTTTTTTGTCTTCGTTGACTGGGCTACTAATAGCATGTGACTTTGAGAAAGAAAAAGTTTTGTGCCAAGGGATTAGCACAAGATTTAACGAGGCACAATTTAATTTTATTTTTTAATTCTGTAAAAGCTACATTTTAAGAGTAATTTGAAGCTGTTTCTCTATGGGTACTGTTACTATCCAAAAAAATCTGACGTGGACACCACATGACTTCCTTGTACGCCTATTAAACTGTTCATACTTTTCTTAATAACTAAAATGTAGAATTTTATTATACAAATATATTAATATATAAGTACTACTACTATTGCTACTATACTCACAAATATATTTTAGTCATTTTATTTAAACTGCAGAAGAAGATATAAACGATATTTTACTATTGTCACTACCACTGTCACTGTCATGTCATAATCATTTAAATTTTACGTAGTAACAAATGTTAATCGATCATGGACTACAAGATACCGAAATACTAAATTATAAATATATACTTTAATTATTCTGAAATGATACCAGATACAAAAATATTTATAAAATACCGATTGTAGGTAATAATCACATAATCTTTCATTTAAAATTTAAAAAATTGTCTCAAATTAAATATTTATCGAAATATTTGACAAAAGTACTACTTCCGGTTTATAGATTGAAACCAAAAATAGGAGGTGCACAACTAGATGCTATAACAGTCCTAAATACAAAATTTCAACGTTCTACGTCTAACCGTATTTGAGTTATGCGACATACATACGTCCGTACATACGTACGTACGTACAGACGTCATGACGAAACTAGTCATAATGGATTCAGAAAAGGTCAAAACGGATATTTCCATCAAAATCTGAAAACCGAAATTTTTCGCGATTACAATACTTCCTTATTACTCCGTACAAGGAAGTAAAAATAATGTGCACGAGAGAGGACATTGCAAATTTCTGGACAAGTTCCGCCCAGGTACCAACAGATTTTATGGATGGTCTCTATAAGTACCACTAACTTTTTAAGATCATTTTATTCTGTTTCTCGATCGACCAGCTTTTTTTGCAGCCAGTTCTCGGTCTATAATGCCATCTCTTGATGCTAGATAGAACTAAACTCGAATTCAAGGACAAACAATAGAGCTGTCAGTCCCCTGGTCATTACGCGTGCGATTGTGTCCGCGCAGTTACGGATGAAACGCATGCATGTAAACCACGGACTAAGATGTAAAAATCCGTGATGTAAACTTAGCTTTAATCTTGTTGGAAATAGCTTTGCAGTCTATTATTGTGTTTTATTAATCGATACTAATTTTCATATGTCAACACTAGATGTCAGCATACTGGACTAACATTTTAATAATTATTATTGACTATGTTATTTCTTTTCCACTTTGAGTCACTTTTATCATTATTATACGTTGTATCTTCCTTCAAATATATATTTTCATCAATTATATCTTGTACATTTTTGACCTTGTATGGCCCATCGTTTGAGGGCCACAGCCAATCAAAAACCTACAGGGATGACGTCACAGTTCGAATATTAAAACTTTAAAAATTCATATACCTATTCTTTTTAATAGAATTTTTCACTCATGTTTTAACAGTACAATATAGTTTATCTTGTATTTTAAGAAAAAAATATATAAAAATGTTGATGCATGACCCTATTGTTTATTTTCTCAATAGTATATGATATTTTAACAAAACGTTAGTTTCATGACTAACAATACAGAAATTATTAAATACTTGTTTTTTTAAGTTCCTTTACTTAGTTGAACTTTTGAATGTAACACCTTAAATATTTTTTTGCAGAGGGATTCAATACTGAACTAGAGATGATTCATTATGTTGTGGAATTGAAGAGATCAAATAAATTAGAACAAAATACGATTGCAGTCGTATTTAAAAATGTTGGCGCCGATAAACTTCCTAAACAACTACACTATAAAATACGTACTCTGGATTATCCTTTCGACATAGAACTAACATATTCACAAGATGGACCTTTGGGTAGCAATGGTATGCACTCATATCTCATATATTTCCTGTAGGTAATGTAATAGTGGTTAGTGGGTCCTCACATTTTAGTCCGAACGAACAGTAGCTCGATTCTCAACTTCATTCGCGTTCACACGCATACGTGACAACGCGAATGGCTTCATTACGAATATGTCTCTCGAATGTAAAGCCCTGTTCGCAGGCGCACGGGGATTCTTTGAAAAGATTCTACCAGGATACTGAATCCTGGCAAAGAAGAAATTTTCTTCTTTCTAGTGAGAATTACCTGTTACATTGTGGTGCCGCTAAATTGAATCTTCAATGAGTCTTAGAAAAGAAGAATGTATAATTTATTGATTGCTTCAAAACAATTAATTTTTTTTCAAGATTCGGAATCTTGAAACCTTCTTTTCCAGGATTCAGAATCTTCAAAAAATCTTCGTGCGAAAAGGGCTTTAAGAAAAATTATATTCTTAGCAACCCCTCGCATTCGCCTTTTTACTACGCAAATGGTCAAATTGACAACCCTCGAGTGAAGCTAATTTCAGAGTTGATTTCAACAGAAATAATTGTATAATATATGAAAAGTGACATAAGAACCACATTTTTAATGATAAATAGTTTAAAAATTGTAAAAAATCTAAATAACACATAAATATAATTTATGAAATTAAATTTTCCAAATATATTTCAAATATTTGGACAAGGAATGTTGAGTTTAAATTGCAAGAAAATTATGAAATTTTAAGTAGGACCTATGGGCTATGTGCAAGTCTCTATGTGACGCTGTCAGGCGGCAGTATTTGAAAATAATTGCACCCATTATTTAACAATGTCATATAGACCGGGATCCCAGCTACTAAAAGTCACGTGCTAAGGTACAGAACGTTTGCATATGGGAATAGAAGCGGATTGGCTCCCTATAAAAGAATAATCATGTCTTAAAAGTCAGACCGGAGGCTAGAGATGCGCATTTATATCCGAAACCCGAAACCCGACTCGACCCGTGGGCGGGTTTCGGGTCAATTTTAAAATTGATATTTCGGGTTCGGGTCGGGTCGGGTTTGGTTTTGTTTGGGTCGGGTCGGGTTAGTGTTCAAGTCGGGTAGTTTCGGGTAGGTCGGGTTAAATCGGGTCGTATCGGGTTAAATCGGGTCGGATTTAGTTGAGTTAAATCGGGTTATTTATAAAACGTAAGTAACTTATAATTCATTATTATGATATTATGAACTTAATACGTTAGATACAACCATAATATCATCAAAACCTTCCATATTATGCAAATCATGCAAAGTGTAAAATAATTGACAGATAAAAGTGTTGATTTGTTTTAATGAATTAATTCATAAAAAATGGGCATAATTCATTTGAAAAATGTACAATTCAGGGACAAAACTTGCGATCTTGGCAGTCCGTAGCAAGAGACTTTTATTGCTGTTATTCTTAAGAAAACTAGCAGATGTTTATTGCAGGGTCGGCACTAGGCAATGGAATTTTTTTACACAATGTACATTTTGGGTTTTTAAACGAAAATCAAGATTATGTGTATAATTGCATAGTTTCGTTATTGTTACTTTAAACTGTAGCAGTTACAGTTATTTTAATCTGTTTATACTATCCTATACTAAGAAGCTAACGGTAAATTAAGGACATGGTCTTAGGTCGAGTGTCAAAAGGTAAATTTTAAGGGATTACGAAAAATAGTTGAAAAAAAGTCATAGTTCTAAGAAAATCAAGTACGTTCTCATTCCTCCCTTTAGTACAGGTAGTAACAATAATTATGGAATATTAGCAATTGTCTTGAAATGATAATTCATTATTTCGAGTGTTCGTTCGAGTAGTTTGTGTTTATTGGTTTACTTTATTGCAAAAGAATATCATAAAAGAGTTTTTCTATTTGGCGTTCACAAAGTAAACTTTGTGAAACGCAACTGAATGTCGCTAGAGCTCACTTTGTGACACGCAACATATTTTTATAGAAGGTTGGTATTGCTAGTATCAGATCAGTATCAGATGACATTTATTTCAATTGTTAAACGTCAAACTTTGACAAATTTCAGTATAACCTCTAAATATGTTTTGCTTAATTAATTACTTTTTATTCAATAAAATTAATGAATCTAGAAATTGAAAACATATACGTTCAATATTTTCTATAATATCTGTACTTATCACCTAGAATATTTCAGTAATATATACTTTTGCAGTGACAGTGACAGTTAAATAAAAGGCAATATTAATATCACCAACCAAAACGTTATACACACAATTTCCCTAAATCGATTTGTGTATATTGTGGCAGTATAATTTAAATTTTAATAATAAAAGACACCAAATAGAAAAAATAGTATAAAGAACTCATTTTATAAGACTTTTTTCGCACTTGTTCTTTAGTAAACTCGCCCGAGGGCTTGTTTTACTAAATTTGAACACGTGCGAAAAAATTATGTCTTATAAAACTTGTTCTTTAATATACTATTTCTTGACGTACAAGGTAGTAAACTCCGTTCACAGTTTGCCCCATTTTCAAAAACAATTTTTTTATGTTGAAAGCGAGGGACTTCAGTCACTATTGTCATACACATATAAAGACAAAAAATCAGAAATGAAGATGAAATACACATTTCAAATTTACGTAAATTAAATCACTAATACAAACAATTTGTATTTGCTTTTAATATTATGTGCAAGCAAAAACCAAAAAGGTTAAAAATAGATTATGACAGTAGTTTCTGCGGTCACTCGCTTACGTCAAATAAAAAATGTTTAATTAACGGTCGGATACTATGTATGTAAATAAGGTATCCATCGGGTAGGGTAGAACATTAATTAATCGTATAACGGGTCAGGTCGGGTTCGGGTAAAAGTCGGGTTCGGGTACAGGTCGGGTTAGGGTTGGGTAAATGTCGGGTTCGGGTCATATCGGGTTCGGGTCATATCGGGTATTTCTCGGGCCGGGTATAGTCGGGTGTTTATCAGGTTGGTTCGGGTACAGGTCGGGTTCGGGTCTGGTACCTTTCGGGTTCTGGTCGGGTCGGGTTTCATTTTTATTAAAAATGCGCATCTCTACCGGAGGCTTTAAGTCATGGCAGTACTTTCAAAATTTAAAAAAGGGACAAAAATTTCGTGATGAGGTACATTAAAAATTTTCGTGTCATTCTGTCATTAGAAGCGGATTTTTGCCTAGTATGCTAATATGTCTTTTAAGACATTGAAACCGGGGGCTTTTGACATTTAAGACACGAAACAAAATTTCAAACTTCTTGTGGATTTTTATGCACAATAATCCACAGATCCACAGAAATAGGGGCTTAATGCATTTAAGACAACCAAAAGTCAAAATGGTGCGAAAAACTACGTGATGAGGTACAAATAATTTTTTTATTTCATTCGACGCGGGTTTTTTCCTAGTTTGCTAATATGTCTTTTAAGACATTGAAACCGGGGGCTTTTGACATTTAAGACACGAAAACAAGTTTTCAAAAAGGGGAAAAAATTACGTGATAAGGTACCTACATTCAAACTTTTTCTGGATTTTTATGCACAAAGGGTCGAAATTTGCGTGATAAGATACATGCAAACTCTTTGTGCATTTTTATGAACCATAATCCACAAAATTATGAATACGCTTTTTAAGACATAAAAAATGTAGGCTTAATGAATTTAATACAAACAAAAGTAAAAATCTGACGTGGCCATCACACAACCTTCCGCCATATCTAGACTTTAAACAGAAATGTATACGTACAATCCGGTGCCCATTTAAAATATACAAATATAAATCTAAAATATTTAAACACAGAAATTAGTATCACCTGAATCAAAAGATTCATTCACACGAAAACTCTTCTGTGTTGAAGCAATCCTCCGTTACTACATTTAATAGCATACTTATGACTAGTATGCCAACTTGTCACCCGTCTCATCTGTCAATATTTTTTATGCAGAAACAAAAAATAACCGAACATGGATTACAAGATTTCAACGTTTTATTTGATAAATTTATTTTTTAAATTTTACTGCAGTTCTTTAATGCTACCAGATAAAGACAATTTTTTTATAACGTAAATTGCAAATAACTTTTCCTCTTATACTTATTACAAATAAATACTATATTTATCCAAATTTATAGAAATTTTTGACACAATCTTTTAAATCTTCAAAAAATATCACTTCCGGTGAAGATATTTGTACCAAAATCTAATGAGCTCTTCCTATTCGTATACAATTGTAAAATACCAAATATCAAAATATTTGGGTAATTCGTATTTGAGTTATCCGACAGACGGCATCGGCCCGGACCACACACATACACACACACACACACACACACACACACACACACACACACACACACACACACACACACACACACACACACACATACATACATACATACAGACATCATCGGGAAACTATCAAAAATGAGTTGTAAGGACCCTAATTCGTGCTCATCCACTAAAAACTCACTACCTGATTTTTTGCATGATTCCAATACCTTCCTTTACAGGTAAACGGAAGGTAAAAATGGATCTCAAAAGCTATGTTATTAGGTACAATTTAACTTTTTGTATCATTCGATAATAATAATAATAATAATAATAATTCGCTTTTCCTTATGCACCATGAAGTTAGCGGAAAAATTTTTAAAAGACGCGACAATATTGAGGTTATTGCTTCTAAGACAACAAAAAATCTGAAAGAGTCTTATGGCGGGTCCACACTGCCACGAACATTGTTAACTAACAATGTTTGCTAACATTGTTCGCTAACATTTTTGCAACGCACTGAATCCTAATAACATTTCTGCTAACATTCGCATGCTAATAACAGTGTTCGCTACATTTGCGGTAATCTTCAAAAGAAAAAATGTTATTAGGAGTTATTTTGATATTTTAGTAGTAAACCAGTGCTTTCCTGTGCTTCGTGCAATACGCATGTGATAAATATTTTGTGTTTTGCATTTATATAAAAGCATTTTTAGTTTAGTTTGTTTTGTTCTTTGGGCAACATGGTTTGTATACGTTTTTGTCAAATGATGGAAGGAAATTAATATAAATAGTTACCTTTATCATGTCCTTGAAACCGTTAATTCGAGTTTCGCATACGTTGGGTACAATTTGGGAAATACTTTGTTTTGAATTATCATGACAATTTGTATTAGCGAACATTCACATTACAAAAATTGGTGTGGACGAGACATGTTAACTAACATTTTTAGGAAAAATTGTTCGTTAACACTGTTCATGAACATTTTGTTCGTGGCGGTGTGGACCCGGCATTAGTTCCCGAATGAAGACGAATAATCTCTGATCGCTAACTTCACGGTCAAAGAAGATTAGGTTGTATGACTCCCTATCCGTTTACACTGTTTCTGTGCGGTCAGGATGAGTATCATTGGAGGTAGGTTTCCATAATAGACTAGACGGGAAATCCGAAATTCGCACTTCTAGGTGCATTTTATGTAACATGGGTTTCTAGACTAATTTGACCCCGCTGAATTCGAATCTGCCCGTTACCAAGCCGAATTTTGCATGTAACACCCGGAATCCAAGATGGCGGCCGTTTTTAATCTTTACGTGAAACAAGTAAATATTGTTGTATTTTTGAGAATGATGTCTTTTTTTATATATATATATATATATATATACAGGGTGAGTCATCGAAATGCCCGTCGTCGATATCTCCCTTGTCGTTAAAAATACAGCATAAATTTATTAACAGAATTTTTCGTCTACTCAAGGAGCATAACTTAAAATTATTTTCACATATACAGGATGTTGCATAATGACTTGGCAATAATTGTTCGTCTTTTTTTAAATGGAACATCCTATATATTTTGAATTGTATTTTATTTACCTATACGAACATATAAATTTCATTTTAGTTTTTCGCGCCGTTGCCAAGTTATTCAATTTTTTCTCTAAAAAAAGCCGAATACACGTATTGTTTTATAAAGGCGTACTGAAGTTATTATAATAGTAAAAATTATGAATTTTTTTTCTGAACAACTGTAACTATTCTCTTTGTTTTGGCATAACTATTTTAAAATGTTATTATACAGGGTGTTCAGTACAGAAAATCAAATTTACTCAATTTCAAATGGCTATAACTCGTCATTTTCAAATGGAACAGCCTATATTTTATTATTCTGTTGTGTGTATTTTTGCATCTACTTATGTTATAAAAGGTGTCCTATGCCTAAAAACATTAATTTCGAAATTAATTAAATTAAGTAAGTACGCCTTTATAAAATAATACGTGTATTCGGCTTTTTTTAGAGAAAAAATTGAATAACTTTGCAACGCCGCGGAAAACTAAAATGAAATTTATATGTTCGTATAGGTAAAGAAAATACAATTCAAAATATATAAAAATATATAGGGTGTTTCATTTAAAAAAAGACGAACAATTATTGCGAAGTCGTTATGCAACACCCTGTATATGTGAAACTAATTTTAAGTTATGCTCCTTGAGTAGACGAAAAATTCTGTTAATAAATTACGACGGGCATTTCGATGACTCAGCCTGTGTATATATATATATATATATATATATATATATATATATATATATATATATATATATATATACACACAGGGTGTAAAGCTGCGTTTACATAGAGCTTAGTGCCGTTGCCTTGTTAGAACGGTGTTGCATTGGTATTGCATTGGTGAGGACAGCGCTCACATACAAACTTAGTGACGTTGTTGTATGTAATACAGTATTCTGTCGTGTTGCATATAAATTGAAATTGCTGTCCTAAAAATATTTTAAGATTTAATTTGATAAAAATATCAGAACAAGAAATAATTATTACCTGTAAATTTAAACTTTAATGCAAGAATTTTACTTTATTTATTTATATTTTCGCAGTACAATGAGCATTTTTTGTCCCATATTGCTGGATATTGTACCAAAAATTCAGCAAATTTACTGTCTACACTCATATTTATCTATAAAAATAGGTAAATTCGAAGTCAATGACAATTCCAATGACAATTTGTCACGATTCAATTTTATTCGCCACCTTTTAAATTCCACATTAAATTTTGATTGGCTGTTACTTGGCGGTGCGGTGCTTGTGCGTTGTAAATGTTTGGAGTTTACAAACTATAGCAACGCATTGCACTGACACTACCAACGCGTTAAGTCATTGTGAACGCTTCCATTACTTTGCGTTTGCCAAACCCTGTGCAACTGCAAGACCACTGCACTACCGTTACAATAAGTCGTATGTAAACGATACTTAACACGAAATGCGGGCCATAGGCGTTTAACATAGTAAATCAGTTTTTCCGTTCGAATTGCTTCCCTAATTATTTTAGACAAAAATGTTTCAAATAAATGTTGTTGAGCATAAAATTCTACATCCGGATCAGTAAACAAAATTTATTTTGGTTGCTTTATAACTGCAGAAATCAAATTTGAAAATACACGGAATAGCGAATTAATAGTAACAGCCATGGAATTAAAAACAGGAGATGAACAAATGCGTAATGTTTTAAACGTCAAATTATTAGTACCTACGTATAAATTATTTTGACAATTCCACTCATAGTTTTTCATCCAATCAAAACACACTATTTTGCTGATTTGTACCAATCACAGACGAACTACAGTGACAATTTTCACTAGTGAAAATTACACTGACAATTTTCACTAGTGAAAATTGCCGCGAAGCGTTGCTTAGATATTATGTCAGTTGTGATGATTGTTTTAAAAATACATTACTTTTTTTGGTATAAATAAAATAATTCGAGAAATTGTCAAGCCGAATACCATACGTGACTATGATTTTTTGGTAATTTTTGCCGTCTGGTCACGACTGCTTGTTGCGTCGAAAATAAATACGAGTGCGTAGCACGAGTGTTTATTTTCTAAAGCAACAAGCAGGAGTGACCAGACGGCAAAAATTGCCGGCAAAAATTGCCGGCAAAATCATAGTCACTAATGGTATTATACAGGCTGAGTCATCGAAATGCCCGTCGTCGATATCTCCCTTGTCGTTAAAAATACAGCATTACATTTTTTAATAGAATTTTTCGTCTACTCAAGGAGCATAACTTAAAATTATTTTCACATATACATTTATACATATATATTTTTGCATCTTCTTATGTTATAAAAGGTGTCCTATGCCTAAAAACATTAATTTAATTAATTTCGAAATTAATGTTTTTAGGCATACGACACCCTTTATAACATAAGAAGATGCAAAAATACACACAACAGAATAATAAAATATAGGGTGTTCCATTTGAAAATGACGAGTTATAGCCATTTGAAATTGAGTAAATTTGATTCTCGGTACTGAACACCCTGTATTATAACATTTAAAAAAGTTATGTCAGAACAAAGAGTATAGTTACAGTTGTACAGAAAAATTCATAATTTTTACTATTAAAATAACTTCAGTACGCCTTTATAAAACAATACGTGTATTCGGCTTTTTTTTAGAGAAAAAATTGAATAACTTGGCAACGCCGCGGAAAACTAAAATGAAACTTATATGTTCGTATAGGTAAATAAAATACAATTCAAAATATATAAAAATATATAGGGTGTTTCATTTAAAAAACGACGAACAATTATTGCCAAGTCGTTATGCAACAGCCTGTATATGTGAAAATAATTTTAAGTTATGCTCCTTGAGTAGACGAAAAATTCTGTTAATAAATTTGTGCTGTATTTTTAACGACAAGGGAGATATCGACCACGGGCATATCGATGACTATATGAGTATATACAGGATATAGGTTGGAGGAGGTGAAATGCGAACATAGGGAAATAAATGACAATGGAGTTATCATGCTAGGCATCTTGATATACGTGAAATAAGTACTGTCAATGTCAAAGTATCTGTTATATTATTGAAATTTTTATTTTCATTAAAATATTTTCTTTGCATAATAATGTATATGTACGAGCAGAACGAGAAAGTTTACATGCACTTTTAGATTTTATTATTATTTCTGTTATTGATTACTCTTTTTGTGAATTTGTGTGGTATATATATATATATATATATATATATATATATATATATATATATATATATATATATATATATATATATATAGTCGGTTCCTCTTCTACCCTGCGGGTGTAGAGGTGTAAAGGCGTACTGAAGTTATTATAATAGTAAAAATTATGAATTTTTTTTCTGAACAACTGTAACTATTCTCTTTGTTTTGGCATAACTATTTTAAAATGTTATTATACAGGGTGTTCAGTACAGAAAATCAAATTTACTCAATTTCAAATGGCTATAACTCGTCATTTTCAAATGGAACAGCCTATATTTTATTATTCTGTTGTGTGTATTTTTGCATCTACTTATGTTATAAAAGGTGTCCTATGCCTAAAAACATTAATTTCGAAATTAATTAAATTAAGTAAGTACGCCTTTATAAAATAATACGTGTATTCGGCTTTTTTTAGAGAAAAAATTGAATAACTTTGCAACGCCGCGGAAAACTAAAATGAAATTTATATGTTCGTATAGGTAAAGAAAATACAATTCAAAATATATAAAAATATATAGGGTGTTTCATTTAAAAAAAGACGAACAATTATTGCGAAGTCGTTATGCAACACCCTGTATATGTGAAACTAATTTTAAGTTATGCTCCTTAAGTAGACGAAAAATTCTGTTAATAAATTACGACGGGCATTTCGATGACTCAGCCTGTGTGTATATATATATATATATATATATATATATATATATATATATATATATATATATATATATATATATATATATATATATATATATATATATATATATATATATAGTCGGTTCCTCTTCTACCCTGCGGGTGTAGAGGTGTAACTTTGTTTATTCTTCAACAAAGTTCTTCCATTTCTTCTAATCCTTTGATAATTCGTATGCTTGTCTGTTTGATATGTTTCTCTTCTTTAATATTTCTTCTATGTTGTCGTCCCACGTTTTCCGCGGTCTGCCTCTGCTTCTTTTCCCGGTTGTTCGTGCTTTCCATATACTTTTAACTAGTCTTTTTCCTGGTAGTCTATTTAGGTGTCCAAACCATAGTAGCTGTTTCTCCTCTATTACTTGTCTGACAGATTTTATTCCCAGTTTTTTCCTTATATCTTCGCTGCCATATAGGAGGATTGGGAGTATTATTGTTTTATAAGTTGTTATCTTTGTTCTTTCGGATACGTTTTTATGATTAAATATTGTCGTTCTCAGCAGGTGGTATGTTCTGTTTGCAGATATTATTCTAGCGTTAATTTCTACCTCAATGTTTCCTCCAGCCTTTATGGTGCTGCCAAGATATTTGAATGCTTCTACTTGTTGAATTCTCTGGTTGCTGATATTTATGTTAATATTTTTATTTTCCTTCGATATGGCCATTACTTTAGTTTTTCCTGTGTTTATATTCATATTTGCTTTCTTCAATTCGTCGTTCCAAATGTTTATGTTTCTCTGTAGTTTTTCTTCGGAGTCGCTAAGTATTGCCATATCATCTGCAAACATTAGCTCGGAGACACTGATTCGTCTTGTTTTACTTCTAGGCGTTCTTCAAAGTGTTTCTGCCATCTATTCATCACGCTTATTTCGTTTTGTAATATTCTGCCTGTTTTATCCATTATTTGTGTTAGTGGTGGTTCTTTTTCTTTCCTTATATTTTTTGTTATTTTATAGAATAATTTCTTATTTTCTTTATAATTGGTTTCGATTCATTTTCCAAAGTCTTCCCACTCTTGTGCTTTACTTGCTTGGATTAGTTCCTTTACAGTTTTTCTCTGTTTTTTATAGTCTTCATATTTTTCTTGAGTTTTGCAATTTATATATTGTCTCCATTTTTCTTTTTACCTCTCGCCACTCATATCTGTAAGAGAGGTATTGTAATCATGCTAAAATTTCGATAGTGAGTTTTCAATGGATAAGCACGTTTTGAGGTCCCTAGAACACGATTTTGATAATTTCGCGATGTGTGTGTGTGTGTGTGTGTGTGTGTGTGTGTGTGTGTGTGTGTGTGTGTGTGTGTGTGTGTGTGTGTGTGTGTGTGTGTGTGTGTGTGTGTGTGTGTGTGTGTGTGTGTGTGTGTGTGTGTGTGTGTGTGTGTGTGTGTGTGTGTGTGTGTGTGTGTGTGTGTGTGTGTGTGTGTGTGTGTGTGTGTGTGTGTGTGTGTGTGTGTGTGTGTGTGTGTGTGTGTGTGTGTGTGTGTGTGTGTGTGTGTGTGTGTGTGTGTGTGTGTGTGTGTGTGTGTGTGTGTGTGTGTGTGTGTGTGTGTGTGTGTGTGTGTGTGTGTGTGTGTGTGTGTGTGTGTGTGTGTGTGTGTGTGTGTGTGTGTGTGTGTGTGTGTGTGTGTGTGTGTGTGTGTGTGTGTGTGTGTGTGTGTGTGTGTGTGTGTGTGTGTGTGTGTGTGTGTGTGTGTGTGTGTGTGTGTGTGTGTGTGTGTGTGTGTGTGTGTGTGTGTGTGTGTGTGTGTGTGTGTGTGTGTGTGTGTGTGTGTGTGTGTGTGTGTGTGTGTGTGTGTGTGTGTGTGTGTGTGTGTGTGTGTGTGTGTGTGTGTGTGTGTGTGTGTGTGTGTGTGTGTGTGTGTGTGTGTGTGTGTGTGTGTGTGTGTGTGTGTGTGTGTGTGTGTGTGTGTGTGTGTGTGTGTGTGTGTGTGTGTGTGTGTGTGTGTGTGTGTGTGTGTGTGTGTGTGTGTGTGTGTGTGTGTGTGTGTGTGTGTGTGTGTGTGTGTGTGTGTGTGTGTGTGTGTGTGTGTGTGTGTGTGTGTGTGTGTGTGTGTGTGTGTGTGTGTGTGTGTGTGTGTGTGTGTGTGTGTGTGTGTGTGTGTGTGTGTGTGTGTGTGTATGTGTGTGTGTGTGTGTGTGTGTGTGTGTGTGTGTGTATGTGTGTGTGTGTGTGTGTGTGTGTGTGTGCGTGCGCGTGCGCGTGCGCGTGCGCGTGCGTGTGCGTGTGCGTGTGCGCGTGCGCGTGTGCGTGTGCGTGTGCGTGTGTGTGTGTGTGTGTGTGTCAGGACGGATGTTGGAGGTACGATAACTCAAATACCTCTGAATAAAAAAATTTGAAATTTTGTATGTAATATTCTGACACCCTAGATTAGATCTGATTAGATTTTGGTGTTGATCGTGCTACCGGAAGTGGTAGTTTCTTGAAGATCTGAAGAGTTTTTCTGGAATATCCTCAAAATTTATGAATTAATAGGAATTTTTTTAATAACATTGTATACTAAATGTTACTGTCTACAATATGTATTCAAAACGTTGTTTTTATCTAGCACCATTTTCCAATTACAAGAAGTTAAAAATTCTACAAATTTGGATTTATCTGCCTACCTATGAAAACAAAAAATAAAATATTTCAGTGTTAATGTCATATCAATTGTTGACTTTTGACAAATTGAAATGGAAAATATGAAATGTTATTTATTATTTATAAGCTCATAATAAACTTTAATAATATTATAAAAACTACAATTCCGTAATTCCCTTCTACAATGGTATATTTGTGAGTAAGTAGGTACCTTCATACACACTCAGTAAAATAGTGGAATATGGCGAGAGGTCATGTGTTGGCCACATCGGATTTTTTCTGCTTTATTTCTTGTTTAATTTCATCACTCCACCATCGAGTTTTATTTTTCCGTGTTGTCGGATTATTTATGCCACAGATTTCTTTTGCTGCTTGTTGTACAATATTTTTGATTGCATTCCATAACATTTCTGTGTCTAGGTTGTTGTAATTCCCAAGTTCTAATATTTTATTATTTACTCTTCGTTGATATTCATTTCTCGTTTCTTCGTCTTTTAATTTATATATTTTAATAGTTTCTTTTCCTTTTCTTTCTCTGATGATTGCTTTGTTTCCTTGATTTTTAGGTATCTTTATTTTACATTCTAACAGGAAGTGGTCGGACCTATTTCTGGTCCTCTTTTCACTCGAACGTCTTTTATCTTACGCCTATTTAGTACGGGAGCCGGGCGCACGTAGTGTCCCTGATATTCCCGCTTGTAAGCCTTTGTCACGTTTGGTGAGAATACCCAGCAGAGGGCAAAAGAGGCACGACTTCCAGGTAACCATGTGCCATTCCCCCCCCAGGGGAGAAATGAAAAATCGCAAAATTCGCATATTTTGGGGCTAAATGATCAATGGCTATGCAAAGACCCTCTCGACATCAATTTAAGACGATTATAGTGTGCCGGGCCCGGAAAACGGGCCCACAAAGTTGCAAAAAAATGTCGCAAAATTCGCACATTTTGGGCCGTCTTAAAATTGGTCAAATGATCAATGGAGATGCGAAAACCTCCTAGAGATCAGTTTAAGACGATAATGGTGTGCCGGATCCGAAAAACGGGCCCTCAAAGTTGCAAAAAATTTCGCAGAATTCGCATATTTTGGACGTGCTAAAATTTGACATTCTGGTCTATCATGCCGTCAAGAGTAATGAACAAATATTTGAAGACTAGTCAACCGTGCCTGAAAGGCGGAATTTAGGCTCGCGTTGTCCGTAAGCGTGGGGTTGAAATAGATAGTTTGGATTATGTTCACGTTATTTTGCATTTGTGTTTATCGAGAAGAGGCTATTCCTTAATGAAGAAAAGATTCTGATTCTGCTTGAAACAAAGAGGTCAAAAAAATGCTCGACAAATCTGTCAACTGTCAGAATAAATATTTTTGTTTTGTTTAATTTTACATGGCAGTCTGAAACTAGCCTAAATTGTTAATTTTTATTTCATGTTTATTTCGTGAAAGAAATCGATATGAACAAAAAATTCAAGCTTATTCGATGCAGTTTTTTATTCTGAATATCTCTTGTATTTACCACTTACACTGCCTTAATTACAGGACTAAGTTTAAGACCACTTCAGATGGGTCGGTTGTGCCAAATTTTTTACATTTTGAGGCTGTCTTAACGGGCCTAGGTCATTCTAAACCGTCTTAAACAAATTTCAGAGTGGTTTTCGCATCCCCCTTGATAATTCGACCAAATTTAAGACGGCCCAAAATATGCGAATTCTGCGAATTTTTTTTGCAACTTTGAGGGCCCGTTTTTCGGATCCGACACACCATTATCGTCTTAAACTGATCTCTAGGAGGTTTTCGCATCTCCATTGATCATTTGACCAAGTTTAAGACGGCCCAAAATGTGAGAATTTTGCGAAATTTTTTTTGCAACTGTGAGGGCCCGTTTTCCGGGCCCGGCACACCATAATCGTCTTAAACTGATGTCGAGAGGGTCTTTGCATAGCCATTGATCATTTGGCCAAGTTTAAGACGGCCCAAAATATGCGAATTTTGCGATTTTTTCATTCCCCCCCTGGGGGGGAATGGCACATGGTTACCTGTAAGTCGTGCCTCTTTTGCACTCTGCTGGGTATTCTCACCAAACGTGACAAAGGCTTACAAGCGGGAATATCAGGGACACTACGTGCGCCCGGCTCCCGTACTAATTGGTCTTTTTAGTTATTATATAATCGATAATGGATTTTTCGTTCCTACTGAGCACCTCTCTAGTGAACTTATGTATTTCTTTATGTGCGTAAAAAGTATTTGTTATCTGCAAATCATTAATAATGCAGAAGTCGATTAATCTATTTCCATTGTTGTTTCTTGTTTTCTCTCCAAATATACCTACTCCTTGAATTCCTGTATTATTATTTCCTACACGTGCATTGAGATCGCCTATTATATAAATTGGATCTTGTAGTTCTTCACTTATGATTTGTAATTCTTCCCAGTATGCATTTTTATCGTTAGTGTTTGCGTCCTCATTTGGTGCATACGTGACTAGTATATGTGTTTTTTCGTTATTTATTTCTACAATAACAAGTAATATGCGTTCAGAATAGAATTTCCATTGTAGTATTTTGTTTTCTAGTTCTTTACTTATTAAGCAGCCCACTCCTTCTCTGGCATTTTCATTTACCGTCACTCCACTGTATATGAAAATATGTCCTTTTAATTTTATTATTCCTTTGCCTTTCTTTTTGGTTTCTGTGATTCCTAGGATTTTTATTTTTGTCTTTTCAAATTCATCTATAAGTTCTGTTTCTTTTCCCTTAATGCCTCTAACATTCCAAGTAGCAATTTTTAATACATCGTATTTTTGTACATTAACCCTGATATTATTACGTAATTCATTTTTTTCCATTTGTATTGCCGTAGTCGTCACCTGTAGGTCCTTCCGTTTGCAGTTGATTAATCGTTTTTTGTTATCATTCGTTGATCGTTTTTTGATGCTTTTTGTTTCTCTTTATCAGTTTTTATTGTAACTCCTTTTACTTGGCTGTCCCATATGTATTCTTCTTTGCCAATTGTTATTTTTTTATATCCAACTTTAACTCTTATCCCTTTTTCTCTTTCTACCTTTGCGATACTTCTTAGTTCTCTCTGTATTTCCCTCTCTTCCCACGTTAAGTCATTGTTAATGTAAATATCCGTGTCCTTCAATTTATTTTTTGCAGCCATTACTTTTTGTTTTTCTTCCCAGCTGGACATTTCAACCACAATGATTTTATTCTCTGTTTCGTTTCTAATCGCTACTACTGATTTGTAGCTCGCATTCACCTGTAGTTGTTTCTCTAAGAGTTTTTAAATTTCTTGTTCTGGTGTGTTTGTATTCTTTAGCCCTATTATTGTTATATTGTTCTTCCTTCTTTGTTTTTCCTCTATCTCCGATTTCTTCTCAAGTTTCTCTATTCTGTCTATTAGTATACTTTTTTCTCTTTTCCATTCTTCTTCTTTCTTTTCCACTTCTTCTTTTATCTCCCTTATCTGTTGTATTAATTCTTCTTTATTTTCATCCATCTTCTTCATCATTGTTTTCATCATTTCCTTTAGCTCCTCCATATTTTCTTTGCTAATCTCCTCCTCTGCTTCTTCCCTTTCTCTTTGTAGCTTCTCTAGTTCTTCCTCTCTTTTTCTTTGTTCGGGTGATTGTAGAATTTTTTTACTTTTATTGAAAGCTCGAAGCCCTGTATCTTCTTTATCTTCTTCTCCTCTTTGTCTTTTATTCATAACCCGCACTTAAATTTAATATTAATATTAAATTTATTGTCCGGTATTATAGGCGAGCGGCGCACCCCCGAAAACGTGCCTAGAAAAACAACTTAACCTCTCATGGAAAAACTAATGGTTGCAACCAGGTGGAATCGATCCGTTATTTTATTGCAAACAAAAAACCTAAATAAAATTTTTTGATCCGAGTGGCAGGAAATTTGTTATTAACAAAAAAGTTGTAACATTAAAACAAGATAAAAAATGGCCCCGCACGTAGTTTTATTAGGTTAATTGGCTCAAAATAATCACTTTTTGTCTCTTGGCATTTTTTTGAAAAACGCACCCATTTCGAGATATAGGCGATTTTAAGTCGAAAAACGGCCAATATTGTCCAACTTCAAAAAATCATATCTCAAATTCTAATGCACCTTTTTTAATTTAGAAAATTGCAAAATGATCGTCAAGACTTGTACTTTAACCCTATATTTTTTCCATATGGCCATCTTTTTGTTTTACTCCCCAAATTTACAGCTAAATTTTGGTAAAATTCTTAGGTTTCGTTAAAGGGGTGGAAACGCTCAAATATTGAACAATCAGTCTGAAAACGATTTTTTTCCATTAAATTGGTTACATATAATATTTTCTGAAACTATTTATCAAAATGAATGAGTATTTAGTTAGTTTTAAGCATTTTTTCGTTGTAAATGTAAAAAATCAATTATCAAAATTTTTTCCCATTTATTTCCATGTTGCTTTACGTTACATTGTTATGATATTTAAATTTTAAAAACATTGTTAACTAATTAATACATATTTATACGTGTCAAATTTTTTTGAATATCTACAAAACCATACTAATGGAAAATGGAATAATGGTCATTAATGGAGTCTAATTTCATCATTCTAATTCAGTCTCACTATCTTCTCACAAAATTTCTGTATGGTCAGGTACAATTTCAGCATTTTTACATTGAGATGAACAATTACAGATGTTACAACATTTAAATCCTTGCGAACAGCAAGAACAAATTTCTGCTTCTACACAAAGTGTTTTTCCACTGCAAGAACAAATAAATTTTTGCATGATCTCCATCGCTGTATCTTCTTCAAAATAATTCACGCATAATAAATTGTTATAAAATTTCCAGCCGTATAAATTTGGTTCAAAAATGCTTTAAGTGGTTGCGATACCACAAGTTCGTTTTACTTTATTGGAAAAAAGCATACGCTGCATTGTTGAAACTATCTGACATTGTCAATTTATCAAATGCAGAAACTTTAAATGCAGTCACGAAACTTTTGTGTATTATTTATAATGCTGGTAAAGCTAATAAACAGAAAACTATAGTGAAATCTATTAATGATCTAAGATATACTATAATAGCAGGTGTTAAAAATGTAACAGTTGATAAATTACCTCCATCAGAGCCTACATTATTACAATACGTTTTAAGAGTAAAATGGCAAGCTAATGAATTGTCGCAAGCAAGATCAGAGAAAATAATGTCTTTTGAACCAAATTTATACGGGTGGAAATTGTATAACAATTTATTATGCCTGAATTATTTTGAAGGAGATACAGGGATAGAGTTCATGCAAAAATTTATTTGTTCTTGCAGTGGTAAAACACCTTGTGTAGAAGAAGAAATTTGTTCTTGCTGTTCAGAAGGATTTAAATGTTGTGACATCTGTAATTGTTCATCTCAATGTAAAAATGCTGAAATTGTACCTGACCATGACCATACAGAAATTTTGTCAGAAGATAGTGAGACTGAATTAGAATGATGAAATTAGACTCCATTAATGAGCATTTTTCCTTATAAATTCAATTTGTGTGTTTCTGTAGATATTTAAAAAATATTTGACACATATAAATATGTATTAATTAGTTAATAATTTAAAAAAATTAAATATTACTATATATAACGTATAGCAACGTGGAAATAAATGGGAAAAATTTTGATAATTGATTTTTTACATTTACAACGAAAAAATGCTTAAAACTAACTAAATACTCATTCATTTTGATAAATAGTTTCAGAAAATATTATATTTAACCAATTTAATGGAAAAAAATCGTTTTCAGACTGATTGTTCAATATTTGAGCGTTTCCACCCCTTTAACGAAACCTAAGAATTTTACCAAAATTTAGCTGTAAATTTGGGGAGTAAAACAAAAAGATGGCCATATGGAAAAAATATAGGGTTAAAGTACAAGTCTTGACGATCATTTTGAAATTTTCTAAATTAAAAAAGGTGCATTAGAATTTGAGATATGATTTTTTGAAGTTGGACAATATTGGCCGTTTTTCGACTTAAAATCGCCTATATCTCGAAATGGGTGCGTTTTTCAAAAAAATGCCAAGAGACAAAAAGTGATTATTTTGAGCCAATTAACCTAATAAAACTACGTGCGGGGCCATTTTTTATCTCGTTTTAATGTTACAACTTTTTTGTTAATAACAAATTTCCTGCCACTCGGATCAAAAAATTTTATTTAGGTTTTTTGTTTGCAATAAAATAACGGATCGATTCCACCTGGTTGCAACCATTAGTTTTTCCATGAGAGGTTAAGTTGTTTTTCTAGGCACGTTTTCGGGGGTGCGCCGCTCGCCTATTATGGTCTATGCTCCGCCACTGTATTTTTACTGCGACTCTGTGCGCCTGCGCGTCGCTCACAGCTGACTGTCTCAGTGTTGCCAGTAGTAGGGAAATTTCCCTAAATCTGGGGAAATTAAAAATCGAGAGGGGAAAATGGAATTTTTTATAAATTTAGGGAAATTTTTTGAAAGTGCTGTTTTTTACTTGCCTTTTAAATCTTTATAATTTTTTTTTATTTACGTTATAATTTTAAACGTAGAAATCTTTGTTGGTGTCGTGTGCACTCCTACCTTACTGGTCTGAATTATGCTCCAAATGAACCACTGTGAACAGCCAACTGTCAAGTGTCAGTCCGTCTGCGTCAAGTAATAAGTAGATGATTACGACCAACTGAGAATGTATATTTTTGTTGATAATTAATATATTTACGTTGGCATTACAAGTTTTTGCTTTAAAAAAAAAACGAATTTCTTTAAAAAAAAATCCCATTTTTAGGGATATTTTGAAGTTTTCTTAGTTAGGGAATTTTTAGGGACATTTTTAAATAATTTCTAGGGACTTATTTTTTTTTGACCTGGCAACACTGGACTGTCTACCGCGGCTCTGACTTTACTGTGAGCTCTCAATGTCAACAACTTTAACAAACTCTTTAAACACTATTATTTATCACAAACAACCTCCACTTTATTCTCACTTCACAACCCCGTCTTTAACTTCACTTCTATGTCAAATTGCTTTCAGAAAAAGCGATAAGTCGAGTTTATTATCGGCCGATCTAAAAGCACATGTCACTAACGCGAAGTACAATAATTATTATATATATATATATATATATATATATATATATATATATATATATATATATATATATATATACAGAGTGATCAAAACAATCTGATAGTCACGTGACCCGCAATTTTCCAAAATAACATCAAAATTTGATTTCAAGGAAGAAAAGTTTAAGATCCAAGCTCATGGGCGTGCGAATTAGGATAATAATTATTTTATTTTAGTAAGTATTTAAGTACCCCTGATCGAATATATGCTTCGATAATATACTTATAGTGTTCGCCTGTTAAAACCATTTCGGGTGGTAAACTTAATATAAACACATTTACAACTTAGGCTTGGTTCACATAGCTTATGTCATGTCATGTCTGTGTCATGTCAATATGTTGAGCACACGATAAACTAATGAAGTAGTTCACATAGGGTATGTCTCGTATGTTATTTTTTTTGACATAACATAACAGTTGATTTGAACTCAACTTTCACTGCTATATGTCTATGTCTATATCTGTCAAAATTACACATTTATTATTAATATAGATAAAAACTTACCAATAAGTTAAGAAAAAGCTTGTATGATAAAATAAATGCTGATTATGAAGATAATAAAATAATAAAAGCAATAAAAAGTAAGTACAATTTAAAATATACCATTCCCAATTTTATTAAAATGTTTCTTGTAAATTTACTAATACAAATTTATCTTATTTTCCATTAGTAAATGCCTGCGACTCCAAATTAATTTTCTCCGTTGTGATACTTTACACAAAATGTGTATATCATGACATGACACAGACATGACATGACATAAGCTATGTGACCAAGCCTGAAAATGTCTATGTCAATAGAAATAACATAACATAATGACATGACATGACATAAGCTATGTGAACAAGGCTTTACAAATAAAATGACATTTTGACATGAAAATACTTGCCACTGGATTGACAGCTAATGCTAATAATTTTTTCCGTGGAGTAAAAATTGAGCAGTACCCAGGTCACTTGATTACGCTTGATTATCACTTGGTTTTGATCACACTGTATATATATATATACCGGGTGTAGAATTTTTTTCTGACCTATAGGAAATTTTAATTTCGCTCTAAGTTTTTACCTATTGCTTTTAGAGCCAAACTGTAAATACAAAAGATGTTCAGAATAAAAAACTGCATCCAACGAGCCCTTATTTATTGATATAAAACGTTCCTGTCACGAGATAAACGTAAATTTAATTTGATATATTTGAGCTGTTTATAGAGTGCCATGAAAAATAAAATGAATTAGTCAGATCAAATAAAATAAACACTTCAATTAATTACGATAAAACGTACCTTAGGAAGAAAAGAAGGAAAATAAAATAATTATTAATTTATTTTTTTGATTAGTGAATCCTTCTTATGGTCCAATAAATCAATTAGAACAACAATTTCAAATCTGCCAACTGTCAGAGTGACGGAATAAATATTTTTGTTTTGTTTAATTTTACATGGCAGTCTGAAACTAGCCTAAATTGTAAATTTTGCTTTCATGTTTATTTCGTGAAAGAAATCGATTTGAACAAAAAAATTAAGCTTATTCGATGCAGTTTTTTATTGTGAACATCTTTTGTATTTACACTTTTACTCTAAAATCAATAGGTAAAAATTTAGAGCGAAATTAAAATTTTAACATTATATTTCCTGTTTTTTTGTCCGACTTCAATATAGCCACGATTTATTTGTCCGACACTTGTAGTACTTATCAAATACATCTCTTAGAAATATAAATTTAGTTTTGTCCGACAGCTATTAATAAATTTTTGGTCCTCAGGAAACGGACAATTTCCACGCGTCGGACTGAAAAACCGCAAAATGATTTTTGTCGGACAATTGAATATTTGATTTAGATACGTTTTCATCAACAAATTAGGAAAAAATTGGAACGCTATCAATAAATTTTTCGAGGTCGAAATTTTTGCATGTCTATCTTTGTAGACACGCTTGATGCTGCATATATTTTGTCGGACAACTTTTTTTTCATGCGTTTCAGTTGTTTCTTATTCGATTCCCTCATTCAAAATTAGAGTATGTATAAATTTTGCAATTAATACGAATATTCGACTTCCGGTAGAATTATTGAGGAAACGCCGCGAGATCGAAAATTTTCATAGGGAAAGATGTGGTAGACTCACCTCAATGAAGCATCTCAAGAAGTTGCAGCCGGCTATGTATAAATGAAACTTTATGTCGGCGGGCCCACGGACTATATACAATTTGTTGCCATCTTAAATAATTATAATAACATTTAAACTTTAATTCAATTAAAAATTATAATATATTATATTACATGAGGTAGGTACTTACTTGAATCTTTATTTTTACATTCACATGATGTCAAAATATTCTAAATTATTTCATATTGTAACAACCTTACAAACAAAGTTACTCAGAAATAGGGACATTTATCTATGGTTGGTATGACTTTGAAGCTTTGTGTGACAGAAAAGTTAAATAAAATCCTAGTCGCGGCTTCGTTCGACTGTAAATTTATTAAAGCCGCACGTGACCTCCACTCTCTATTATGATTGGCCGCCAAGTAGCTGGTGTCGAAGACGAAGCCGCGAATGAAAATCCGGCTTAAATGCCAGGGCTATTTGAAACACACAGTTGGAAATATCTAATACTTTCCTCTATAAAGCAATTTGGTGAAATGAACAAATGACGTTTTCCCTAAATTTCGTTTGTGAAATGATAAGTTTAAAATAAAACGGTTTGGTCAAATGACGGTTGGTTTTTATACTACGATACAACCACATCTAGTGTCCTAAAGATGTCACTACCGTCTGTCGCTTTGGAAATTTGGTCATATAACGTTTTGGTATAACAGCGTTTCTTTAAATAACAGATTGGTAAAATACCAGTTTGGTCAAATAACAGTTCGGCCAAATACCCGTAATGCTGGGTCCACACTTGAACATTTTAGTCCAAACGAACAGAACGAACTGAACGCGCAGAGCAGAATAGTCTGAACAAAAGCTCGTTGCGTTCAGCATATTCGCCGAATGATTGGTTTTCCAACATGCTTGAAGCATTCTCAGTGAATGTCAATAATGGATTCCAATTTGACGGTAGCATTTGGTGTCTTTTTATTATTTGTAACCTAGAAAAAACTAAGAAAAGGCGAAGAAATATGGGGTAAGAATAAAATGCCCACAATTGCTGACCTTGTATATTCTTAGTTAAATTTGTGGCTTCTGGCGTAAATATAAGGCGTTTTATAATATGTATGCCAGGTAATTCAATTTAGCTGACCGCTAAAAGCTTTAAATGACATGCTGACCATTGCTGAGCATGTTTATTTTCAATCAATATTCAGATATTTGGCATAATTATAAAAATTTAAAGTTTCCTGAAACAGGCGCACCCCCCAAAAATTGTATTTTTAAGTCAATTACATTTATATTATAGGTTTATAAACTACCTTCAAAGGCGCATTAAACTACATAAATAATGAATTTTTATTACTTCCTGTTTAGCTGGAAGTGACATCCAATTCCTTATTTTAAATAATAATAATACTCCCGTATATTTTTTAAGATTTTGATTCTACATAAAATTCTGAATACAACCATGTGTAATAAGCTACTTTTTCGTTGTAAATTTCTAAGTAAAATAATAATTAAAATATTACAGAAACAAATCGAATCATTCCTAGCTATGATATAAATGATAGAAAACAGATTGTATGATAGAAAAAATGTCAGTTTATTAACAAAAATAAATAATTTAATAAGGAATTGCAATTCAATTATATTATTTGTAGTAAATTTTCAAAATGGCCTCCATTTTCTTGAATACATAGTAAAACGTAGTATAATTTCTGTTTTCTATCATTTATTTCATAGCTAACTAGGAATTATTCGATTTGTTTCTGTAATATTTTAATTATTATTTTACTTAAAAATCTACAACGAAAAAGTAGCTTATTATATATGGTTGTATTCAGAATTTTATGTAGAATCAAAATCTTAAAAAATATACGGAGTGTTCCATTTAAAATAAGGATGTTAATGTCACTTCCGGCTAAACAGGAAGTAATAAAAATTCATTATTTATGTAGTTTAATGCGCCTTTGAATGTAGTTTCTAAACCTAAGCTAACCGCTAAAAATTTCCACAAATTTAACTAAGAATACACAAGTTCAGCATTTTTTTGGGTCAGCATTTTAGAATTTATACCCAGAAATGGGTAATAGGACACTTCATTATTTCACCTATTCTCATCCAAGCGTCATGTCTCTTTTAACTTATTGTAATAAAACCCATGCTTAGGGTTCCATAAGACATGGTGTTGCTCATAAATGTCTATTAATTACACTTTTCTCTGTCCCATTCCATTTTCAACACACAATAATTTATAATAACCTTCAAATACACACAATACAGCTGCCTTTCTATGAGCAAGTCCGATTTACCGACAAGCAATGGAAAACATTTGGATCGTTCGGTTCGGCTCGGAGAGGACGTCCACACTTGGCGAATTCGGCTTGCGCGTACTGCTTATTCGGTTCGTTCGGACTAAAATGTTCAAGTGTGGACCCAGCATTACACGAAAACACCTACTGTTAACAACTTTATTTTGATTTGTAGTTTAGTTGATTTTATCTTATGCTCTTTAGTATAATGTTTAGTATAAAATATCTGCTGTGTCCACCACAGTACTTCCCCGACTATAAAGCCTGATTTATAGATTGACGCTCCGTTTACGCAACGCAAACGTTTCCGTTCTGTTCACGTTAGATATTTTTATATCAATTTATAAATTTACGTTAGGATCGCACGTTGACGTGCGTTTTAGAGGTTATGTTATATTATTTGACGTACAGGTTTGACATTTTTGGCGCGATGTGTTCTGTGTTACATTCGTTACATATCTCATTTAAATTATCCATCTAGGATATTATAATATTTTATTCATTAATTTGCTTACTACGCGACATGGTTAAAATTATTGTCACTCTCACTTGCCTGTCACAATATTTTGTTTTGTGTTTTGCATTTGATTGGCTGCCGTTCAGCCCGCAAACGCAAAACATGAATCATGATCATCTTTTGCGTTAACGGGTGCGTTAGCGGTACGCGAACGGAATACTATAAATGATGCCATCTGATATAATTAGCTCATGTTTTGCGTTAGCGGGAACGTTTGCGTTGCGTAAACGGAGCGTCAATCTATAAATCAGGCTTAAGTTTTAATAACTTACTTTCGTAACGTCTTTAATTTTATGCTTTATTCAGCAAAATTTAAATAAATTTTTCTTTTTTTCCCCCAAACTATTTAAGTTGATACCAAGTTCGATACAATTTAAATAACATGTGTGTGCGCGTGTGTGTGTGTGTGTGTGTGTGTGTGTGTGTGTGTGTGTGTGTGTGTGTGTGTGTGTGTGTGTGTGTGTGTGTGTGTGTGTGTGTGTGTGTGTGTGTGTGTGTGTGTGTGTGTGTGTGTGTGCGCGTGTGTGTGTGTGTGCGTGTGTGTGTGCGTGCACGTGTGTGTGTGTGTGTGTGTGTGTGTGTGTGTGTGTGTGTGCGCGCGCGCGTGTGCGTGTGTGCGCGCGCGTGCCTGTGTGGAGGTGTGTGCGTGTGTGTGTGCGCGCGTGCGCGTGCGTGTGCGCGTGTGTGTGTCTGTATGTGCGCCTACTATGCTCTTCCGTTCTTATTCTCAATTAATCTCAAATTCTATTGATCATAAAATTCTAATATTTTGCATTATATATTTGTACTACATGTTAATGAAGAGCTGATTAGATTTTGGTAAAAATCTGCCAACCGGAAATGGTATTTTCTTGAAGCATTTTTACATTTTTTGCAAAAAATATAGAAAATTCTGCGATAGTTACAATTTGTCATACGACATTTCAAAGAACAAATTATATCTTACAATATTTATTTAACATCTTGTCTATATCTCTTACCAATAAAGGAAAATATATAATTTTACCTACCACGATTTGTAAATCACAATATAGGAAAAAAAATTAAAAACAAAAATGAATATGTCAATGTGACAGATGAACAGACGTATACACAAATTCTGAAGGCTGGAATGTAGAATAGGTGTTTAGGAGATCGTTTATTATGCTTAAATATGACCTAAACAAGCAAAATTAGACCGCGGAAGAGTGTTTTTAACATGACTTTTTGAAGAAAATGAAATTTTTTTGGTTAACCTCAATGTGTCAAAATGGCTAAAAATAAAGCCCCACAAACTCGGTTTTGGTATTTACTACACTAACAAAGCTAACAAAACCGTAATAGAGCCCCACAAACTAGGTTTTGGTATTTGCTACACTAACAAAGCTAACAAAACCGTACTAGAGCCCCACAAACTCGCATTTTTTTGTATCCATGTTTTTAACATGGCAAACACTATTGAAATTTATATTAATCTAAAACAAATGTAATATTGTATTTATGTCAAATAATTTCGAAACCTAAGAAAAGCAAGTAATAAAAAGCCTTATATCTGTGGAAAATATATTTATTTATTGATATTTCTATTACATAAATGTATAAAAACGTTAAATCACATGTTTAATCTGTTAATTTTTCAGCATAACCAGTGTTGACAGTTGTCAAAAATTTTACCCTAAAAACTAACAAAATCGGCCCTAATCCTTGCTTCCGCGGCAAAATTTGCTTTATTCTAGGACAGAGAATAGGAATGAACCGATTGACACCAAAAAAAGCGAAATTCCTTTTAAACACCTATTCTACACTTTAGCCAATTTTTCTCTATAAAGAGCTAAAAAATTATTTTCAAAAAGTTTGTAAATTTATTGCAAAATTATAATTTAAGAAAGCCTAACCAAAACCAAATTCAAATAAATTACAATGTTAAGGCGAGAGGTCGTGTGCTGGCCACATCAGATTTTTTATTATTTGTAAGTCAGAAAAAAATAAGAAAAAGCGAAGAAATATCGGGTAAGAATAAAATGCTCACCATTGCTGACCTTGTGTATTCTTAGTTAAATTTGTGGCTTCTGGCGTAAATGTAAGGCGGTTTATATGTATGCCTGGTAATTCAATTTAGCTAACCGTTAAAAACTTTAAATGACATGCTGACCATTGCAGAACATGTTAATTTTCAATCAATATTCTGATATTTGGCATAATTATAAAAATTTAAAGTGTTTTATAGGTATATAAACCAAGTAATTCAATTTAGCTGACCGCTAAAATTTCAAGCTGACCTACACTGACCACAAATTTAACTAAGAATACACAAGTTCAGCATTTTTTTGGGTCAGCATTTTATGTATATACCCAGAAATGGGTAATAGGACACTTATTATTTCACCTATTCTCATCCAAGCGTCATGTTTCTTTTAACTTTTTGTAATAAAACCCATGCTTAGGGTTCCATAAGACATGGTGTTGCTCATAAATGTCGATTACACACAATACAGCTGTCTATGTTTGATGTTTATACAATAGTCCAGTCAACGAAGGATCATTTTGGGCAAATGACGGTTCAAAATCCGAAAGTTTTGAAACTTTGTAGCATTGTTCGGGAAGGTCTAGTAATGAACATATCAAAAGTCCTGACCCGTAGGTGGTGAGCGGGGGCGTGGGGACTACAAAATGGCTGCCAAAATCTGGTTTTTCTATAATATCTCGTTATCGCTGCATTGTAGAGTACAAGTACTTATTACAAAGTTGTAGAGAATAAAATTTGCTACAATTTTGATATAAAACAATTTTTCCCCAGATCAATGGTTCGCAAGTTATGATAAAGACAAGCGGAGCGTTTTGTTTGCTCTTTGCAAAAATGTTGAATTTTTCCTATTGCAACTGTAACTTTCAAACAGATGAACATATCGACTTCCGGTTTTAAATATTCAATTTAGCAGACATTTTTCTATCCAAATTAAAATTTTCAGATTTTGGGGACCCTTGTATAGCAACATTTTTAACAAAGAATGTAAATAATTTTTAATTTTTTTTCTTTAATTTTTGTGATTTTCTTACTATAATTTCTGAACTAATTTAGATATTGACCTCCGGTTTTCGGAATTGAATTTCTTAGACAATTTCCTATAATATACATTATATTAAAATTTTTATAGGCCTTGGTTAAGCTAAAATTTTAAGTTTTTTTCGAAGAGAAAATGGTAAAATTTTGTCATTTTAAAAATTTCTTGTGTTTAATCAGCTCTGTATTATAAACGAATTGAGATTGAGATTTCATATTATTTCTGAATAAAATCTGAGTAGGACTGAACAATATTACAAGACTATTATTGACTGGACTATAATATAGAGCTGATTAAACACAAGAAATTTTAAAAATATCAAAATTTTACCATTTTCTCTTCGGCAAAAACTTTAAATTTTAGCTTAACCAAGGCCTATAAAAAATTTAATATAATGTATATTATAGGAAATTGTCTAAGAAATTCAATTCCGGAACCCGAAAGTCGATATCTCAATTCGTTTATAATATAGAGCTGATTAAACACAAGAAATTTTTAAAATGCCAAAATTTTCCCATTTTCTCTTCGAAAAAAACTTAAAATTTTAGCTTCACCAAGGCCTATAAAATTTTTAACATAATGTATATTATAGGAAATTGTCTAAGAAATTCAATTCCGGAAACCGGAGGTCATTATCCCAATTAGTTCAGAAATTATAGTAAGAAAATCACAAAAATTAAAGAAAAAAAATTAAAAATTATTTACATTCTTTGTTAAAAATGTAGCAATACAAGGATCCCCAAAATCTGAAAAATTTAAGTTGGATAGAAAAATGTCTGCTAAATTGAATATTTAAAACCGGAAGTCGATATGTTCATCTGTTTGAAAGTTACAGTTGCAATAGGAAAAATTCAACATTTTTGCAAAGAGCAAAAAAAAACGCTCCGCTTGTC
>OX384039.1:11632550-11855050 GCA_947534325.1 Agonum fuliginosum
CGAAAAACCGGGTTTTGTGACCTTTGACCTCGAATAACTTACGACGCAGACACGAGATTTTATGAGACTTTTGAGACAATTTTTAGAACGCCAAATTGAAGGTGTATACGAGTTTCCAGCTTATTATCTCTCATTCCGAGGCGAAACTCTAATTTGACTGGACTAAACGTTTTATAATGTAATAAATACGTAGATAATGAATAAGATCAAGTTATTTAAACATATGTTTTACTAAAAAATTATTATTTTTCTAAAATATATTTTCATCTGTAACCTGTAATTTGAATTCTTATGAGATGTAAAATCTCAAATTTTATCTATTTTATTTTGGTGATATTCATTAATCAATTAATTTGATTGGTAATTCAGGAACAGTTTAGCAAAGGTTGTTGCATCCGCAAATATTATAGGAGAGTAATACTAAAACTTATAATAATAAAAAATACTGGTACCTACTTTATACTTTTTATTCCATTAATTATTTCATGTTTGCTACCTACTTACTTAATTATTTTAAATATTCAATTTTCGTATTGCCTAATGCAGGAATGCAGGTAGGTATACCGTGAATTTTATTTAAAGTGAAACATGGGATCTTTCATATCCATGGTTAAGAATTTGACAGCAATGTATTAGAGCGATTCAATAAAATAGAACATAGGCTGAGGCTGTCATTATCAAGTTAATATTACATGTCAATTAGAGCTGTGTTGTTGAAAATAAGATATATAATTGAAGTAAAGGTACAAGTGATACGTTGGTATAATGCAGATGTTAGCCTCAGACAAGTACCTACCTGATTTATTCCGTGTATTTGAGAATTTGTTATAAATTGTATTCTGAAAAAATATCTATTAAATGTTTATATTTCTTGCAACTTTTTTCATATCTAAAATGATTAGAAATACATACATATTTCATTTGCTATGTTCTATTTTAAGTGAAACGCTCTAATACATAGCTGTCAAATTCGTAACCATGGATATGAAAGAAGAAAGATCCCATGTTTCACGTTAAGACTGCGTTCGAAGTGCACTAAAATTTCAAGCATACAAATCTCAAGAACTATTGCACTTAAAGGGATCCGGTTTTCAAATTTGTATTTAGTATTTAAATATCTATGTCACCATATATAACATTTTTGTTTATTATTTAAATTTTTAATACAATAATTAAATTCTCCAGTACTAGAAAAATAAATGTATTGAAATTAGTCTCCTAACAAAGAATATATGATATTGTTTATACATATAATTTCAAAAATCGTATATATTCAACAGTTTTTGAAATTTGTACGAATAAAAAAATGTAGAGCTGAGCTCCCGCCATAATGCATTTTAGCGAGTAAATAGTTCAGCTTCTTGTCACTAGGATATCGGTCGGTTAAGAAGAGAGCGGTAGACGGTAGTGGACCCGGCTGTTCAAATTTGTTCCAGGTAGTTGAAGCGAGAACATTTTCATTTACTGCAATTTGTACTGATATATTTATAAGCGTTTTATAGGCGAAAAATCGAACTGTAGAGGAAAACAAACAGATTGACAGTTGATATTTTTTTCTTTGAATTAACGGGCTTAATAAGTTATGTTAAGATAAAATATTAAAAGATTTACTTTGATCTAAAGGATTAAAAGTTTATTTTGAAATTAACGGGGTTAATAACAGTTATGTTAAGATTATTATAGTTTGTGCTGCTTATAGCCCAGTCAATCTAGATTTAACCTGGAAATGGAAGATAGAATTCTAATTTTTTGCATAGATGTTCCTTATAACGTAGTATAACTCTCCTAGAAAGTCCCAAGGTTACCGACGCTTGCTTCCCTCGGGAGAGGCCAAAAGGTCCTAAGGGATGGCAAATCATATATGCAGACATAAACTCGTATAACTTTCGATCGGAATGACGTAGACACGTCAATGATAGCTCAAAATATTGAGAATAATGTGCACTATACACGTAGAGACTCAAAGCTAAATATTATGCCATAATAACCGGTCTAACAACTCCAGACACACAAAAGTGGTTAACGCACAAAATAATTTACGCATTTTAATTATATATTCTTATTATGATTAAATAACATGGTTTTACATTATTTTCTATAGAATAGATACAGAGAGAACACTGTTCCTTTCAGAGGTGACGTGTTTAGTACCGGGAATAATAATAAAATTGAAAAGAAAAATTATATACATCCTGTTCAGCTGTCTCCAAGACCTTGACGTGAATCTAAATATTCACGTACGCAACTTTATCAGAAATTCCAATGGAGATTACTAACACTGAGCTCTTAAACCAAATAAAAGGGGAAATTAACACTTTACAGGATAATTTGTCGGGTAAAATTGACACTTTAACATCAAGTTTATCAAACTTTATTAAAGATACTAATATCGAACTACAAGAGTTAAAAGAAGAGAACAAAAAACTTAAAAATATTATAAATAAACTTGAACTTGACACAAAATCAAATAACATAGTGATTACTGGTATACAGGAAAATGTCAATGAAAATACTGAAGTATTAGTTCGCAGCTTGTTTTCTAATTCTTTGCACATCACTGTCTCTGATCATGATATAAATACAGTAAGAAGACTCGGTTCAAATAATCGAAATAATAAGAGACCGATCCTTGTCAAATTTAACAAAAACAATTTAAAAACTAATATTTTGCAGAATTCTCACAAACTAAAAGGTTCCAAGATATATATAAATCGTGACCTTACTTCTAGTGATCAGGAAATTCAAAAATATATCACTGCCTACAAACATGACGCTCGGAAACTTGGTTACAAAGCTGTTCAGTACAAGCTAGGGCTGAAGATAAACGACAGGGAATTTTCCTTTAATGATCTGCCGCCACTATCAGAACTCCAACAATTTTTAGATTTGGATGGTGGAAATGGCTCGTCTTCAACTTCTGTACCTCTTGTACCAAATCCCTCGACATCAAGTTCTAGTCAATTACATATACCACCTAAACCCAGCAATAGTTATAACTTTCGCAGCCAGACCAAAAAATCAAATTAAAATATTTTATCAAAACATTCAAGGTCTAAAAAACAAACAACTGGAACTAGAGGCATCTTTCGAATCACTTAATATTCATCCTGATGTTATACTGATGAACGAACACTGGCTTAAGAATGATGAATCTTGTACTTTACAGATATCTCCTTATAAAATGGCGTCGATTTTCTGCAGAACTTATTTTGAAAGAGGTGGCACCTGTATTCTGCTGCATGATAACCTGAAATTTGAAAATATAACTACACATAACAACCTACTTCTAGAAAAACATTTCGAGTTCTCTCTCATTAAAATGTTAAGTACCTCGCCACCTTCTGTTCTGCTAGTGTTATATAGATCGCCTGATGGAAATTTTGACACCTTCATTAGTCATTTAGATCAACTGCTCACTCTCATCTATAGACCAAAGGAGCAGCTACTAATTTATGGTGATTTCAATGTTAATTTTTTAACTGAATCTACAAACAAAGTTAAACTTCAATCACTTGTCGAATCCTTTAATCTCATGATAAATATTTCAGAACCAACTCGCATATCAGCTAACTCTTCCACTTGCATCGACAACTTCATATCATCTTCTAACGTCACTGCTTCATTTCGTATAGTTAATAACGGCATGTCAGATCACGAAGCTATACTCTGCGATTCTCTCATTTACAAAACTAGTAAACCTAAAATAAACTCACAAAAAAGATACTACAGTAGTCACAATTTTTCTAATTTCCTAAACATATTGAGTACTCAATCTTGGTCACACGTACTTAACGAGTCTGATGTTAATGTATGTCTTGATCTGTTTCTTACGAAGTTTAGTAACATTTTGCAAGAAGCTTTTCCTCTAAGACATGCTCGTACGAAAGATCAGAACATTCCTTGGATCACTAAAGGTATACGCATCTCCTGCCGTACTAAAAATAACCTACGATCCCGTCTCCTCCATGTTGACTCTACGGATCTACGAATACACTATAAAAAATACTGTGCAACATTGAGATCTGTAATAAAACTTGCAAAAAAGAAAAGCCTTTCTAATTACATACTGACATCGAAAAATAAATCAAAGTCTACGTGGAACGTAGTAAATAAATTAACTGGAAAATCAACCTCACATCATTCAGTAGAAGGTGACCCTTCAGCTGTAGCCAATGACTTCAATAACTTATTCTTGTCACATACTTCAGCTCCTGTCAGCAATTATAACTACAACATCGAACGGCTTCAGCACTCTTTATTTTTATCTCCAGTAACCGAAGATGAATTGTTAACTACTATACTCTCCTTAAAAAAATCTTTCTCGTGTGGCCACGATGAAATCCCGAGTGAAGTGATAAAACGTAGTGCACCATTTATAGTGTTACCTCTTACCCACCTATATAATTTATCTTTGAGTGATGGTGTGTTTCCAGATTCCTTTAAACATTCGATAGTGACTCCAGTTCTAAAGAAAGGTGATCATAACAACATTCAAAACTACAGGCCGATATCCTTACTTACCAACTTCTCTAAAATACTTGAGCGATTAGTCTATAAAAGACTTACGGGTTTCTTTAACAAACATAATCTTGTAGTTGATTGTCAGTACGGCTTTCAAAAAAATAAGTCAACGTTAGATGCAGTGAACTTCTTAGTAAATAAGTTAATTGGTGACTTGGACATGAACTTAAGTGTATTTTGTGTCTCCAGTGACTTATCCAAGGCCTTCGACTCCGTATGTCACTCTATTTTATTGCATAAACTGGAAAATTACGGCGTACGCGGAGTTGCATTAGCATGGTTTAGTTCCTATTTGTCCGGTAGAAGTCAAACTGTTAAAGTCATCGACAGAGACAGCGACGCTCCAGTATTTTCCAATAAGGGCTCTGTCCTACGTGGAGTACCTCAGGGCTCTGTCCTAGGCCCTCTACTCTTCATCATATATATTAATGACTTACCTAAATCAGTCAAAAACTCTATATGTGCACTGTATGCTGATGATGCCTATTTTCTGCTATCATGTAGAAGAAGTGAATTCGATCCTATAATAATTAATAATACTGTAAATGATATTATACGCTGGTGCTCTGACAACGCACTTACATTGAATCTTGAGAAAACCAACTTTATACAGTTCTATCTTCATGCTAGCAGCCGATTAGAAATTTCGCCTTCTGATATACAAATTTCTCGTACAGAATCTACAAAATGTCTAGGAATACATTTGGACGGTGACAACAAATGGCTAACAAATGTGAGAAATGTTATTACCAAACTCAGTAGGTGCTGTTACTGTCTTCGCACACTCTGTCCACTGCTTGAGACTTCCGTTTTATTGTCTGTCTACTATGCCTACTTTTACTCAGCTGCAACATACGGAATAACTGTCTGGGGTTCTTCTCCGTTGCTTCAGGAGGTCTTCCGAGTGCAAAAAAGAGCTGTTCGAATTTTAAATAAATTGCATCCGCGCCAGTCCTGCAGAGGTGAATTCAGAAAACTTAATGTCCTGACCGTTCCATCTATTTACATATATGAAATAATCAAGTATGTACTTTATAATCTGAAACAATTCACTTTGATCAACAATGAGCATTACAATACAAGATCAACTAACCTCAGCATTACTGTTCCAATCCATAAAACGCAAGCGTTTGAGTCTACTCCGCACTATGCTGGCATAAAATTATTCAATGCTTTGCCCAACACTATTAAAACAGGTGGAACTTCACAATCAATCTTACGCACTGTAAAGAATATTTTACTTTTTAAGGAATATTATTCTCTTAATGATTTCATGTCAGATTGCAAAAATAATAATTTCTTCGTCGACACTTAACTCAAGGTCAATATCTGTCAAGTTATAATTAGTTATTGTAAACATGTATGAAATTATCATTTATTTCTAGTCGCAGTGCAGCCAATGTTGTATTAAATAATGTACTTGATTCTATTTTAGTTTCACTGTTAAATAATCATATGATATTTAATTTTTTTATTTAGTATCTTCTTAAATTTAATTCTTAATATATATATTTGTTATTTTTTCATTTATTTTAAGTATGTGAAATTTTATTTGTAATATCTTTGTTTTTAACTCTCAGGTTTTAAGCATTTGTAAATGTCAAATTGTTTTTTGTAAACTTTATTTAGGGTTAAGTTGAAAATCAGCACTCGCTGAACTTTATCCTTTTGTATTGCAATACAATAAATAAATATTATTATTATTATTATTATAAGTGTACTATTTTACGGATTATGTACAGAGGTAACCCAGTCAAATGGTAGAAAATAGGGAAAAGTTTTGAGATTGTTTTGAAATTTTTATTATTAAATTCTTCGAACATTTCTGTATAAGACAGATGACTTTTAAAAAAATTTGAGGGCCAAATTTACGATTTTCTACGAGACAAAGTTGAAAAAATCTTAGTTTTTTAATATTTTTTGTGTTTAATGACCAATAACTTCTAAACTAATTAAATTTTTGACTTCCGGTTTCTTTTATCAAATTTTGAGAACGATTCTCTATAAGTTAGATTATTTTAAAATTTTGTTGAGGGTATTTGTTAAGCCAAAAAATAAAGTTTTTCTTCAAGAGAAAATTGAGAAATTTTAGTTTATAAAATTTATTTTGTGTTTAAAGACCTGTAGTTTCTGAACTAATAAAAAATTTGACATCCGGTTTCTTTTATTAAATTCTCCGAACAATTCTCTATAAGATAGATTATTCTAAATTTTTTGAAGGCCTTAGTTAAGACAAAATTTTAAGATTTTCGTCGCGAGAAAATTGAGAAATTTTAAATTTTAAAATTTATTTTGTGTTTAATGACCTGTAGTTTCTGAACGAATAAAAATTTTGACATCCGGTTTCTTTTATCAAATTCTCTGAACAATTCTCTATAAGATAGATTATTTTATTTTTATCTTAAAGGCCTGAGTGAAGCCAAAATTATAAGATTTTCGTCGCAAGAAAATTGAGAAATTTTAGTTTTTAAAATTTATTTTGTGTTTAATGACCTGTAGTTTCTGAACGAATAAAAATTTTGACATCCGGTTTCTTTTATCAAATTCTCTGAACAATTCTCTATAAGATAGATTATTTTATTTTTATCTTAAAGGCCTGAGTGAAGCCAAAATTTTAAGATTTTCGTCGCGAGAAAATTGAGAAATTTTAGTTTTTAAAATTTATTTTGTGTTTAATGACCTGTAGTTTCTGAACGAATAAAAATTTTGACATCCGGTTTCTTTTATCAAATTCTCTGAACAATTCTCTATAAGATAGATTATTTTATTGTTATCTTAAAAGCCAAAGTGAAGCCAAAATTTTAAGATTTTCGTCGCGAGAAAATTGAGAAATTTTAGTTTTTAAAATTTATTTTGTGTTTAATGACCTGTAGTTTCTGAACGAATAAAAATTTTGACATCCGGTTTCTTTTATCAAATTCTCTGAACAATTCTCTATAAGATAGATTATTTTATTTTTATCTTAAAGGCCTGAGTGAAGCCAAAATTTTAAGATTTTCGTCGCGAGAAAATTGAGAAATTTTAGTTTTTAAAATTTATTTTGTGTTTAATGACCTGTAGTTTCTGAACGAATAAAAATTTTGATATTCGGTTTCTTTTATCAAATTCTCTGAAGAATTCTCTATAAGATAGATTATTTTATTTTTATCTTAAAACCCTGAGTGAAGCCAAAATTTTAAGATTTTCGTCGCGAGAAAATTGAGAAATTTTGGTTTTTTAAATTTTTTTGTGTTTAATGACCTGTAATGTCTGTAATGTAATAATCTATCTTATAGAGAATTGTTCAGAGAATTTTGAAAAAGACACTGGATATCAAATTTTGTATTCGTTCAGAAACTACAGGACATTAAACACAAAAAAACTTTTAAAAACTAAAATTTCTAAATTTTCTCTTGAAGAAAAACTTTATTTTTTGGCTTAACAAAGACCCTCAACAAAATTTTAAAATAATCTAACTTATAGAGAATCGTTCTCAAAATTTGATAAAAGAAACCGGAAATCAAATATTTAATTATTTTAGAAGTTACTGGTCATTAAACACAAAAAATATTTAAAAACTAAGATTTTTTCAATTTTCTCTCGTAGAAAATCGTAAATTTGGCCCTCAAATTTTTTTAAAAGTACTCTGTCTTATACAGAAATGTTCGAAGAATTTAATAATAAAAATTTCAAAACAATCCCAAGACTATTCCTTATTTTCTACCATTTGACTGGGTTACCTCTGTACATAATCGGTAAAATTGTACACTTATATAATTTTTCTTTTGTTTTTATATTATTCCCGGTACTATACACGTCACTCTCTGTATCTATTCTATACAAAATAATGTAGAACCATGTTATTTGATCATAATAAGAATATATAATTGAAATGCGTAAATTATTTTGTGCGTTAATCACTTTTGTGTGTCTGGAGTTGTTAGACCGGTTATTATGGCATAATATTTAGCTTTAAGTGTCTACGTGTATAGTGCACATTATTCTCACCATTTTGAGCTATCATTGACGTGTCTACGTCATTCCGATCGAAAGTTATACGAGTTTATGTCTGCATATATGATTTGCCATCCCTTAGGACCTTTTGGAATCTCCCGAGGGAAGCAAGCGTCGGTAACCTTGGGACATTCTAGGAGAGTTATACTACGTTATAAGGAACATCTGTGCAAAAAATTAGAATTCTATCTTCCATTATTAGGTTTGGCTAATTTTTGTCTAGATTGACTGGGCTATTAGGGAAAACTCTGCTAAATCAAATACAAAAGTTTTTCCAAGATTTAAAGTTTGATTATTTATAGGATTGAAATAAATGTTAGTGTTTCTATCGAAAAACAATCTACTGCTCAATACCTGGATAAGGTGCTTTCCATGGATTAACGGTTAAATAACAGTTGTATAGGTTATAGGTATATAAATTGTGCTGCTTGCTAAGGGTAAAACCTTTACTTTCACTTGTGATCTTGATTTGACAATATCGTTTTGTACATTGTTAAAGAGTTAAGTTTCGCTTATTATTGTTAAATATGGGCCGCAAATCTTTAATTGCTCCAAGCAAAATTAATAAGAAAAATAAAAAGTCGAGAGTTGCAAAATCTAAGTGGAAGCTTAAAAAAAGTTTAAAAGTTCTAAATTACTTATTTTTTAATATAACTCAAGAAATCAAATTCTTTCTTCAAATAGTATGTGTACCAACATAATATCACTTTTTCTTTTTATATTGCTACAAGCTTCAAGTGTTTATAAGATTTGTAATTTATGTATAGATATTTGAAGATGCATTGTGCTACTACAACTATATAAAATTTACTGAAAGGTGTAAAGTGTAAAAAATACTCGAAATCTCAGTAATACAGCATTTATTCTTCTTGCATAATCGACGTTTCGGTTTACAGTTAAACCTGCAAGGTCTAAAATTTACAACAATCATTACAACAAAGTATATACCTAATCTCTTAGGTAATTGTTTTATATACATTGTTGTAATGATTGTTGTAAATTTTAGACCCTAATTAAAGTTCCAGTGCTAACCGAAACGTCGGTTAGGTATGTAAGAAAAATAGATGCTGTATAACTGAGATTTCGAGTATATTTTACACATTACAATAAAAAACAGTCGAAAAAACATTAATTTAATTAACTGAAAGGAGGAGGAGCGGCAAAAATTACCCCCTCCCTAAGATTATTATTTGTTTCTAAAAATAGACAAATATTCCAATCATTATTATACTATTTTTTACTGACGCAGATGTAAAACTAATATTTTTATTTATTTTTGCACATAAAGGTGTGGAAAATTCTTTTTAAAATATTTGACTTTGAATCGGTATTAATGTAGCAACAAAATATGATATTATGTTAATACAAATACAATATTATGTAAAAATTTCAAGTTTTACATTAAATAAATAACAAGTACAGCAAATTGATTTTATCAGTACAAATCTTGAATAATGAAATTGTTTAAATCAATACTTTTGTATCGTTTTCTGTATATGTGTAAATTGAGTCTACTTTAAATAAACAAACTGTAGGTATAACTTTCATTTCTTTTTTAGTAATACCAGTGAAACTTTGAATACTGAAGCAAAAAAAATGTTTAAAAAAAACCATAATTACTTTTATCAAATAAATAAAAAAGAATATTGTTATTTCATTAATGTCGACCTGTATATAGAAAAAGTTGAAAAAGATGAAGTTTTATGGCAACAAGTAATGTTACCAAAACTAAAATATTTTTATTTCAATTATATTCTTCCTGAAATAGCTGATAGTAGAACTCCAATTTTTGATTTTATGTCTGACTTTTTTTAATAAAAAAAACTTTAATATTTTCTGTTGATATAATTTATACACACTTCCAAACATACTCGTACACTATTCAACGATTACAGATATAAACGGAAAATAGTACATTATGCACCAAGGGAGGAAAACTCGATTTTGCTCCCGCAAAGGACTGAATCAGTCTTGTGCTGTCAATTCACCCGAGAGAGCAAAAGCGTTCCTTCCGAAGTGCATACGAGAATTTTTGTAACGAGTGCACAGAAAAATGAGCGGAAACGTGCTTGTTCAAAGGGAGCAAAACGCGTTTTTGCTCCCTTGAGATATTTTGCTCCCTCAGTGTAACGGTCGCTACTCCGCTTCTCGAAAATAATAGAGAGGGAGCAAAATATCTCAAGGGAACAAAAATGCGTTTTGCTCTCTCTAAACAAGCTCATTTTGCGTGCACATGTTACAAAAAAATCATAGGTAATTATTTTATCAAACCCAAGGTCAAGTAAATATAAACAATAAAAAAAATTATTGTTTACGTAGGTACTGTATTTTTATGTAAATTGTATTATATATTATTATAGAACTGGCAAAAATATATATTTATAGAAAAATTTACTGATAATTTATTATTATTGTTTTGTAGACTTTAATTGAAATTAAAATATTTTGCTTTATTAATAAATATGAAATTATTTTCTTTACTCGTATGTACAATACAGTTTACATCATTCTAAAAATATTATTCAGACTATTTGGGTAAGTATGGAAACAGGTAAACAGGCATGGAATCACCGTCCGTGAATTTGTGAAGCCGAATAGAATTGTGTTGTGTGCATGGTGCAATGCGTTCTTTCGGTTCTTTCCCATCTGGCGTATATCCCTTGCCCATTCCCCTTACCTACCCTACGCGGGTCGTACTACCTGACTGATGTGCTGTCTTACTATGGTGACATCTTTAGGTAAATAGCTCTACCCCATTAGGGAATGGTGGCGATGTGTTTTCATAGATGGTTTGAAACTCTGGTTTGTTCAAAAATTGGCCACGTTTTTTCATAGAGGGCTTTAAACACAGTCTTAAATAAAACTCACGGTATATTAAAAATGATATCTACAAAATATGCAGCATGCAGTAGATTTAAAGTTTGACACATGTCATGTCATAAAAACAGACAAATAACCGAAATCAGTGTTTAAATACACTCGAGGAAAATAAAAACGCACCACTTGAAAATGCACCAAAAATGACAAAATTTAAAAGTGCGATATCTCGGCTGCATTTCGACGAAATTGGATGAATCTTCGAGTTCTGAAAACGTTGAAGTCAAAAACATGTTTTTTTAACCGGGGGTGGCAGTGGGTGGATCGAGTTTGGTGGCAGATTAACTTACAGGGCCGAATAGAGAAACCTTCAACGTTCTCGGAAATACAAAATTTATTGATTTTCGTGCAAAATTCGCCAAGTTATGGCCAAAACCCTCAAAGAGGCACTTTTTTTCAAAAATTCATAACTTCGCGCCAAATCATCGTAGGTACTTGAAATTTTACGGACCTTGAAGGAAGAAGTCTGATCTTTATTACCCTGTTGGCCAATAAGGTTCACGATTTTTTTGGCACTGCGTATGAGTTGTCAAAGTTGGACCTTTTTGAACATCAGGTACATTTGTTTTTCTTAGGGGGAGGGCGGGGGTGGAGTGGTTTTTTGTCACATTGACTATCATCACATTAAAGATAAGACTTCAACGTTTTCAGAACTCGAAAATTCATCCAATTTCGTCGAAATGCAGCCGATATATCGCACTTTGAAATCTTGTCATTTTTGGTGCATTTTCAAGTGGCGTGTTTTTATTTTCCTCGAGTGTATGAAATAATGTCAAAATAAAATAAGTAAATTATAGAATTTTAAGTCAAAGTAATACTGTATAATACAGAAGAGAATTTATAGAACAGTAAAAATATTATTTCGTCCAAATTGTCTGTAATATTTTGAAATACAATTAAAAATTAATGTAACGATAATTATGCAACTATTGGGAACACTATTTACAAAACGGAATATGCATCTCTGTTCATAGTCGACCTAAACGAAGTTCGTTTCAATTTTTTATTTTAACGGGTCCGTAAAAACATGCCCTTCAGAATAGAAATTTTTGACAGATCCGTTAAAATGCTATTTTTAAACGGAGTCCGTTTGATAATTTCCTAGTAACGGAATGTGTTTAGAATACACCCCAGAAACGGTAACATTTTTACGACTTTGCTTATGACTATGGTTATGATTATAACAATGTCTTATGACAAGCCTGCATAAACACGGCTTAACTTATAATGTAAAACACTATTTTTCAGAGTATTACTTCGAGAGTGGTTTCATTACTGTGCAGAAGGCTGTTGAGTTAGCTTTTATTAACTTACATGAAAGTTTAAACATGGAAATAAAATTTCAGCAAATACCTGTCCCGCCACTCAAAGTATCACCATTTGAATTATTTATACCGGAAGATGCAATAGTTTTTTTCTTAGATTTGATGGTCATCAAAGTAATAACAAATTTAGTAACTTTTATTTTAGAAGAGAAGGAGACAGGAACTCGGGTATTTATAGTTATTTTATTTTTAAATTGATGTTTTCAAAACTGGGATTGTGGGGAACACATTTTAACACTAATATAGATTTATCTCAACTTATGACGGTGTTCATGATTATTTTCCATTAAAATATAATATACATTTTTAAAAGTTAAATGTTATAACTTACTTATGACTGTAAACATGCAATTTTACACTGAAGTTATTTTGGTTAATTTTTCACTCAATTTATCTTCACAACTTATGATAGCCTTCTTGTAAAACTTAAATAATATTCTTAATCAAGAACACAATCATATTAATAGTCCGGGAGGCAGCGTTGCAAATGAAAAAATCCGATGTGGCCAACACATAACCTCTCGCCATATACTCTACTATTTTACTAAGTGTGTATGAAGGTACTTACTCACAAATATACCATTGTAGAAGGGAATTCGAGAATTGTAGTTTTTATAATATTATTAAAGTTTATTATGACCTTATAAATAATAAATGACATTTTATATTTTCCATTTCAATTTGCCAAAAAGTCAAAAATTCATATGACATTAACACTCAAATATTTTATTTTTTGTTTTCATAGGTAGGCAGATAAATCAAAATTGTAAGAAATTGGTCGAATTTTTAACTTCTTGTAATTGGAAAATGGTGCTAGATAGAAATTTTAGCATGATTACAATTAATACCTCTCTTACCAGATATGAGTGGCGAGAGGTAAAAATCATTTAATAAAATCTGATTTATACTTTAAATGATTCTTCTCAAACAGTCAATCGAAGATCTGAACGTCAGCTACACCGTTAGTGGTGGAGCTGACTGAGGGATCATTCGAAACATGTAAAAAAAGACGGAGGAAAAATTCATTTAATAAAACTTCAAAATTTGTAGAATGCATGATTGAATAGCAAATATTTCAAAAGTAATCGTCAGCTGCATTGAAAATGGTGGATTACCCGTCAGCTACCCATATGAACCGGTAATAAAAAGTGAGGGTGCAAAGTCATTTCATAAATTATGAAACTTATACAGCGTATATAGTCCAGTCAAATTAGAGTTTCGCCTCGGAATGAGAGATAATAAGCTGGAAACTCGTATACACCTTCATTTTGGCGTTCTAAAAGTTGTCTCAAAAGTCTCATAAAATCTCGTGTCTGCGTTGTAAGTTATTCGAGGTCAAAGGTCACAAAACTCGGTTTTTTCGAGATTATCTAGGTTTCTATAGCTCCAATGATGTTAACCTATTATAAAAATTGTATAGAATAAAATTTCCTACAACTTTGGTATTAAAAAAATTTCTCCAATCAATAGTTCAAAAGTTACGGCCGAAAGAAAAAGGAACGCTTTTTAAAAATTTAATCATGGCATTACTTTATGTCATAATATACAAAAACGACTGTAACTTTTCAACACATTAAAATATTGACTTCCGGTCTGAAGCATTCTATTCTTAAGACTATTTTCAATCTACAATACAATTTTTAAAATTTTGGAAGTCCTAGTTTAGCCAAAATTTAAACAAAAAAAATAATTATTTTTTTGTATTTTCTTAAATTATTGTGTTTAATCAGCTTTAATTTCTGAATAAATCGAGATATCAACTTTCGGTTATCAGCATTGAATTTCTGAGATTCTCTGCTATAAGTTACATTATTTCAAAAATGGTTTAAAGAACTTTGCTGATCTGAAACTTTAAGTTTTTCTCCGAGAAAATATAGTGAAATTTTAGTTTTGTTATAAATTATTATATTTAATCAGCTCTAATTTCTGAACTAATTAAGATATCGACTTCCGGATTCCAGCATTGGATTTCTGGGACGTTTTTCTATAAGAAACAATATTTTTAAAATCTTTTAAAGGTATGTGATGATCTAAAATTTAAAGTAATTTATAACAAAACTAAAATTTCACTATATTCTCTCGGAGAAAAACTTAAAATTTCAGGTTTTTTAAACCATTTTTGAAATAATGTACCTTATAGCAAAAAGTCTCAGGAATACAATGCTGAAAACCGAAAGTTGATATCTTGATTCATTCAGAAATTAGAGCTGATTAAACACAATAATTTAAGAAAATACAAGAAAATAATAATTTTTTTTGTTTAAATTTTGGCTAAACTAGGACCTCCAAAATTTTAAAAATTGTATTGTAGATTGAAAATAGTCTTAAGAATTGAATGCTTCAGACCAGAAGTCAATATTTGAATGTGTTGAAAAGTTACAGTCGTTTTCGTATCGTGGTTCTCTTGCAGAACTCTCTGCCTTTCGGGTGTTGGAACACACAGTTTCCAGCATGACTGTTCATCTTCTTGCTGGGTTTCGATACGGCGGTAGAGGCGGCCATTCTGAATATGATAGTCTGGTCAGTCCTTTGGCTGGTTCGTGACCTCTTGGAGCTTTCGCTGATACCACCGACAGGGGTGGTTGAGGGTGCATAGTTGAGGAGTCGGGTCCAGTCGGTTGGCCTGCGGCTGGCGGGACAGGGCGTCGGCAACTCTATTCATTGCTCCTTTGCGGTATTGTACCTCGTATTGGAACTGTTGGAGGTACATGGCCCAACGTGCGAGCCTTCCTGGTGGATTTTCCAGGTGGTCGAGCCATCGAAGCGCCTGGTGGTCGGTGACGATAGTGAACGGGTAGCCCTCTAGGTAGTGTCGCATCTTCTTCACACCCCAAACGATGGCCAGGCATTCTTTTTCGGTCACGGAGTACCCGACTTCCGGTCCTTGAAGGGTTCGGCTGGCGTACGCGATGACTCGTTCGCCTTGATCGGTGTGCTGTACTAGGGCGACCCCGAGACCGGAATCGGAGGCGTCTGTTTGCAAATAGAACCGGCGCGTGAAATCTGGACACCCTAGTATGGGCGCGGAAACTAATGCTCCCTTTAGGGCTTGGAAGGCTTTTTCTTGGTCTTCGCCCCAAACCCACTTCTGTTGTTTCTTCAACAGCATGGTTAGAGGCAGGGCGATCTTGGAATATTCGTTAACGAACCGTCGGTACCATGAAGCTGCTCCCAGGAATTGTCGTAGTCTCTTCATAGAGCAAGATCCCAGGACCGCCAGACGTTACTTATTTTCTCAGTAACCAAATGTATGGGATTAAGTAGTGTAAGTATGTACTATGAGTGTATGCGTACCTGCAAGCTTGGGCCGACGGCCAATTAATAGATATCCGGTGCTAAAGGTATGTCAAAATAGTATTCACATTTCTTCAAGTTTCAGTGCTGATTTATACGTATGTTTTAGAGAATATAGTTAAAAATTATTAATCAATACTGCCAGACACTTTCCATCGGCGGTAACTTTTACCAGACACTTTAAAGCACACGTTTGACATAATAGAATAACTGGCAGACATACATTTCAATAATCATAGTTGCTTGAAAACAAGCTAAGTCAATTATGTCAGTTATTCTATTATGTCAAACGTGTGCTTTAAAGTGTCTGGTAAAAGTTACCGCCGATGGAAAGTGTCTGGCAGTATTGATTATTAATTTTTAACTATATTCTCTAAAACATACGTAAAAATCAGCACTGAAACTTGAAGAAATGTGAATACTATTTTGACTTACATTTAGCACCGGATATCTATTAATTGGCCGTCGGCCCAAGCTTGCAGGTACGCATACACTCATAGTACATACTTACACTACTTAATCCCATACATTTGGTTACTGAGAAAATAAGTAACGTCTGGCGGTCCTGGGATCTTGGACTATCAGGTTCGTCGGTGCCGGCATTTCCTGGATGGCCGTTACTTTGTCCGGGTCCGTTCGGATTCCTGTTGCATTAACTACGTGTCCCAAGTAACGAATGCTGGATTTGCCAAATTCGCATTTCTCGGGGTTGAGTCGGAGGTTGGCGGTGCGTAATCGGTCGAATACTTCTCGTAAATGTTGCAGATGTTCTTCCATATTGCGACTGGCGATGATGATATCGTCCAAGTATGGAGTGGCGTATGGGTCCAACTCTGGTCCAATTACTCGGTCGAGTAGTCGCTGGAATGTGGCGGGAGCTGCGTGCAGTCCAAATGGCATGACTTTGAATTGATATAGCCCTCGTCCTGGGACGGTAAAGGCGGTCAGTGGTTTACTATCGGCGGATAACGGGACCTGCCAATAACCCTGCTTCAGGTCTAGGGTACTGAAGACGGTGGCTTGTCTCAGTTTCTCTAGTATGTTGTTGATAAATGGCAGAGGGTAGGCGTCCTTTTCACTGACCTCGTTTAATCTGCGGAAGTCAATGCAGAAGCGTGGTTTGCCATCCTTCTTCTTGACTATTACGGCCGGGGAGCTCCACGCACTTCGAGATCTCTCTATGATGCCTTCGTCGAGCATCCGGTCGACCTCGTCGTTGATGATCTGCTGCATTCTCGGGTTACGTGGCTGGTATCGCTGTTTCAACGGTGTTGGATCTTTTAGTCAGATTCGGTGGGTTGCCAATGGGGTAGTTCCTCGCAAACTCTCGAATTTTGGGAGTTCTTCACGTAGGAGCGCGTCCAGTGCTTGATTCCCACTGGTCGGGATATCTATGGCCCCCAATGGTGGTGGTACGGCCCCTTTTGCGGTACATCTCGTGGCTCTGGGTCCCAATGTCATGGTGAGTTGAAACGTGCGGATGGCATCCATTCCCAGTATAATCGGCATGGCTAAGTCGGGGATGCAAGCTATGGGAATTGCCCTTGTGACTCCTTGTAGTCGGCAGCGCACCTCGAATTGGCCAGTTATAGTCACGGATTGTCCGTTGGCCATATGGGCCTGTGCTGCGCGTGGTGGTTGCCATCTGACTCCTCGATGCTCACACACGGCGGCCATGTGTTTGTCCATGTAGGATAACGTGGACCCGGTGTCGATGAGGGCGGTCGTGGTGTAACCGGCCATCGTGGTGACCACTTTGATCCTGTCATCTTCAGGTTGGTTCAGGGCGGAAACGGTCGGCTTGAGCTGACGGCTATCCGGCAGGTGCAGCCGCTCTACCGACCTGCCGGTTGACACGGGCAATCTCGAGACAATATGTTGTTTCGCCCACACCGTGAACAGAAAATCTTCGGAGGATTCTTGCATTCCCGCTGGAAGTGGTCGAGGCCTCCACAACGCCAACAAATCCTGTTGAGATTTCCTGGTCGGTTTTCGCTGGCGTGTAAGCGGGGTTGGCGTTCTAGATCGGGATGAGGGCGGTTATTTGCCTTAATTTCCCGTTGTAGCTCTTCATGTTTCCGTATTGCTTGCAGGAGGTGCTCGACCGTGTGGCAATCTTGTTTGCGGATGTGTTGTCGGTATTCCGAACGTAGATTTTTGTACAGCCGGTTTAGTTGTTGGTGGGCGTCGAATCCGCCATACCTACGCATCAAAGTTTGCAGTTCTATGATGTAGTCGAGTGCGGCCTCACCAGTCTTGTGAATTCGCTTGTTGATTTGTTCCTCAAGTCGATCCTTCAAGTCGGGCATGAAGTACTGGGTGAATGCTTCCTGGAATCGTTTCCATTCCGCGAATTCGGCTTGGTTGTTGCGGTACCATAAGGTAGCGTTCCCACGGAGTAGCTCCGACAAGGCCGTCAACAATTGCTCTCCGGTGAGCTGGTAACTACCTTGTAGTTCAGTGAGGCGCTCTAGGAACGTGATGGGTTCCGTTTTCTCATCAAAGTGGAGATTCCACTTCCTCACTAGTTCGCATATGTGTGTCGGTGTTCGAGGAGCTGGATCCGGTGGTGCGTTGGCTGTCATGGTTTCTGGATTCTTGTCCTTTAACGGTTTGGTAGCGTTCCGGGCAAATTCTACCATTTGTTTACGTAGCTCCTCTACCGTACCTTCGCTGGGAAGTCCAAACTTCTGGAGTTCTTTCTGCAGCTCTTCTTTACTCAGACCTGGCATTATGAGTTGCTGTTTAATGTCCCTGCTCGGGCGCCACATTCTGTGACGTATTTTCCCAAATTCGTCGCAGGGAGATGGCGTAGGGGTGCTCGGGCGCCACGGCCGGGTAGCGGTTTCGGAGATGACTCACGGTTTTCGTAAATAAGAAATAGCAACGTACATAAAATATAGTTTTTTTATTTTGCAAAAATAAATGGTGGTGCAGCAAGCTGCGATGATGGTTGGAAAAGGGCAGAAATGACCCGGTAGACGGTGCGAGACGGCGATTTTTCCCTGGACGGTGATTCCCTAACGGTGAAGTGACGGAATCGACGGTTTCTGTGAAAACGACGCTGGGCGTCGCGACGGCGGTGACGGAGTACGGATACAGAGTGAGTACTGACGACGGACGGTGGTGTAGAGCCCGTTTGACGGAGCTCTGGAAAAACGACGCTGGGCGTCGCGACGGCGGTGGCGGGACAATAGTGTGCTAGCGGGTTGACAACGGACGGGGGTGGAGAACTGGTTTTCGGGGGGTTTGGGAAAACGACTTCGTCACAGTGTGTGTATGTGTATGTATGTGTGTGTGTGTATGTGTGTGTATGTGTATGTATGTGTGTGTGTGTGTGTGTGTGTGTGTGTGTGTGTGTGTGTGTGTGTGTGTGTGTGTGTATGAGTATGTGTGTGTATGTGTGTGTGTGCTTGTGTGTGTATGTGTGTGTGTATGTGTGTGTATGTGTATATGTGTGTATGTGTGTGTATGTGTGTGTGTGTATGTGTATGGGTGTGTGTATGTGTGTGTGTGTGTGTGTGTGTGTGTGTGTGTGTGTGTGTGTGTGTGTATGGGTGTGTGTGTGTATGTGTGTGTATTTTTTTTTAACAAATATTTATTCAGCATGCTCCATATTACATTACATGCTTAAAGACTAATTTACAATGTTTTGATAACAATTTTGTTGTTTTCAAAGTTCACATTATTTTTAATTACCTATTCTTATAGACATTTTTTTTTAAATACATTGTTACATATAATATTGGTAGTGTTACCTAAGTTTCTTACTTTTAAATTTATTTCTTATCCTAATTTTTTTTTTTTTTTTTTTTAAAGGGGAAACCCCTATGGCTTTAGGTACTTTGCCTATCAGCCAGTAACATTTGTGAAATGAGATTATACAAATTATATAAATCAATGTTTAGACAATCACAACGCCCATGCTCTTCAGTGGGATATGAACCCACAACCTCGCTGCCCGCTCGGTCCACAGTGAGTCTAGTCACGTTAGACCGCGCGGCCATCGTGGCCGGCACTTATCCTAATTATTGGCTTATTTTTTATTTATTATTATTATTTTTTTAAATTCTACATAACATAAATATTTTATTTATGAATTTATCTGATACCATTACATCATATTTACATTAAATTTTCGAAATCTATTCCTTTAACGAAATCAATTAAGTATGGCAGGTAGTGTCCTATTAAGTCTCGTTCTGCTGCAGGCCAGCTTCCACCACTCGCCGCAATATTTTCTATGAGTGTTTTTCTCACTTCATTTAGTAGCGTACAGTCATAAATTAAATGTATTACTGTTTGATTTCCTGTACCGCACTTGCACTCTTCACTGTCCGTTATTTTAAATCTGTACAAATAACTTTTGATTTTGCCGTGCCCACTTAAAATAATTGTCATTTTTGGACAATATATTAAATTAGTGTTTAACCTACATCTGACACTGGGGAAGAATAATTTAGTTGTAGCACCGTTTGCACTATTGCGCCACTCGCACTCCCACTTTTCAACACTGTGTTCTTCTTCCTCTCGACACACTGTTCGTTTTCTTGCTCTTTCTTCTACTTGTTTACTTACTGGATTTTCTTCTTTAATAGATTTTATTTTTTCATATATCCTTGCTATTTCTTCTAATTTAAGTACAATTGGAGTATTTTTGGTTAACATACACGACGCCTCATGCGATATTGTTCGATAACCTTTAAGAATCTTTATGTTTATTAGCCGCTGGACTCTATTTAATTTTTTATGGTTTGTTTTCTTTTCCAAAGCACTTTAGCTCCTTTGTAAATGATTTCTAGAGCTTCTTGTCCAATGCCCCATGTGGTTTTTGCTGACTTTGACAGTGTATGTATTAATGTGCAGCATTTCTCCGTTATATACTTTACATGTTCATTGAATAGAAATTTGTTGTCTAATATTATCCCCAGATATTTTATTGTCTGCACTTGTTTCAATATTTCGTTATTTAGGAATATTTTAATTGTTTTATTTATTTGTGATGTTGCTCTTGTTACAAGCATTACTTGTGATTTGGTTTCGTTGAACGTTATTTTATTACGGTTTGCCCAAGATGTAACTCTATATTCGCACTGTTTTCTGTTTCTGCTGTTGTTTTCCCGCTAGCAAGAATAATTAAATCATCGGCAAAGGCTATTGCCTTAGTGCTTCTCTTGAATTCCAGATTTAGTAAAGAATTGTATTGTAGATTCCAAAAACCTGGTCCACTGCATGAACCTTGTGGGCATCCTCGATTTACTGCTTTCAGGATCTTAATTCCGTTAACTTCTAATGCTGCTTCTCTGTTTTCGAAGTATTTTTTCGCCAACTCTTAAAGGTTTCTGGGACATTTGAGATCTTTCATAGCTTTTATTATGGCCGGCCACCATGCTGCATTGAATGCTCCTTTAACATCTAGGCTTACCATAACTACTATCCTTTTATCTTTGAGGTTTTCTGTGACATATTCCATCAACTCTATTATAGCATCAGTAGTACCTTTGTTTTGTATAAATCCAAATTGATTTTTGTTTAGTAATTCGTTTGAATGCATGTAATTCATAATTCTATTAATCATTAATTTTTCTAGAACTTTTCCACCCACATTTAATAAGCTTATAGGCCTGTATTTGTCTCCTTCTGTAAGTTGCAGTTCAGGATTTTGAGCGATAATTGTTCCTTCCACGTTTTCCAAAGTTACGTCTTCTGGAATATTATAAATAATTATCTTTGGGTCTTGAAGATTAACGGCATTTGCTTCTAATTCGTTGCTACAATTTTCAATTATTTTCTTTTTTATAATCTCAATTTCTTTCTCGTTCGTTGTTTCTATAAGTATCTTACCGTTGTTTAAGGTGATTCGAGCGTTGTAACAAATCCATAAACTTTTAATGAAACATGAAAAAATCAGCTGTTGACACTGTTTTCCATATACATTTCAAATTTCAATCGATTTGACCGTCTCTATCCAGAGATATTCACAATTAAATATGACATTTTTAACATGGTGGGTATAGGAAAAATGATACTTCGCTGAATATATTGCATTAAATTATTGACTTAAACCCATAAACTTTTTTTTAAAAACTATTTAATTTAATGTGTGGTTATATATGAAAACGTATGCGAAGTATTATCAAAATTGACCGCCTAGTTAACTCAGAAATAATTATTTTATGTTACGAATTTCAAAAAAATAACGGAATGAAATGTAGATCTTGCACCGTTGCACTCTGTGATAAATTTTAAATACAAAAATTTTGACTAATTAGGTTTTAATGTGGATGCGTTCGTATTTTATTTCTTATTAAATAATATAATAATAATAATTTGGAGTAAACCGTCCAGTATAATTGTAAATTTTGATCTAATTTAAAGAATTTGACACTTTCTACAGCAAAGTGACAGCTAACGTTTGATGCTATGTTGTCAGTTCTCCGACGTAGAATGTTGTTTTAAATTTTGTATTAGATCATATATTACTTACAAAAGCTACACTATATTTATGTGTACATCGATTATTCATCTATTTAATAATGTTTGCAATATATTTAAAGCTTAAATGATCTTTATAATAGAATCGTTTTGCTTATATATTTTATGTTTCAAAGTTGGTATGACAGTCAAATCAGAAACTTTTAATTGACATATAAATTATTTACTTTATTTACAAATAAATATTATATAAAATAGTACTATATGTTGCCATAATTCTTCATAACGGATGTTTGGAACATATAATTGTAATTGTTAAAAGTTACAATACAAAGTTACATTTAAACCATGATTTGACTAGCCTGAACCGCTCGAATCACCTTAATGCTTTCATTGAGTTTATTCCTACTTTTAGTTCTGTGGGATTAATATCTCTTTTGATTTGTGTTTTCATTTCTTCGCATATTTTGTTTTGTTTTGGGGTTATAATTATTTTGAACTTCTTGCGATTTTCTATTTTATCTTTATTTGATGTCGCTTCCGAGTATAATACCTTTCTGTTACTAATAGATGGCACTACCTGTGCCATTTTTTGTTTATTGTCGTTGTCACTTTGTAATTTATTAATTTCTTTATTTTTGTTCTTAATTACATTTTTAAGCACACTGAACTGCGTCCTCAGCACTGTCACTGCACTTAGAATAGATTGTTTAAGGTCATTTCTTAAATTTCCACTCTTTTCCGTTACACTAACTAAACTTTTAAAAGCATCTTCTACTCGGTCATCCACGTCATCTGCCATCTTGGTGGTGTGTGTGTATGTGTGTGTGTGTGTGTGTATGTGTGTGTTTGTGTGTATGTGTGTGTGTGTGTGTGTGTGTGTGTGTGTGTGTGTGTGTGTGTGTGTGTGTGTGTGTGTGTGTGTGTGTGTGTGTGTGTGTGTGTGTGTGTGCGCGTGTGTGTGTGTGCGTGTGTGCGTGCGTGCGTGTGTGTGTGTGTGTGTGTGTGTGTGTGTGTGTGTGTATGTGTGTGTGTGTGTGTGGTATGTGTGTGTGTATGTGTGTGTATGTGTGTGTATGTGTGTGTGTATGTGTGTGTGTATGTGTGTGTGTATGTGTGTGTATGTGTGTGTGTGTGTGTGTGTGTGTGTGTGTGTGTGGATGTTGGAGGTACGATAACTCCAATACCACTGAATAAAAAAATTTGAAATTTTGTATATAATATTCTGACACCTTAGATTAGATCTGATTAGATTTTGGTGTTGATCGTGCAACCGGAAGTGGTAGTTTCTTGAAGATCTGAAGAGTTTTTCTGTAATATCCTCAAAATTTATGAATTAATAAATTTGTTACAATTTTGATTTATCTGCCTACCTATGAAAACAAAAAATAAAATATTTGAGTGTTAATGTCATATGAATTTTTGACTTTTTGGCAAATTGAAATGGAAAATATAAAATGTCATTTATTATTTATAAGGTCATAATAAACTTTAATAATTTTATAAAAACTACAATTCTCGAATTATATATATATATATATATATATATATATATATATATATATTATATAATACAATGGTATATTTTGTGAGTAAGTACCTTCATACACACTTAGTAAAATAGTAGAGTATATGGCGAGAGGTTATGTGTTGGCCACATCGGATTTTTTGTTTTGTGTCTATATTTTGCAAATTATGTATTATGTCGTGATTTGTGATTTTTACTCACGCCCGAAAAAATTTCACTCACTCACGATATATTACACGGTTCCAGGTCAGAAGCCCAATTGACAAAAACCCATAGGACAAATGCCCAAAGACAAATACTCAATTGACAAATACCCATGCGGACAATTGCGCACGCGGACAAAAACCCATGTGTACAAATGCTCACGGGTACAAATGCTCATGCGGACAATTGCCCACGCGGACAAAAGCCCATGTGTACAAATGCTCACGGGTACAAATGCTCATGCGGACAATTGCCCACGCGGATAGAAGCCCACGTGTACAAATGCTCATGGGTATAAATGCTCATGCGGACAATTGCTCACACGGACAAAAGCCCATGTGTACTAAAGCCCATATGTACAAAAGCTCATAAAATTATTTTGCATTTGTACACATGGGCTTTTGTCCGCGTGGGCAATTGTCCGCATGAGCATTTGTATCCGTGAGCATTTGTACACATGGGCTTTTGTCCGCGTGCGCAATTGTCCGCATGAGCATTTGTACCCGTGAGCATTTGTACACATGGGCTTTTGTCCGCGTGCACAATTGTCCGCATGGGTATTTGTCAATTGAGTATTTGTCTTTGGGCATTTGTCCTATGGCTTTTTGTCAATTGAGCATGTGGCCTGCCACCTATCAGGTTACACATGTCACTCATGCTCACGCCCGTTCACGATCCAAATTTTCAAAATCACTCACGCTCACGAGGGTCACGCCGTGACACTGCGTGACTCGAAAATTTCACGACTCGTGCCATTGCCGTCTATATGTATAGGCTTGGAACAGCGTTTCTGTGACGTCACAGCGGGAGGTGAACGATCGCGTCTCACTTGCATATGCTCCCATGTGCTGTTCGTAATGTATAAACTATTTTTAATCGTTAAATATAAAAAATATCAATATTATGTATATAACATATGTTCCCCTCATAAAGACGAATCAAATGGTTATTTTTATTTTCTAAAATTTAGTCTGGCTTACGGAGAAACATGACTTGTTTCTTTTTCTATACTTTTTAATACATTATGTATCACTTAAAATGTCCATAACCAAGTACAAAATAAATAAATACATAAAAAGATTTTAATATATTTTATTACATAAGGTATACAGCGACAATCAGGTACAAAATTAAAATTCACAGTCAAAATAAAAAGATATTATATAAATAAATGTCTTAATATATAGAAATAAAATAATAGAATTTAGACCAATAAACGAGAGATTAGCCTATGTAAGAATAAATACCACGCCTTTCAAACTATCGGTACTAAACGTATAAGCGCCAACAGAAAATACTAAAGCAGAAGAAAAATAAGCTTTTTATGAGAAATTGGATGAAGAAATAGCAAAACTTCCTAAACTGGACACCCTAATAGTGTTAGGTGATCTGAACGCACAAATAGGAAAGGAATATTATATAAAACAGGTAGCAGGAATATACACAGAACACGAAAGTACAAATAATAACGGACAAAGATTGTGTAGAATGGCAGCAAGAAACAACTTGATAATAAGCAGTACCAAGCATGAACATCCCAGGTTACACAAAATAACATGGACATCCCCATGCCAAACTACACGAACACAAATAGACCTTCAGGAAGAAGGCATTCAACAATCACGGACGTACGAACTTATAGAGGAGCATGTGCAGACTCAGACCACTTTATGGTAACTGCAACTCTCAGGCAAAAAGTAAAAAGACATAACGATAACAAAAGCAAACAACCTAAATGGGATATAGACAAAATAAACAACGAAACCAGAAGAAAAAAATTTGTTCAGGAGATTGAAAAACAGATAAGCGAACAGCCTATAGAAGAAAAAGATATAGAGACCGAATGGACTAATATAAAGAAATGTATAACTCAAGCAACAACAAAATGTGTAGGAGAAGAAAAACGTAAAAATAAAAAGCTTGGTTTAATGAAGAATGTCATCAAATAGTTATGAAAAAGATAAACGCAAGGTTGAAATGGCTAAAACTAATAAAAAAGAAGATAGGGAAGAATACGAAAGAATTAGAAAAGAAAGTAATAAAACAATAAGGAAAAACAAGCTAAACTGGTTTGATGATAAGATAAAAAATCTGACGTGGACACCACATGACTTCCTTGTACGGCTATTAAAAACTGTTCATACTTTTCTTAATAACTAAAATGTAGAATAATATAAAAAAATCTGACGTGGCCACCACAGGACCTTCCGCCATATACCTACTTTATTCTTTTAACTTATTATACAAATATATTAATATATAAGTACTACTTCTACTGCTACTATACTCACAAATATATTTTAGTCATTTTATTTAAACTGCAGAAGAAGATATAAAGCATATTTGACTATTGTCACTGTCATGTCATAATCATTTAAATTTTACGTAGTAACAAATGTTAATCGATCATGGACTACAAGATACCAAAATACTAAATTATAAATATATACTTTAATTATTCTTAAATGATACCAGATACAAAAACATTTATAAAATACCGATTGTAGGTAATAATCACATAATTTTTCATTTAAAACAAAAAAATTTGTCTTCAATTAAATATTTATTGAAATATTTGAAAAAAGTACTACTTCCGGTTTATAGATTGAAACCAAAAACAGGAGGTGCACAACTAGATGCTATAACAGTCCTAAATACTAAATTTCAACTTTCTACGTCTAACCGTATTTGAGTTATGCGACATACACGCGTACGTACTACGTACGTACAGACGTCACGACGAAACTAGTCATAATGGATTCAGAAAAGGTCAAAACGGATATTTCCGTCAAAATATGAGAACCGAAATTTTTCGCGATTACAATACTTTCTTTTACTCCGTACAAGGAAGTAAAATATTGAAAAAGATAGAATTAATAGAAACACGAAACGATTTTATCAGAACGTAAATGACCAAAACAGAAAATGCAAAACAAAAAATTACATCATAAAAGACTCAAAAGGAAATAAAACAGAAAATGATGAACAATAAAAACAAGTTTGGGTAGAATATTTCAAACAATTACTAACAGATCAAGTCAAAGAAGTAATAAGAAACATGCGTAATGGAAAGGCACCAGGAACAGATGGGATACGCATAGAATTAATAAAACATGGAGGAGAAATCCTGCACCAACAAATACATAGACTTATTCTCAAAGTATGGCGTAAAGAAAGAATGCCGGAAGAATGGAAAAGCGGACAAATCATAACACTACATAAAAAAGGAGACCAACAAATCTATCAAAACTACAGGGGAATAACGTTACTGAATACCGCATACAAAATACTGTCAACTATTATTCAAAGAAGGCTAGCAGATGAGACAAAAAACATAATTGGACAATATCAGTGCGGATTCATCCGTGGCAGGTCAACTACAGATGCCATTCATGCCATAAAACAAGTTATGGAAAAAACACACGAACACAATATCAAAATAGAACTGTTTTTTTATTGATTTCAAGCAAGCGTTCGACTCTATACAACGAGAGAGACTAATGACAGCCTTAAAAGAATTCAAAGTAACGACAAAACTGAGGCGACTTATTATGATGACAATGTGTAAATCAACAGCAACAATTAAAACACAAAAAGGGGAAACAAAGAAATTTGGAATAAATAAAGGAGTACGACAAGGCGATACATTGGCAGCAACCCTGTTTAATATAGTATTAGAATATGTATTAAGAAAATTAAATAAAGGAACACTGAGATCAAGAGGTGGACAAATTATAGCATACGCCGACGACATAGTACTCGCTACAAAGAATAGAAAGATACTGGCTGAAATGTTAAATGAAATGAGGCTAGGAGAAAAATCGGAGAATAGGAATATAAAAATAGGAGAACACTCATTTCAAGAAGTAGAAAAATTCAAATACTTAGCCATTATGTTAACCAACACAGGAGAAAGAGAAGCTGAAATTAAAGAAAAAATAATGGCAGCAAATAGAGCATATTATGCAAACATAAAACTATTGAAGAGCAAAACGCTATCAAAGAAAACGAAAATACAGATATACAAAACAATAATAATAATAATAATAATATAGGTAATTGTTTAGCAAAATATTGCACATTGGTACTATTGCTTCATTAATTAAATTATCATTAATTTTACCACATTTACAAACAAAGATTTCATCTGAAGAATGCTCTTCTAGCTTTTTAATACATATTTTCTTCATTCCTTCAAATACTGCCTGTGGTTTTTTAATGACAATTCAACTCATGTGTCATCTGTCAAAAATGGATCAATCAATTTTGAGGATTTATAAATTTTTCACCAATTGAAACGAATTTTTTCGACAATTTATCACTAGTGCTCGCAGCGACATAATTTTTCGACAATTTTCACTAGTGATCCAATCGACAATTTTAAACAATTGAATATATCTTTATTAATCAAAATCCTACTGTTATAACTGTTGTAATGGAAGTGAAGCTATTTAGAAATCATTTTCATAAAGAAAGAATACATTTTTATTCGGTGAATTGTCCTCCGAATACCATTCGTGTTCCAAGTTATGTAGACAATTTTTGTGGCTGCATCACTCATGATTATTACGCTTAAGAAAATAAGCGTAATAACCATTCGTGATACAGCAACAAAAATTGTCGACATAACTTGGAACACTAGTGTTATTATATATGATTATTTCACTTATGTCAATTATACTGACAAATTTTACATAGTTTCATAAACAATTACAGTAACAAATGGCTTGCCAACGGGGGTTTGTCGCGCGGTAAATGCCCAAGACCATTTGTCACCGACAAATCGCCGTTGCCTAAGAGAAACAAACACCACATTTTCAAAATAAACAATCAGTTTTCTAAAATGTCAGAAGTGAATCGTTTTGGAGATGCGTCTTTGGCGGCAATTTGTACCGAAATAGAAAATAAGAAATCAGAAAATACAAAAAAGTGTCAAGGTAGTATCTGGAGAATATTTACTGCATTTTGAAATGAAAGACGATATGAGTTGAAACGAACAACTAGCAAAACCGAATTGGCTGATATATTATGTGACTTTGGATTCAACATGAAAAAGGTAAATGGAGAAAACTATAAAGATTTTACGGTGAAGACAATTTGGAATACTACTGCCAAATTATTACAAACCAAATATTTTGAGGAATACGGAATTAAATTTAATCCATTTGAAGACATTGAATTTAAAAAGGCACGTGATGCAAAAAATACATTACGTAAAAAGTTACAAGTAATCCCAGAAAAAAGGAAAATAAGTTCGGAGGCTTTGAAGGTAAACGAAATTAATAAAATTATTGACATCTATGATGAAGACCACCGGAGGGCCTGCCTCCAGAAAAAAAATTTTCATATCGCATCGTACGAACTAGCGTGGAGAGGTGGAGAAGGAGTAAATTGCAAAATTTATTTTTTTAAAGAAGAACTTGATAATGAAGGACATTTGTCAAATCGAATTATCTATAATCCTCTTTTTTCAAAAACATGTCAAGGTGGTGAAAAAAGGTGTGCCGAAAATAAATGGCTTACAGAAAATATTAATGACCCCAGCAAATGTCCTGTAAGAATTTTCCGTAAATTATTAAATAAAAGGTTGCCCCACATAACAACAGACAGATTATTTCTTACGCCAAATGCATATTGGAATAATTCCGAAAACGCAGCGTGGTACAAAAATTCTCCGGTAGGAAAAAATGAATTTTCAAAATGGACCAAAGATGCAGCCAAAACTAAAAACCGGAAAATTACAAACCATTCCAAAAGGTACATATGTAGTTTTAGTTTATGTTTTTGTATTGTGAAAATAAACGTTTTCTTTTCTTTCAGATCATCAGCAGTCTCTGAATTAGCAAAAAAAAGGGATAGGTGAACAAGAACTTATAAAAATTACAGGGCATTCCAGCGCATCTTCTATAAAACCCTATTTACAATTAGATGCGGAACATCATTTAAACATAATACAAAACCTACAATCAACAAGCTGCATTACTACAAATGAAATAGCTCCTGAAGAACCTAGCACAAGTAGTGGCGATGTTATTTCCAAAAAATCTAATATTCCAAATAATATTGTATTTAATAATTGCACAATAAATTGTAACAACTTTAATACCTAATTAAAATTTTTAATTTAATACAAAAATATAGAGATATCATTCGAGAAATATTCTTCACAAATACCACTCGCGACTCTTATTTTATCAGTAAACTTTTCTTTCAAACATTGTTTACCTTTAAGCAACATCCTTCGAGTCATCTGCTCAGAATAAATCCCTCGAGCTACGCTCTCGTGATTTATTCGAACAGATGACTCTCACGATGTTGCTAGGTAAACAATGTTTTCAAGAAAAGTTTACTGATAAAACTTGAGTCCCTTGTGATATTATATACGATAAAAACATTGTTTCGTAGTAGTCGCTATTGTTAATTTATTATTATTTGAAATATTTGATATACGTTAAGGAACATTAAAATAATCAAATAATGTATAATGTAATTATTTATCTACGCTGGCAATTACAATAAAATTATGCTCACGACAAAAAAAAATTCCTTCTGACTATAAAAACATTTATTTGAAATTAACACGAGTTAAAATACACAGGCTGTCGCTTTGATAGTAAACCAAGTCATGTTTCTACGCAAGCTAGACTAGATTTTGGAAATTAAAAATAACCATTTGATTCGTCGGGAACACGCCACTGCGCCAAATTGCCACTGTGCCAAATTCCCGCTGTGTCCAATTGCCGCAATGCCAAATTGCCACTGTGCCAAAACGCATCCCCACCACTTACATACTTGTAATAACGTATGTCGAGAGACTACTGCAAATTTATTTCGACACAGAGGCAATTTGGCCCAGTGACAATTTGACTCAGCGGCAATCCAACACAATAGCAATATTTAGACATACTGGGAAACGGGCATAGCGCCCAAAACCGAGTTTTCTAGTACGGTTTTGTTAGCTTTGTTAGTGTAGTAAATACCAAAACCGAGTTTGTGGGGCTCTAGTACGGTTTTGTTAGCTTTGTTAGTGTATGTCAAAATGCTCCTGTTATGTCCAATTGTCGCTATGCCCGATTGTCAGTATGTCTAAATATTGCTATTGTGTTGGATTGCCGCTGAGTCAAATTGCCACTGGGCCAAATTGCCTCTGTGTCGAAATAAATTTGCAGTAGTCTCTCGTCATACGTTATTACAAGTATTTAAGTGGTGGGAATGCGTTTTGGCACAGTGGCAATTTGACATTGCGGCAATTGGACACAGCGGGTATTTGGCACAGTGGCAATTTGGCGCAGTGACATGCACCCGATTCGTCTTTATGAGGGGAACATTTTATGTTATGTACATAATCATCAATATTTGATATTTAATGAGATAGAGGCTAGTTTATACATTACAAACAGCAATTTAACATGGAAGTATATGCAATTCAGACGCGTTCGTCCACCTCCCGCTGTGACGTCACAGTCGCTTACGCATCGCTGTTCCAGACCTGCATGGCAATGCCCGTGCCCACATCTAACTGGCATAGCCGGCTCGGCCGCATGATATTGGTATGACGTCACAATCGGCGGACCCTTTATTTAAAACACTTATAATTCTTAAGGAGTTTCGATACCGATTATCTATCTAGGGGATCTAAACAAAAATCTATTGTATTTCTGCAGAGTGACAACTTCTACCCACTAAATTTTGTTGTAAAAAACACCGAAAATATAAAATATCTTATAGCGAAATATATTTGTTTATAAATATTTTATTACTATCTTTCAATTAAATTGTATTTTTAAGTCCTAAAGATTTTATATTTTAAAATTCATAATTTTAAAAATCAATCGAAAACACGGCAACAGCGCTAGTATTTTAGTTGACTGTTGGCTGCAGTGATTCTAACCTAACTGTTGGTGTCAACACAACTGTCAAGTGTTGTCAGAGGTAGTACCTAAATGCAATAGCTCATAATTGTTCTTTTGACGCTCCAAGATTAATGCAAGCTATAAGAAATGATAATTTAATTGATAGTATTCGTCCAGTCAGTTCCAAGACACTTTAAAATTATTTAAAAACAGATTTCCTGAACGTAGATCTAAAAAGCAACAACTAACTTTAACAACTTTGTCGTCGGAAACATTATCATTATCTACAAAGTATGCTCATAACGCTGAATACGAGGCTGAATATGATGTCTATTTATTAGAACAATTGATAGAAATTAATCTTTCTGTTTCAGAAATAATTAGTAATGGGGAAAGCTTTGATCAAGTATATGACAAACTTACACAAAAGATACAGATATTATTATTTCTACTGTACAGCCTTTAAAAAGAGTCAGATCTTCTGGAATGATTAAAAGATTAGCGACATTTGGAATTAGTTACGAAATAATTGCAAACAAATTTAGTGATCATGGACCCGTCATATCCCTTGTAGAGTTTTTAGTAGATGAACACGAATAATTCTTACTCAAATAGTTCTTCCTACTTATTTTCGATAGTTTCGTAACGATGTTTGTATGCGCATTGCGAAAGTGTGTCCAATTTCCTAAAAATGACTTGTGTATATGTATTTTATTTTATTTGTTGTAAAAATATAAATATAATATCATTTGTTACAAACTTTATAATATAATATGCTTCAACATAAACGCATACTCTTACTTTCCAACAGTATTTTAAATTTCGCGCCAATCTATGATTTGCGACGTTGCCGTAGTTATCGCTCTTTTAGTTATGTGTCACGTTTTAAATTTTATTTATTTGAATAACTCAATAACGGTGTGGAAGAATCCACTGAATTTTAGTTTCATGATTTATTAATGTCTGATTTATAATTACTGTAAATCTCTTTCTGGTGGTATTATTTTTATAGATTACACAGCCCTTTAAAAATGTATTCTCATTTACTCCCATGTAAAACAGAAATTTTTAAAAATTTATTTTTATAAAACGGTGTGGACGATTGATCTGAAATTTTAACAGTGTACGATAAATACATCCATCTTCAACTTGTAAAAATTTCAGATGAATGGTAATATTTTCAAAAACGGTATCGAACCTCCTTAAACCTTTATTAACAATAGAAATTTGCGATTTGAAAATTTGGTCTTACACCCCCCTTAAAACCTATACCTACTTATTTATATTTTAGTTGATATTTTTAGGAAATTATGAAAATAATAGGCTTGCAAAACTGGGTCTATGTGTTGAGCTGGTGTCTTGTTTACATGGACAATATGGTTGTAGCATTTCCCCTTCTACTTGGTATTAAAATTCCTTACATTTCGAATACTAGACCAATTCTAGAGGATTGTAATTTCTGTATAGTATTCATTTTGTGCTTTGTGTACTATATTTCAGCACTTGCATACGCTTTTTTCATGACTGCCTTATTTAAAAAAAGTAAGTAATTGCTCAGTGATTGCAGTGGCGCAGCCAAGGAGGGGGCTAAGGGGGCTATAGCCCCTCCCTTGGCACATGCATTTATGTTACATTATATTATTTACTTATAATAAAATGCAATATGTAAATTATAATTATATCAGAACAAGAATTTTTGCTGTTAGATTCAATAAAGAGGGCAATTTTTACTTTTCTTATTGCTTACTACGTAAGTTGAATGTAGTGTTTACTTCGTGTAATACTGTAATATTTGTAATTGATTGTGTTTGAGTCATACACTGGCGGAAAAAAATAAAACATTTGAAATTCGTAAAAATATCGGTCATTTTCAAACTTTGAACAAATTTCAATGCTTTTTTTACTTCCTTGTACGGAGTAATAAGGAAGTATTGTAATCGCGAAAAATTTCGGTTTTCAGATTTTGACGGAAATATCCGTTTTGACCTTTTCTGAATCCATTATGACTAGTTTCGTCGTGACGTCTGTACGTACGTACGGACGTATGTGTGTCGCATAACTCAAATTCGGTTAGACGTAGAAAGTTGAAATTTTGTATTTAGGACTGTTATAGCATCTAGTTGTGCACCTCCTATTTTTGGTTTCAATCTACAAACCGGAAGTAGTACTTTTTTCAAATATTTTGATAAACATTTAATTTAAGACAAAAATTTTTATTTTACATTAAAGATTATGTCATCATTACCTACAATCGGTATTTTTGTATCTGGTATCATTTAAGAATAATTAAAGTATATATTTATAATTTAGTATTTCGGTATCTTGTAGTCCATGATCGATTAACATTTGTTACTACGTAAAATTTAAATGATTATGACATGACAGTGACAATAGTAAAATTTGCTTTATATATTCTTCTGCAGTTTAAATAAAATGACTAAAATATATTTGTGAGTATAGTAGCAGTAGTAGTAGTACTTATATATTAATATACAGGGTGTCCAAGTTAACGTGCTCACCATTGGGATCTCGAGAACGGTAAGAGATACGAGGTCGGTTAAATTAGACAAAAGTTGCCCCTTTAGGGGGCCAATTTAGAAATGTTTTTGTTTTTCCACAAAAATGCATAGGTGACTAGATATACGCAACAATATAAATTTTGCCAATTTCGTTTTTCACCTATAACTTTTTTGTTTGAATTAGTACAAGTTTCTAATTTGCACGTTGTATAGGCAGTTTTTAACGAGGAATTCACAGTAGTCCTCAAAACTTTTATATCTCCTACAGATTTCGAGAAATTAAAACCAAATTCAAATTTTCATATGGAGCTCATAGTTGGCTATGACCCATCTTAATAGAGATTTTTTTTCTCTTTTCAACGATATAAAACACAAGTGCATTAAAATTAAAATGAAGGCAGAAATTGAATAATAATAATTTTTTAACTGTTTTTATTAAGGGAGACCACGAATATTGATTTTTCTAAAAAGTATCAAATTATGCTAACTAAAATGGCGCAAACCGCAATTAAAAATCTTTTTTAGTTTCCGAGATATGAGCGTTCAAAATTTGGGTCCAAAATCGAAAAATGGTTATTCACTTGCCATTTGTTTGGATGAAAATTGTATTTTTTTTTAATTAGCGGATTATTCTAATTAAATTCCGAGGAATCCAATGTGTTATGATAATAATTATAATTATTTTATCGATATTCGTAGGCTTTCTTGATAAAAACAATTAAAAAAATAATTATTATGTAATTTCTGCCTTTATTTTAATTTCAATGTACTTATGTTTTATATCGTTGAAAAGAGAAAAAAAATCTCTAGTAAGACGGGTCATAGCCAACTATGAGCTTCATATGAAAATTTGAATATGGTTTGAATTTCTCGAAATCTGTAGGAGATAAAAAAATTTTGAGGACTACTGTGAATTCCTCACTAAAAACTGCAAATTAAAAAATTGTACCAATTCAAACAAAAAAGTTATAGGTGAAAAACGAAATTGGCAAAAATGACATTTTTGCGTATATCTAGTCACCTATACATTTTTGTGGGAAAACAAAAACATTTCTAAATTGGCCTCCAAGAGGGGCAACTTTTGTCTAATTTAACCGACCTCGTATCTCTTACCGTTCTCGAGATCCCAATGGTGAGCACGTTAACTTGGACACCCTGTATTTGTATAATAAGTTAAAAGAATAAAGTCAGATTTTTTAAATATTATTCTACATTTTAGTTATTAAGAAAGAAAAGTATGAACAGTTTAATAGGCGTACAAGGAAGTCATGTGGTGTCCACGTCAGATATTTTTAATCGAGTCGACAAATTTTTTCTAACTCGATTCACATGGCCAAAGTTGGACGTGTTTTTGCCCAAAAACGTGTTTTTTTTTGTTCGGGTTTTGAAAGGTACGAAAAGAGATCATACTAATCTGAGTTTACCCCCTTAAAGTAGAGCCACTATGGGTTTTTTCCCGAAAAAATTGTCTAATTTGGTTGAAAAGTGGCTGAGTTATGTACGAAAAACCAAAAAATGCCCTTTTTAAAACAAAATCCATAACTTTGTGCCAAATCAACTCCGTACACATCCTCATAGATGACATTTTTAAAATTAAAATTCTTTTTTTGTATATGATTGCTAGAGGGGGGCGGACGGGGTTGCGCTTAAGTTTGCATGCAAATTATATATCTCCACACACTGTATTTCACCATATTTCATCACATCCTATATATGTTTCATCAGCATCCTTGTCCTTGGTAATTTTCCATACGATAAGTAAAGAGATAAATACGCTCGCTTCTACAGAGACGGTGTCAGTCAATCTGCTTCCGTACGCTTGTATATCAAATTGTAATATTATCTATCAATATAATATAATAAAACTGTATCAACGAGAAATAAAGTTTTTTAAAAACCTAATTAAATATCTCCGATACATAATTGGCGCAGTCTTGGTAGGATTGATAGATAACAGTGCCGACACAATAAATACAATATTGTGGTGAATTTTTAAATTCCTTACCGCACACCTACACACCTACAAAAGAAGATAAACGGCTTCTACCTGTAGCCCATCAGGGTCTAACCACGACCCATCTTTAAAAGAAGATCACGTCTCCTGTTGCTGTTTCACCTGGTTCACGTCTCCTGTTGCTGTCTCACCTGGTTCACGTCTCCGGAAAACGAAGTCTTGCTGTACCCGAGAAATCATCTTTCAAGAAGACTTGCTGTACCCGAGAAATCACCTTTAAAGCAGACTTGCTGTTCTTCACAACGACGATATCAAGCCAGCAGTACTACCCTAGGAATGCTCCTAAAACTGTGGACAACTTTCCTAGTATTCATATTTACTTTGTAAGTCACATTTTTTAAATATAAAATTGTACTTATAATAATTATTACACAAAGGGGTAGCTCTAGACACGATCTAGTAATAAAGCTATCGTGGTACCGACACAGTACCGAACACACAGAATATTTTAAAATTTATGTACGATAGTGACAGTACACTAAGTACTATAAGTGAAAATTCTGATACAGAATTAGGCCCAGTGTCAAATTTCAATTTAAATTTTAAACTTAAACCAAGTAACTTAACAGTCAGAAAAATGGCTCTTACAACAATTGGAGAAATTGACCAATTTCTCAAAACAATTCCAAATTATGATGATAACATTAAAGTTTTACCAAGTTTCATAAAACAAACAGATATAATTTTAAATTTACTAAATACGTTTGCATTAACAAACAACCAAAGATTATTCATTTTTAGTATGATAAAACTAAAATTAAATGATCAAGCAATGGAAATAATAAGTAACAATGAATTTGCCGATTGGGAAGAATTAAAAACATTTTTACAAGAAAATTTCATGGACAAAAGTACTTCAGAAACGTTAATAATAGAGATTATGGAAATTAAATTTCAGAAAAATGCTGAAATCACATTGAAGAAAATTATGGAAAAATTTTCACTCTATAAATCAAAAATATTATTAATGAATTATACTCAATTACAAAAAAATGCAATTACAACCGAAAATCAGAAATTCATTGTAAAACGATTTATTTCACTACTACCAACTTCAATTAGAGGTTCATTTATTGTCAAAGATCCTACAACTTTGGAACAGTGTGAAAAACTACTCAAAAATGAATTTAGTTTTATTAATAATCCACATCTTCCAAATTTATCTAAACCACAAGAGAATTTTAACCAAAGAATAAATATTCCACCTAAAAAAATCCCTGGACAAATGTTCCCTCAAAAACCATTTAATCCTCAACAAGGAGCCACTTACAAACAATTCGCTCCAAAACAAAATATTAGAAATGCCACAGAAAATAAAAGACAATACAACACACCTATGTCACAAACAACTAGATTAACACAACCAATGTCAACACAATCAATAAGACAAAATTATCTTTGTAATGAATCAAACACAGAGACTGAAAATTATATTGACGAAAACGACGAACAATTATTAGAAAATCAAAATACCGAGAATGATTTTTTAGAATTAGAACAGACGACGGACGAGGAAAACTACGTAATGTCTTCTATCACAAAAAATCTACCTACTTTAAAAATTGGACCATACGTAATACTTTTTGACACCGGTTCCTCAATTAACTTTATTCATCCAAATTTAATTAAACAATATAAAATAAAAACATACAAAGAAAATTTAACATTTAAAACTGTCAATAGTAAATCAACATGTGATACTTACGCGATAATAAAAATTCAAAGTCAACCAGTAAAATGCTATGTCTACAATTTTCATAAAAATTATAATATACTTCTAGGTATAGAAGCTTTCAAAATATTAAATATTCAATTAAACTTCCAAAATAATGAAGTACAAGTAGGAAAAAATATTTATAAATTACAAGAATTAGAAAAAATAAAAATTGAAGTAAATAACATCCAAATTAAAGATAATCATTTGAACGAGTTTGAAAAAGGAAAAGATAACGTAATCACAGACCTTTTATCAAAACAAAAACCTAAGTATAATTTAATTGAAAAGATTGGAAATGTATTAGAACAAAACCCTTTTGGTCATTGTATATCACAAGACTGTCAAATGTCTAAAGGATTAGCTAAAGTAGTCAATGAAAAATATCAAAGTAAAAATTACTGTAAAACACAAAATAACAAAAGTTTAATTATTCAAAATTCAGATGAAAAACTCATATTCCATTTAATTACAAAAATAAACCATTATGATACTCCTTCATACAAAAATTTAGACAAACCTCTAAAAGAATTAAGAGATTACATGATAAAAAATGATTTAGAAATTATTAATATTCCAAAATTAGGTTGTGGAGACAACTTAGAATGGGAAAAAGTAAAAGCAAAATTAAATAAGATATTTAAAGACACTAATATTAATATAAACGTTTATTCATTGCCATGTGTAAACAAAAACGAAATCACTAATGATAGCGAACAAAATAATGTTTATAAAGACGAAGATCAACAAACAATTCATAGCTCTGATGAAAACCCAGTCGCAGGCATAAAATACTCAGACGACAGAATAAACATTGCAGATAATCAAATCATATTTTATAAAGTACCCGATGACACAAACATTAAAATTGAAAAATACTTTAATAACAAAAAACAAAGATTTATTTGCAAATTTAACGAAAACACTTTTGAACAAGACGTTACTGAATTTATAAAAACCTATTTGATACCAAAAATAAGATATTTAGCACTCTTTCAAAAATCTCTAGATAAAGAAGTTTCAAAGATCTTACAAAATAAATTTCAAGCAAATTCTATAAATATTATAGCCTGTACAAAATTAGTACAAAACATAGAAAATGAAGAAGAACAATTAGAAATAATTCATGATTTTCATACTGGTATAACAAATCATAGAGGAATTCTAGCCACTATCAGAGAGTTAAAAGAAAAATATTATTGGCCTCGAATGAACAAGGACATTCAAGATTACATTAATAACTGCGAAATATGCAGATGCAACAAGTATGAAAGAAAACTGATAAAGACCACCGACAATCTTACACCCACACCAAAGACTCCGTTCGAAATCATAAACATAGACTTATTATCATTAGATAAAGAACCGTACTTAACTATTTTCGACCAATTCTCTAAACACGGACAAATATTAAAAGTAGAAGATAAAAGCGCAAAGACCGTAGTAAAGAAATTACAAACTTATTTCGAAACTTATAAAATTCCAAAAGAAATAATAATGGACAACGGAACGGAATTCAATAATAATTTAATTAAAGACTTATTAATTAGAAATAAAATAAAAATTCATATCATATCGTCGGCTGAGTATTGGTTTGTCTCATGTCCATTTTTAAAATTTTCGAGATTTGTGTATATTATTGTTCTACGTATTCTGACGTACCAAGTCCACTGGCCCATGTCGAAAAATTCGACACTATTTGAGAAATAGAGTCATAGTTGTCCTTTATGGTGTTGTATTTCGAAAAACTTAAATTTTTGTTGTACCATGTCCATTGTTGTATGACAGTAACATAATAAATTACAATAAATTATAATTAAATTTACACATTTTACGTAGTTTTTATTATACCGATTATTAAATTACTTCCAGATATACATATAAACTAACAAGTAAATAAATAATTTCATTAGAACTTTCAAACCGTATTATCTCGAATCTAACATTTATGGACATGAGACAAACCAATACTCGGCCGACGATATGCGTCCATAATCCTAAAAGCAACGCTGTAGAAAGATTTCATTCTACAATAATTGAACAAATTAGAATATTACATTCAAAACAATATATTAAAGACAAGTCTATATCAGAAAAAGTTCAAATGGCTATACTAGCCTATAATAACACAAAACATAGCACAACACAATTAAGCCCAAACGAAATACTTTTCGGCATCTCAAATGAAAACATTTTCAATAAAGAAGAAACAGATAACATAATAGATAACCACATGACAAAACAAACCGAAATTAGACAACAAATATCGGACAAAATTGAGAAAGAAAAAATTAAAAGATATATCGAAAATGACAACCCATTAGAAATTAAAAATGAAGTTTACGTAAAACAAAACCCACGAATTATTCACAAAATTAAAAAACCCTTATTTAGGAAATATTCAGTAAAGAACTATAATCCTTTATTAGGAAAAATTCAAATATTAGATAAGAAAAATAGAGACAAAAACATTAGAATCAATCAATTAAAAATTAAATAATTAAACAAATTCAAAATAGTCTCACATTTTGTTCATTACACAAATTAGACACTAGTATAATTAATTATGAGAATCTGAAGCAAATAACACAAGACACAAATATTTGGAATCTAAATAAACTAACCAATCACACTGTATCATGAAGGACAAATACACTTTATCCTTACTATTCCCACATTTTCCCAGGAAAATTATAAATTATACAATTCATACCGTTACTAATGATTCAAAATCAAAGATTCCTGATTGTAAATGAACTTCAGCAATTATACTATTTACAGAAAAATGTTATAATATTAATCAATGTACTTATATTCTTAATAAATATTTATGTATCACACATTTTTAGAAAATAAGTGAATATCTAAATAATATTGTAATAAATCAAAGGAATGATGATTGTAAGTACCATAATATAGAAAAGAAAATACTGTTAAATTAATAAAGATTGCCAAGTAAATAATTTCATATTTACACAGAAATATAAAGAAATAGAATTTAAAAATTTCGAAAAAAAGATTCAATTATTTTAAAAATTAAATAACACAAAATCAATCATCACTCTTATTATACTTAATTGTAATTATAATAATAAGTTATTATATTATAAAAAGGTTTATAATACCTAAAATAAGGAAATGTAGAGAAAAACAATGTACTTTGAATAGAGAAAGAACTTTGGAGAAAAATATGGCGAAAACTAAAAGGGGAGGAATTATATATCTCCACACACTGTATTTCACCATATTTCATCACACCCTATATATGTTTCATCAGCATCCTTGTCCTTGGTAATTTTCCATACGATAAGTAAAGAGATAAATACGCTCGCTTCTACAGAGACGGTGTCAGTCAATCTGCTTCCGTACGCTTGTATATCAAATTGTAATATTATCTATCAATATAATATAATAAAACTGTATCAACGAGAAATAAAGTTTTTTAAAAACCTAATTAAATATCTCCGATACATAATTTGCATGACTTTAAAGTATAGACACTTCAAAGTTTCTCGCCCTCGAAGATTCATCGATATCGATTGAAAATACACCGAGTTATGGCAGTTTGATAATGGTCGATATTTTTACGAATTTCAAGTGTTTAATTTTTTTCCGCCATTGTATTTTTGTTTTGGATCAAAACGATGAAAGTGACAATACTACAAAAATTAAAAAAAAGTATTAAGTAATTGTTATTTTGTTAACCCCACTCCCCTTTGAAAAATCCTGGCTGCGCCACTGAGTGATTGTATTCATAGTTGAACTAATTTATTATTGATTTTTTAAAAATTTCTTTGTTTTTTAATTACAGTATCGATAGCTTCATTTATAACTGGGTTAATATGGTTCTTAGCTATTATTATTTCAGAGGATCAGCAAACATATAGTTTTTCTTTTCAATTATTGGGTATGTTTAATCCAGTTACAAGTTTCAATCATGGACTCTACACTTTGCTCGAATTTAATAAAATGGGTAATTTAATAAGTAAGTAATTAGTAACATTGCTTAATAATATTAATTGTCTTGAAGGAACTGGATTTCAATGGAGTAATTTATTTTCTCGAGCCAGAAAAATTTTTTATTATCAAAGTGTAGGAGTAGCGATAATCTTTCTAATCTTGGATTCATTTATACTTTTTAGTCTGTATTTCTATTTGAATCAATTGAGTCCTGGCTATTATGGCATTGCAAAACCATGGAATTTTTTATGGCAGGTAACTTTATAACTGAACCCAATATACTATACTTGTATGTTTTTCTTCTCTTTTGAAGAAGAGAAAAATTTAGAATACGCATAAGGAACGAAAAATAAAAAAAAAAGTTAATAATTATTATTAAATAAAAACACTATTAATTAAACTCAAAATACTTATTACACTTTAATATTACTTACTTTAATACTTAACACTACTACGATTATTTATTTAAACAGTAAATAACACCAAACACTATTAATTTCACCATTTCACTGACCAGTTCGACCAATTATATCGCCGAAAAATATCATGGTTTTTATTATGATATACAGGCTGTCCAAATAGAATGGGTCACCTTTGGGATCTCGGAAACGATGGGAGCTACGAGGTCGGTTAAATGGGCAATGTTGTGCAGTTTTTAGTGCATATTTAAATTCCGTTAAAAATATTTAAAATGCCGAACAGTTTGAAAGTTATTAAAAAAAAACTTGAAATCGTGATTTAAAAAATCTGAAGTGGCCTGTACACAACCTTCCGCCATATCTAGACTTATAAACATAAATGTATACGTATACAATCCGGTGTCCCTTAAAAATATACCTACAAATAAAAATCTAAAATATTCAAACACAGAAATTTGCATCATACCTAAATCAAAAGGCAAACTCTTCTGTGTTGAAGCCATCCTCCGTTCAATTACTACATTTAATATCTTACTTATGACTTATATGGCGCTAGTATGTCAACTTGTCACCCGTCTCACCTGTCAATATTTTTTTACACAGAAACAAAAATCAACCGAACCGAACATGGATTACAAGATTTCAACGTTTTATCTGATAAATTTCTTTTTAAAATTTTACCGCAGTTCTTTAATGCTGCCAGATAAAGACAATTTTTTTATAACGTAAGTTGCAAATAACTTTGCCTCTTATTCTTATTACAAATAAGTACTGTATTTATCCAAATTTATATAAATTTTTGACAATTTTTTTTCAATCTTCAAAAAATATCACTTCCGGTGAAGATATTTGTAACAAAATCTAATGAGCTCTTCCTATTAGTATACAATTGTAAAATACCAAATATCAGAATTTTTGGGTAATTCGTATTTGAGTTATGCGACATCCGGCATCGGCCCGGACCACACACATACACACACACGCACACACACACACACACACACACACACACACACACACACACACACACACACACACACACACACACACACACACACACACACACACACACACACACACACACACACACACACACACACACACACACACACACACATACATACAGACATCATCGAGAAATTATCAAAAATGAGTTGTAAGGACCCTATTTCGTGCTCATCCTCTTCAAACTCACAACCCGATTTTTTGCATGATTCCAATACCTTCCTTTACAGGTAAGCGGAAGGTAAAAAACGTTAATTACTCCGTTACATGTTACATGATGAGAGAAAATAAAAAATGATGTCAGAATAAAATTCAAGATGGCGGTTTCCAAGAAAATAATAGTAATTTTCTCATTTTAAATGGGCGCCATATTTGATTTTTACATGGTTTAATATTTTTTTTTCTCTTCTCAACGATGTATTGCAACGTATGTTTAAATTAAAATTAATTATATATATTAATTAGTTTAAATCAAATCAAGGAGGCTCAAAAACAAATACAGGTGAATAACAGCGAACTGTCATAACAAAATTAGTTCTTACTATAAGGTGTTAAATTTGATTTTTACATGGTTTAATATATTTTTTTCTCTTCTCAACGATGTATTGCAACGTATAATTAAATTAAAATTAATTATAGATATTAATTATTTTAAATCAAATCAAGGAGGCTCAAAAACAAATACAGGTGAATAACAGCGAACTGTCATAACAAAATTAGTTCTTACTATAAGGTGTTAAGACTATTAGTTACTGTTAAGTAGTAAATGAGAGAACGTTTCTGTGTCTAAAAAACAGTATTATCCCAGAGGATCATCACATTTGACTCACAACTGGGGTTCACTGTGACGACACGTGGGCAAACCCACCGTAGTGCATCACTACCAAGAAAAATAATAGTGTTCGGGCAAAGCTTATCGTAGATGGCAGCACCACCGACTTGTACTGTCACTTTACTGTACCGGGATAATTTAAATTTAAATTAACTCAATAACAGTTTTATTTTCATAGGGTGAAGGTGTAATTTTATTTGCTATATACAATGAGTTATAACGCGTGGAAATTAGACCAGTTAAAAAGTGAATTGAGAAGATATATAATATATTGATATTTAACTTATTTAATTCCTGCCACCATAACTCTCTTCTTATTGCATCTTGTGCTAACATATTGAGATTCGTTTTTTTTGCACAAACAATACAAGAACGCATTTTAAAACGAAAACCTATCTGCTGCTCAAACCTCGAATTTAAGTAACTGCGTTGATTTAATATATGGTAACTGTCACATTCAGGAATTGATTCTCCAATTATGTACACTTTACGCTAGCTCGCGCCTTCGTAAGTTCTCAATTCACTATACAAAGTTCTGGAGAGTACAAGTCGGTAGTTTATCTTAGAACCACCAGACTGAGCACAGTCACAGACAGCTGTTGCGACCTTTTAGGCCTCGTCAGTGTGACTCAGCTCAGTTTCTGGTGCCACAACGTACGACCTCAGGGTAGGTTATTATAACCTCAGGGTAGGTTATTAAAGCATAAACAAATCAAATATGGCGCCCATTTAAAATAAGAAAGTTACTATTATTATCTTGGAAACCGTCATCTTGAATTTTATTCTGACATCATTTTTGAGTTCAAATCATGTAACTTTTATCGGAAACATTTTTTTGTATCTTTTATAATAACGGAATAATTTAACGTTTTTTAATGTAACGATTTTTAGTTTTTTTTTTAATAACTTGAAACTATTCAAACCCATTGTATTTGGCACACCTGTTTATCGATATTTATAAGCAATGATATATATCACAGATCGATTAAAAACACGCCGTCAAATAGAGAGCATGCAGATTGCAGATACAACTAAAATTTGCAATATAGAATGGATATGGGGTAATATATATATATATATATATATATATATATATATATATATATATATATATATATACAGGGTGAGTCATCGAAATGCCCGTCATCGATATCTCCCTTGTCGTTAAAAATACAGCATAAATTTATTAACAGAATTTTTCGTCTACTCAAGGAGCATAACTTAAAATTATTTTCACATATACAGCGTGTTGCATAACGACTTGGCAATAATTGTTCGTCTTTTTTTAATGAAACATCCTATATATTTTTATATATTTTGAATTGTATTTTATTTACATATACGAAAATATAAGTTTCATTTTAGTTTTCCGCGGCGTTGCCAAGTTATTCAATTTTTTCTCTAAAAAAAGCCGAATACACGTCTAGCTTTATAAAGGCGTACTGAAGTTATTTTAATAGTAAAAATTATGAATTTTTTTTTCTGTACAACTGTAACTATACTCTTTGATCTGACATAACTTTTTTAAAATGTTATTATACAGGGTGTTCAATACAGAGAATCAAATTTACTCAATTTCAAATGGCTATAACTCGTCATTTTCAAATGGAACACCCTATATTTTATTATTCTGTTGTGTGTATTTTTGCATCTTCTTATGTTATAAAGGATGTCGTATGCCTAAAAACATTAATTTCGAAATTAATCACTAAGGCATTTACGATAAAAATAAATTAATCTATCTTATAGAGAATTTTTCAGAGAATTTAGTAATAGAAATTACGTGAATTTACTTTAAAAAATAAAATAATAATACAATAAAAAAATTTCGAAAAAAAAATTTCGAAATTTTTTTTTTTTTAAACAAAAGCAAGTGTTCTCAGGTGGTAAACTTTGTTTCAAATTCGATTTCGAAGCGATTAAAAAAAAATCATGAAAATCGGTGTAACTTTCACAGAGTCCGAGCTAAATGTCTAACGTTCCTGGACTATAGGTAAATAAAATACAATTCAAAATATATAAAAATATATAGGGTGTTTCATTTAAAAAAGACGAACAATTATTGCCAAGTCGTTATGCAACACCTGTATATGTGAAAATAATTTTAAGTTATGCTCCTTGAGTAGACGAAAAATTCTGTTAATAAATTTATGCTGTATTTTTAACGACAAGGGAGATATCGACGACGGGCATTTCGATGACTCACCCTGTATATACAGGGTGTGTTTATAAATGAACCAGCATTTATCTCGCTTATTTGTCATTTTAGCGTTTTTGTCAAATACATGATTTATACAGTATCATGTGTAGTAAATGATAGCGGATGTGAATCTTTGGTATCACTTCTGGTTTTTGATGAAGTGATAGCAACTTTCAAATTTCAATTGGAACATTGTAATTTTTTTACGAATTTGAAAAGTACATTAAATTTGCTTTACGGTGGTATAAAAAAAGTCATATGTTGTATTATTAAAATAATAAATATTAAAATAAATAATTACCTACCTGTCAACAATCAATGTAAATTACAATAAAATCTCTTAAATCTAATTATAATAAAGAAAACGCATATTATGAATAATTAAGAATCAATTAATTTATTAGAATACCTCGAGAGTACCTAACTTTAATTTTATAAAAGATGTTCAAAATGTTGACAGGTAACTGCTTTCAACTATTGTTTTTGTTTCGTGGCAAAGCTTACTTATTTCAGCGTTGATAGGCGCATAATTTAAGTGCCCGTAATTTAATATTTTAATAATACAACATATGACTTTTTTATACCACCGTAAAGCAAATTTAATGCTCTTTTCAAATTCGTAATAAAAAATACAATGTTCCATTTGAAATTTGAAAGTTGCTATGACTTCCTCAAAAACCGGAAGCGATACTAAGGATTCACATCCGCTCTCATTTACTACACATGATACCGTATAAATCATGTATTTGACAAAAAACGCTAAATCAACAAATGAGCGAGACAGACAGAACTAAAAACTATTCATCAAATCGCAACTAACAACGGTTACACTAAAAACACGGTAAACAAAATTCATAAAGAAATAAAATATAAAATTAAATATAAAAATAACACACCTAAACCTGATACTGAAATTAAACAATGGAGTAAATTCACATACATCGGTAAATCAACCCATATGATAACCAAACTATTTAAAAATCATAACATTAAAATCGCCTTAAAAACTGAAGATAACCTTAAAAATCAAATAAATAATAATATTGAAATTAACAACAAATATAATAAAAACAAACTAAAATGTTTAACTTGCAACCTAAATTATATCGGCCAAACGGGACATAAATTTAAAGATCGGTATAAAGAACACATTAATTCCTTTAAAAATTTTAAAAGTGACTCAAATTAAGCGACACATTTACTAAATCATAAACATACAGCAGGTAAAATTGAAGACATCATGTCAATTTGTAAACAACAAAGTAAAAGTAATAGATTAAACATAGCCGAAATTTTAGAAATATTTAAAGAAAAAATCAGTCAACCGGTAATAAACATTCAAATTAATAACCAATCGGACGTAATCTTTCAACCGTTAAAATTACTAATATAAAACCCTACCTCCCATCCTCCAATTCCAGTCACCTGAAGATGATCGAAAGATCGAAACACGTCGTGATTATTGATTAACCTAGTGTGGAGTCTTGTATCCCAGTTAATGTTGTGTTTGGTTTTTTGCATTGAATCATACATTTTATCGATCTTTGTATCAAACCTTAGACCATACACTAATCTGGATACATTACTCATTGACGAGTTCATAAACGGAACGATTTTGTTTTATATTATATATGTATATATACAGGTTGGTGGAGGTGAAATGCGAACATAGGGAAATATATGACAATGGAATTATAATGCTAGGCATCTTGATATACGTGGAATAAGTACTGTCAATGTCAAAGTAGCTGTCATATTATTGAAATTTTATTTTCATACGTAATATAACAAGTGATATGATTATTATCGGTGATATTCTCGAGTGGAACCGAGCTGTAGATTTCACGAGTCCGAAGGACGAGTGAAATGTTCTGCTTCGGTTTCACGAGCAATATCTTCGATTAATAATCATATCCCGAGCTTATATTTAATGAGAGAATATAATGAATTTATAGTGAGTGATGCGCAAGGCGCGCGCAATGAGAACGAGAACGCACCTTAAAGTTATAACGTTGGAAGTTTACTGAACGCAACACATCACATCGGGTATCGGGTGTTTGGGTGTGTTTTAACCTAACCTAAGTAATTTTAAATGTTGTATTAAAAGATTAAAACAGGCATTTTATTTGTAATTATAATTACACACACACAATTACAATTTGAAGTATAATACACATGTCAATATATTTTTTGCGGTGTGGGTTTGTATCTTGTGTATATGAATACCAATAAACTGTTGAATTAGATACTGTAGTATGATTTTCAGGTGTTTCTGGATTATCTCCTCTTAAGGAATTTATAATATTGATGATGATTTGATTAGATATTTAAATAAGACTGAATTGAATTAGTACCTACCTACCTATTGGAATAAACGGTGATCTTTATTAGTTGCTGTTCAAGTATCTTTGCATTTTGCAAGATGCGTTACCTCAATTTTTTAATTGTTTGATTAATTTAATCGTTATTAGCATCACTCCAATGATTATCACACCTTTTAATAGTCAAGAATTACGAAATTAACTGTCAATACAGAAAAAATGCCCTTAGCAACGGACCAAAACAAGGTGATAATTTCTTTGTTTTTACCTCTCGCCTAGAGAGGTATAGGGATCGTGAAAAAATTCGATGTCGAGATTTTTGTCAATAAGCACGTTTTAGCACCTTTAGAACCTATTTTGACTATTTTCACGATGATGTCTGTGTGTGTGTGTGTGTGTGTGTGTGTGTGTGTGTGTGTGTGTGTGTGTGTGTGTGTGTGTGTGTGTGTGTGTGTGTGTGTGTGTGTGTGTGTGTGTGTGTGTGTGTGTGTGTGTGTGTGTGTGTGTGTGTGTGTGTGTGTGTGTGTGTCTGTGTGTGTGTATGTATGGAAGTCTGTATGTGCGCCTACTATAGTCTTTCGTTCTGATTCATTATCTCAAATTCTACTGAACATAAAATTCTAATATTTTGCAATATACATTTATATATGTTAATGAAGAGCTGATAAGATTTTGGTAAAAATCTGCCAACCGGAAATGGTATTTTCTTGAAGCATTTTAAAATTTTTTGCAAAAAATATAGGAAATACTGCAATAGTTACAATTTGTCATTCGACATTTGAAAGAACAAATTATCTTTTACAATATTTATTTAACATCGTTTCTATATCTCTTACCAATAAAGGAAAATTAATTTTCAAAAATTTGTAATTTTACCTACCACGATTTGTAAATCATAATATTGGAACAAAATTTAAAAACAAAAATGAAATGTCAATGTGATAGATGAACAGACGTATACACAGTTTCTGAATTTTTTGTGACACCATTTTTAAATATAAATATATTATTAACTGTGTTGAAACTTAGAACCTATATGAGCCGAAATATAATAAATTAAAAACTGACTGAATTCCATTAAGTTTTCATCCTTCCATTAAACGTATTCAGTCAAGAAGTATCATCGATTCATTATTATTATTATAACTGGATATAAGGTAATAATAAAATAAAAAATTTATCTACTAAGAGCTAATTTGATTTCAATGCAAATAGGAATCGGTACTTTGCTTGAAGAACTATAACAAAAATTACAAAAAGTAGCCTAACCAAATCCAAATTCACATATTACAGTGTCAAGGCGGGAGGTCTAGTGATGGCCACGTCAGATTTTTTATCATCGCTGTGATAGACATGTAACTAAGCAGATCTCGATAGGATCTCGATGATGGTGACATATGAATTATATTCTCTTTAAAATATTTTCTTTGCATAATAATGTATGTGTACGAGCAGAACGAGAAAGTTTACATGCACTTTTAGATTTTATTATTATTTCTGTTATTGATTACTCTTTTTGCCACACAAATTCATATTACTTCGTTTTGTGACATTACTACAAAATATATCAAGATACCTGACATGAAAGTTCGATTGTCATGTATGTTCCCTATGTTCGCATTTCACCTCCACCATATATATATATATATATATATATATATATATATATATATATATATATATATACAGAGAGTTTTTTTTATAAGTAAACATAGGGCATGTCATTACCATAGTTACAGTGTTACAGGATGACAGCAATGCATTAGAGCGTTTTTTACCTCTCGCCTAGAGAGGTATAGGGATCGTGAAAAAATTGGATGTCGAGATTTTTGTCAATAAGCACGTTTTAGCACCTTTAGAACCTATTTTGACTATTTTCACGATGATGTCTGTGTGTCTGTGTGTCTGTGTGTGTGTGTGTGTGTGTGTGTGTGTGTGTGTGTGTGTGTGTGTGTGTGTGTGTGTGTGTGTGTGTGTGTGTGTGTGTGTGTGTGTGTGTGTGTGTGTGTGTGTGTGTGTGTGTGTGTGTGTGTGTGTGTGTGTGTGTGTGTGTGTGTGTGTGTGTGTGTGTGTGTGTGTGTGTGTGTGTGTGTGTGTGTGTGTGTGTGTGTGTGTGTGTGTGTGTGTGTGTGTGTGTGTGTGTGTGTGTGTGTGTGTGTGTGTGTGTGTGTGTGTGTGTGTGTGTGTGTGTGTGTGTGTGTGTGTGTGTGTGTGTGTGTCTGTGTGTGTGTCTGTGTGTGTGTGTGTGTGTGTGTCTGTGTGTATGTGTCTGTGTGTGTGTGTCTGTGTGTGTGTATGTATGGAAGTCTGTATGTGCGCCTACTATAGTCTTTCGTTCTGATTCATTATCTCAAATTCTACTGAACATAAAATTCTAATATTTTGCAATATACATTTATATATGTTAATGAAGAGCTGATAAGATTTTGGTAAAAATCTGCCAACCGGAAATGGTATTTTCTTGAAGCATTTTAACATTTTTTGCAAAAAAATATAGGAAATACTGCGATAGTTACAATTTGTCATTCGACATTTGAAAGAACAAATTATCTTTTACAATGTTTATTTAACATCGTTTCTATATCTCTTACCAATAAAGGAAAATTAATTTTCAAAAATTTGTAATTTTACCTACCACGATTTGTAAATCATAATATTAGAACAAAATTTAAAAACAAAAATGAAATGTCAATGTGATAGATGAACAGACGTATACACAGTTTCTGAATTTTTTGTGACACCATTTTTAAATATAAATATATTATTAACTGTGTTGAAACTTAGAACCTATAGGAGCCGAAATATAATAAATTAAAAACTGACTGAATTCCATTAAGTTTTCATCCTTCCATTAAACGTATTCAGTCAAGAAGTATCATCGATTCATTATTATTATTATAACTGGATATAAGGTAATAATAAAATAAAAAATTTATCTACAAAGAGCTAATTTGATTTCAATGCCAATAGGAATCGGTACTTTGCTTGAAGAACTATAACAAAAATTACAAAAAGTAGCCTAACCAAATCCAAATTCACATATTACAGTGTCAAGGCGGGAGGTCTAGTGATGGCCACGTCAGATTTTTTTATCAGTAAACATAGGGATAATTAACAAACGAAAATAAATATGAAATATAAATTAAAGAAATAATACATTATTTATTTATGTTTTCTACACTTAAGAACAAGGTAGATTCATTAAACTAATGAGAATTTAACAACTAGGTAGACACTTAAAAAATAATGTGTACAATGGTGACAGAATGAATGTTGAACAATTAAAAAGTCGAATTAGTGCTGCTTCCCAAAATATTACTTCCCAGCAAATGCTATAAATTATTTTTATAATCGTTTAGGATATTGTTTAGAAGTTATGGTTCAAATTTTGAGCATTTAATTCGATTAAAAAAATTCTCATTAGTTTAATGTAGGTATCTACCTAGTTCTTGTGTAGAAAATATAAATAAATAATTTATCATTTCATTTCTTTAATTTATATTTCATATTTATTTTAGTATATAATTATATCCCTATGTTTACTGATAAAAAAGACGCTCTAATGCATTGCTGTCATTCTGTAACACTGTAACTATGGTAATGACAAGCCCTATGTTTACTAATAAAAAAAACTTCCGGTATATATATATATATATATATATATATATATATATATATATATATATATATATATATATATACAGGGTGAGTCATCGAAATGCCCGTCGTCGATATCTCCCTTGTCGTTAAAAATACAGCATTAATTTTTTAACAGAATTTTTCGTCTACTCAAGGAGCATAAGTTAAAATTATTTTCACATATACAGGGTGTTGCATAACGACTTGGCAATAATTGTTCGTCGTTTTTTAAATGAAACACCCTATAAATTTTTATATATTTTGAATTGTATTTTACTTACCTATACGAACATATAAATTTCATTTTAGTTTTCCGCGGCGTTGCCAAGTTATTCAATTTTTTCTCTAAAAAAAGCCGAATACACGTCTAGCTTTATAAAGGCGTACTGAAGTTATTTTAATAGTAAAAATTATGAATTTTTTTTTCTGTACAACTGTAACTATACTCTTTGTTCTGACATAACTTTTTTTAAATGTTATTATACAGGGTGTTCAGTACAGAGAATCAAATTTACTCAATTTCAAATGGCTATAACTCGTCATTTTCAAATGGAACACCCTATATTTTATTATTCTGTTGTGTGTATTTTTGCATCTTCTTATGTTATAAAAGGTGTCCTATGCCTAAAAACATTAATTTCGGAATTAATTAAATTAATGTTTTTAGGTATAGGACACCTTTTATAACATAAGAAGATGCAAAAATACACACAACAGAATAATAAAATATAGGGTGTTCCATTTGAAAATGACGAGTTATTGCCATTTGAAATTGAATAAATTTGCTTCTCTGTACTGAACACCCTGTATAAGAACATTTAAAAAAGTTATGTCAGAACAAAGAGTATAGTTACAGTTGTACAGAAAAAAAAATTCATAATTTTTACTATTAAAATAACTTCAGTACGCCTTTATAAAGCTAGACGTGTATTCGGCTTTTTTTACAGAAAAAATTGAATAACTTGGCAACGCCGCGGAAAACTAAAATGAAATTTATATGTTCGTATAGGTAAGTAAAATACAATTCAAAATATATAAAAATATATAGGGTATTTCATTTAAAAAACGACGAACAATTATTGCCAAGTCGTTATGTAACATTCTGTATATGTGAAAATAATTTTAACTTATGCTCCTTGAGTAGACGAAAAATTCTGTTAAAAAATGTATGCTGTATTTTTAACGACAAGGGAGATATCGACGACGGTCATTTCGATGACTCACCCTGTATATTATATATATATATATATATATATATATATATATATATATATATATAAATATATATATATATATATATACAGGGTGAGTCATCGAAATGCCCGTCGTCGATATCTCCCTTGTCGTTAAAAATACAGCATAAATTTATTAACGGAATTTTTCGTCTGCTCAAGGAGCATAACTTAAAATTATTTTCACATATACAGGGTGTTGCATAACGACTTGGCAATAATTGTTCGTCTTTTTTTAAATGAAACACCCTATATATTTTTATATATTTTGAATTGTATTTTATATACCTATACGAAAATATAAGTTTCATTTTAGTTTTCCGCGGCGTTGCCAAGTTATTCAATTTTTTCCGTAAAAAAAGCCGAATACACGTATTGTTTTATAAAGGCGTACTGAAGTTATTTTAATAGTAAAAATTATGAATTTTTTTTTCTGTACAGCTGTAACTATACTCTTTGTTCTGACATAACTTTTTACCTCTCGCCTAGAGAGGTATAGGGATCGTGAAAAAATTCGATGTCGAGATTTTTGTCAATAAGCACGTTTTAGCACCTTTAGAACCTATTTTGACTATTTTCACGATGATGTCTGTGTGTGTGTGTGTGTGTGTGTGTGTGTGTGTGTGTGTGTGTGTGTGTGTGTGTGTGTGTGTGTGTGTGTGTGTGTGTCTGTGTGTGTGTATGTATGGAAGTCTGTATGTGCGCCTACTATAGTCTTTCGTTCTGATTCATTATCTCAAATTCTACTGAACATAAAATTCTAATATTTTGCAATATACATTTATATATGTTAATGAAGAGCTGATAAGATTTTGGTAAAAATCTGCCAACCGGAAATGGTATTTTCTTGAAGCATTTTAACATTTTTTGCAAAAAAATATAGGAAATACTGCGATAGTTACAATTTGTCATTCGACATTTGAAAGAACAAATTATCTTTTACAATGTTTATTTAACATCGTTTCTATATCTCTTACCAATAAAGGAAAATTAATTTTCAAAAATTTGTAATTTTACCTACCACGATTTGTAAATCATAATATTAGAACAAAATTTAAAAACAAAAATGAAATGTCAATGTGATAGATGAACAGACGTATACACAGTTTCTGAATTTTTTGTGACACCATTTTTAAATATAAATATATTATTAACTGTGTTGAAACTTAGAACCTATAGGAGCCGAAATATAATAAATTAAAAACTGACTGAATTCCATTAAGTTTTCATCCTTCCATTAAACGTATTCAGTCAAGAAGTATCATCGATTCATTATTATTATTATAACTGGATATAAGGTAATAATAAAATAAAAAATTTATCTACAAAGAGCTAATTTGATTTCAATGCCAATAGGAATCGGTACTTTGCTTGAAGAACTATAACAAAAATTACAAAAAGTAGCCTAACCAAATCCAAATTCACATATTACAGTGTCAAGGCGGGAGGTCTAGTGATGGCCACGTCAGATTTTTTTAAATGTTATTATACAGGGTGTTCAGTACAGAGAATCAAATTTACTCAATTTCAAATGGCTATAACTCGTCATTTTCAAATGGAACACCCTATATTTTATTATTCTGTTGTGTTTATTTTTGCATCTTCTTATGTTATAAAAGGTGTCCTATACCTAAAAACATTAATTTCGGAATTAATTAAATTAATGTTTTTAGGCATAGGACACCTTTTATAACATAAGAAGATGCAAAAATACACACAACAGAATAATAAAATATAGGGTGTTCCATTTGAAAATGACGAGTTATAGCCATTTGAAATTGAGTAAATTTGATCCTCTGTACTGAACACCCTGTATAATAACATTTAAAAAAAGTTATGTCAGAACAAAGAGTATAGTTACAGTTGTACAGAAAAAAAAATTCATAATTTTTACTATTAAAATAACTTCAGTACGCCTTTATAAAACAATACGTGTATTCGGCTTTTTTTAGAGAAAAAATTGAATAACTTGGCAACGCCGCGGAAAACTAAAATGAAATTTATATGTTCGTATAGGTAAATAAAATACAATTCAAAATATATAAAAATATATAGGGTGTTTCATTTAAAAAACGACGAACAATTATTGCCAAGTCGTTATGCAACACCCTGTATATGTGAAAATAATTTTAAGTTATGCTCCTTGAGTAAACGAAAAATTCTGTTAATAAATTTATGCTGTATTTTTAACGACAAGGGAGATATCGACCACGGGCATATCGATGACTCAGCCTGTATATATACAGGTTGGTGGAGGTGAAATGCGAACATAAGGCAAGTATAGGCTGGTAAGTAAGTAATAACTGTATTCTGTACGGTAATATTACCATATTGACATGCCAAAACAATCAAGATAATGAAAATTAAACAATGATAATATAACACTATTTATTAATACAAACGTATCTCAAAACAACAATAATACAAAAATTACTTCTCCTGCTTATCATAATATATTGTATTGTATATAATTGTATTATTTATTATATTAAATAAAAAAATTATTTGTAAATATGATACAAAACAATTGTAACCATGACGTTAAATAAAAACTTACAGACAACAGACTTACTTGATCACCTTCTAAAATGATGACAATGACGTTATTCATTAAAGAATTTCAAAAACTAATATTTATTAATGACGTTAACGTGTTATTATTCTGAAACCGATAACAAACCATGCGGCTGTAATGATACTCATAACATTCCTAGGTATGTTAATAGCTATAACGACACACGAGAATAAATCTATGTCCGAGGCCAGGAATGTTCTAGATCAGGGCCAGATTTCACACATAAGAAGAGTGTTATTTACATTCGAAATTCCATTTCAAGGCATTTGACCTTGAATTCCAATAAAATTTCGCCTGCGGCACTATTTTATCATTACAGTCTCTAAACTTTACAAATTTTGTTTCGATATTAATTATATTTGCAATTTTTAATTACATCAACATAGGTCTCCGCACAATAATTGCCCCGTGGCCCCCACAACCTTAAATCCGGCCCTGTTCTAGATTACCCGTTGTGAGTATATAGGCGCTACCCGAGAGAGAATATCATGATATATTCGCTGGGTGCGAAGTGTACGGTGGGAGTAACAAAACTGATCACAGCGCTTGATGCGGACTAACTTCGCAATAATTTTGGCTATCTCTCAAATGTCAAATCTGTCCCTGTGTGTTTATTCGATTTATAAATAAAATTAAATGGGTCATGACAGTTTTTCTGATGTTAATTGCTGCCTACAACTGGTAGAAACAGTAAAATTTAAGTTTTACAGATTTCCAACAGCGAAAGTTGGTTGCGAAAGAATATCTCCAATGCCGCTTTGGCTTTCAAAATTCAAAAACCATAGCACGAATTGAGATTCTGGCTGCACCAAGATGTATAAGTTACGAAACGAGTACTACTACGGTACTCGAGGCGTTGAGGCTTAGGCTGTTACGCCGATAATGATGAAAAAGGTCACATAATATTTATTACATTATTTATTCAAAAATTATAGACTACATTGAAAGGATACCAAATGGATTTGGTTTACAATCGCACATTTTATGCAATTTAAATTTTTAAAAACTCGAATAAAACCGTCGTTTGTAGATAACCTAATTTGTCATGCAAATGTTAAAATTTCATATTTTCAAAAAATTTCACTTATTCAAAACGAAAGAAGAAAAATATTGTATGTAACACCTAAGGAATCTCGGTAGTTACCTTCATTATGTGTTTACAGAACTCTGCTATACTTCGTCCTGCAAATTTTATATTATTATAAACTCTACTTTCATTTCCTTCCTTGTCACAAATACATATTTTGTAAAATATATTAATTTTCCTGTATTCTTCTGTTCACTATCTTCAAAACCAAATTTAATAATAGCAAAGTAAGGTACAATTATTGGATTTTTAATACAATTCCCCCAAGACTATCCTGTGACACAACATTGACAAAGCCAACAAAATTGTAAACGCTAGGTGGCATTGTCGTCGTGCACCTAGCGAATACCGTGAATTTATTTTAACATGAAACATAGGACTTTTCATATCCATGGTTACGAATTTGACAGCAATGTATTGGAGCGTTCTTTTTAAAATAGAACATCTAAGTTTTCCATCCAAAGCTTGTATGGATATCCCATCCAAAGCCTGTGGGAGTGTCCCCATCCAAAGCCTGTGGAGATGTCCCATCCAAAGCCTATGGAGGTGTTCCATTTTAATACTGTTAACACGCCCCATCCAAAGCCTGTAGAGGTGATCCATCCAAAGCATGTATATACGAGTATATACAGGTTGGTGGAGGTGAAATGTGAACATAGTGAAATGTGAACATAGGGAAATGTATGACAATGGAGTTATCATGCCAGGCATCTTGATATACGTGGAATAAGTACTGTCAATGTCAAAGTAGCTGTCATATTATTGAAATTTTTATTTTCATTAAAATATTTTCATTGCATAATAATGTATGTGTACGAGCAGAACGAGAAAGTTTACATGCACGTTTAGATTTAATTATTATTTCTGTTAATGATTACTCTTTTTGCCACACAAATTCATATTACTTCGTTTTGTGACACTACTACAAAATATATCAAGATACCTGGCATGAAAGTTCGATTGTCATGTATGTTCCCTATGTTCGTATTTAACCTCCACCAACCTGTATACTCACAACGGGTAATCTAGAACAGGGCCGGATTTAAGGTTGTGGGGGCCACGGGGCAATTATTGTGCGGAGACCTATGTTGATGTAATTAAAAATTGCAAATATAATTCATATCGAAACAAAATTTGTAAAGTTTAGAGACTGTAATGATAAAATAGTGCCGCAGGCGAAATTTTATTGGAATTCAAGGTTAAATGCCTTGAAATGGAATTTCGAATGTAAATAACACTCTTCTTATGTGTGAAATCTGGCCCTGATCTAGAACATTCCTGGCCTCGGACATAGATTTATTCTCGTGTGTCGTTATAGCTAATAACATACCTAGGAATGTTATGAGTATCATTACAGCCGCAGATGTCAGTTTGAAATCCGAGCTCGTAGAGCGAGGATTTTAAGACATCTAAGGCCTGTTATGACTCATAACCATAACATCCATGGTTTGTTCAATATTTTATGGGTTTCAGAATAATAACACGTTAACGTCATTAATAAATATTAGTTTTTGAAATTCTTTAATGAATAACGTCATTGTCATCATATTAGAAGGTGATCAAGTAAGTCTGTTGTCTGTAAGTTTTTATTTAACGTCATGGTTACAATTGTTTTGTATCATATTTACAAATAATTTTTTGGTGCCCAGTTTTTCAGTGCGAGCTTAAACCAAAATTTTTGCTTAAGTTTCAGTTTAAGGTTTAAACTGTTTATCAGTTTAGTTTAAACCATGAACTAAACAAAAAGTTCTGTTGAACCTAAACCGCGGAAGTATCTGGTTTAAAGAAGAGTTCATAGTTTAACTATAAATTTAGTGACAGTATCTCGTCCGATTTTGTACAAACAATTAAATAAAGTAGTACCACTAACTTTTTGTCAAATACTTATACAATTATGAAGTTGTCTGGTAATGAAGGCGATATTATTAATTATTTTGAACGAAGACCCATACATAGAGATCGTACTTATTAGATTATTTTGAAATTTGGGACGATTAAGTATAATTTTTTACAAGATTTAGGTTATGTAAAGAAATCGTTAGATTAATTATTATTGATGAAATTCAAGACATTATAAAAACTTTGTAAGGATGAAATTTGTGTGCAAAGTATGGTTTAGAGATGGAATAGTCGGATTATGGACTTCCTGCGGAATAAAAATACTACTTGAAGATTACGCGACGTTTCGGTTATTATATATTATTATAAAAACTCCTACTAAATGGTAAAATTGCTGAAAATAAAATCTACATAGTTATTTTATTATTGCAATCTGTTTTTATTGAGGAATCATGCTTTAAGTCCTGACAAAATGGTATTATTAACATTAAGATTACGCTACTGGGAGTTTTTTAAACATGATAGGAGATTTAAGTGGAGTACATAAGTCTACTGCGTGGAAAATTGTAAAAAAAACAAAAAAAAGTATCGAATGCAATAGCATCTCTTCGTCCCATTTACTTATATTAAATTATCAACAACTGCAGTAGAAATTGGAAGAGAACAACAAGGTTTTTATAATATTGCACGTTTCCCAAAAGTTATAGGAACAATACTCATGTCAAAATACAATTGTCAATAATAAATTTGAGGTTATATTATTACCAACGTTGTCAAAATTTTAGTTATAGGAACAATAATTGACTGTACTCATGTCAATAATAAATTTTAGGTTAAATTATTACCAACGTTGTCAAAATTTAAGCTAAAATAGTTTATTTTGAGCTTAACTGAACTAGTTCATTTTTACCTTCCGCTTACCTGTAAAGGAAGGTATTGGAATCATGCAAAAAATCGGGTAGTGAGTTTTTAGTGGATGAGCACGAATTAGGGTCCTTACAACTCATTTTTGATAGTTTCTCGATGATGTCTGTATGTATGTGTGTGCGTGTGTGTGTGTGTATGTGTGTGGTCCGGGCCGATGCCGTCTGTCGGATAACTCAAATACGAATTACCCAAAAATTTTGATATTTGGTATTTTACAATTGTATACGAATAGGAAGAGCTCATTAGATTTTGGTATAAATATCTTCACCGAAAGTGATATTTTTTGAAGATTGAAAAGATTAAGTGTCAAAAATTTCTATAAATTTGGATAAATATAGTATGTATTTGTAATAAGAATAAGAGGAAAAGTTATTTGCAATTTTCGTTATAAAAATATTGTCTTTATCTGGTAGCATTAAAGAACTGCAGTAAAATTTAAAAAATATATTTATCAAATAAAACGTTGAAATCTTGTAAGCCATGTTCGGTTGATTTTTGTTTCTGCATAAAAAATATTGACAGATGAGACGGGTGACAAGTTGGCATACTAGCGCTAAGTGTCATAAGTAAAGGTACATTTACAACCAAATTTTATCCCAGCACAATTTTAAGCTGGCGTAAAATTGTAAGTTAGGCATACGTGAATCAACTATCGCATTTACAACTAAAATTTGAAGTCTGCGTACTTCGGACCCGAATTGCACTTCAATTCAATGTTTGCAAGCTGCTAGCTTTCACTTCAAGTCGATAGTGAATTCGCATGCACATTGCGATTATGGGAGGCGCTGCAGTGTGTAAACAAAACATAGATTTTGAATTTAACATATGGGTAAGAAGAACGGTACATTAATTTTGTTTGTAATTGAAACCGTAAATTTAATATTTGATATTATGTTGAACACAAGATGCAAGACAAATTGTATCTTACCAAACGTCATATTTGCGATATGACAAATACTTATTTTACCAAAGAAAATAACATTTCATGATGTTACAACAGATGGCATGTCGTATTTTCGCTTTACCAGCGAAGTGGTTGTAAATGATATAAATTTTAAGTCGGCACAATTTCCACTTCAAGTCAAAATTACGCAGAGTCTAAATTGGTTGTAAATGTACCTTTAGTTATTAAATGTAGTAACTGAACGGAGGATTGCTTCAATACAGAAGAGTTTTCGTGTGAATGAATCTTTTGATTCAGGTGATACTAATTTCTGTGTTTGAATATTTCAGATTTTTATTTGTATATTTTAAATGGGCACCGGATTGTACGTATACATTTCTGTTTAAAGACTAGATATGGCGGAAGGTTGTGTGATGGCCACGTCAGATTTTTATAACTGCTAAACACTGTAGCCACGAACTAGTTCAAAATTAAGTTCACAGCTCAACTGAACTCTTACTTAAACCTTGACTGAAAAACTGGGCATTACTTAAACCTTGACTGAAAAACTGGGCATTAGAATCGATTTTCATATAAGGCGCCCGGCATTGAAATTTTATGAGGAGTGAAATCAAACGTTAAACGTTAACCGTTAAACGTTAACTAAAAGCGTAACGTTTTTATTATTGGAGTGGTCAAAAATGGAACTTATAGTTATACCCATAGACTAAAGATAACTAATACTGGTGTAGATAGCCGACTCGATATAAATTCTGTCATTTTTGTAATATCAACCTACAACCGCCAATGGCGCTGAAATCGTAACTGAATGTCACAGTAGAATGAAAAGAAATACGGCAACTTTTAAGTTTTAAGTAACTTGATTATTGTTGCTGAATCTATTTATATACCTATAATTTTCAACAGTTTAACTCAGAAAACGAAATAAAATTAATTTCATTGATTGAAAATTAGAACAATGCGATACAGCAACAACAATCACGTTACAAAAATGTAATAAATTATAAACAAATTACATTAATATTGAACAAAATTTAATATATTGGCATAATACAAAATACATTGGTAATTTTACAATACCTATATTTTTTCGTATTGTTCTTGCTTCTTTAATAAGAATATCTTCTCCATCGATAAACAAGCTAATGATAGGAATCTAGATGCTTTTTGCTTGAAACACAGTTCGTAGCGCCCCTATATTTGCCGAGGAGAACTAAATTTGACGTGGGCATGGCTGGCTTGGATTTGTTATTCATATTTTTTACTTGTAAAATTATTGTAGTTCTCAAAAAAATAAGTAACACACATAATTCCTTAAAAAACGTTTTATTAGTAAACAAATAATCATAATCTACATGGCACTTTCGAAATATAACACACAATAAGACACACAAATGTAAAGAAGTAAATATAATAAAAAAGTATATTTACCAAATGTCGTTCGGGATAATTTTTTAATTAATAACATAAAATTTTAAGATATTGACACACTCATATGTAGCGAAGGCTGATATATTATGAATTTTCTTCCGAGTTGTCAGTTTCTCAATCTCGTATTCTTATTTTATTCATATATTTTCGTAAATCGTATCCATATGAATAATTCTATAATTTAATAACGAAATTTTAATGTGCAGTTTTGTTATTTATAATAAATAATTACTTACAGTATCATTTGTAGTCAAAATGTGTTATCAAGTAAAGGAAATACTTGCACTAAGAAAATGTCAAAATGTAAAAATGTAATATGAACAAAATTTATAACGCCTACTTTACAATTATTTCGCACTTTTGATAAAATAATTCTCGTTATTACCGATAATTTACGAAAGAATGCCATCTATATTTGCCGAGGGGAACTACAAACCGTGTTTCAGCAAAGGCTACCTGAGATTCCGCCGGCTGATCTTCTCTTCTTATATTTTTACACCAAAATAAGACGCTGCAATTTAGGAAATTTAAATTATAAATAATTCCAGAGTATTGCTTTATATATTAATATAGAATTACTCACTTTTTTGTCAATAGAAAATCGATGTAATTTGGCTGAAGATTTACATCCTAGCACACAAAACTTACAGGACATTTAAAAAATAAATGTCACGTGGATTTGTCATTAATACAACATTCAAGTTTTTTGACACACGACTCTAAGCGCACTATGCAACATAATAAAAACACTTACATCAGCGCTCATTGTGATTGTTGCGATTGTAGGTAGAAACTAATTTCGAAAATTGACAGATATCCTACAAGTGCGCACCCCCTGGTTATACCTATTAAATAAAAATTTTGATTCCCACATAAATTCTTACTTGATGTGAGGTGGTCAAGAACGGTACCTATGGCCATACCTATGAAATAAAATTTTTGATTTCCACATAAATTCTTAACTTATGTGAGGTGGTCAAAAATTCTACCTATGGCCATACCTATTAAATAAAATTAGATTCCCATATACATTCTTATCTGATGTGAGGTGGTCAAGACTGGTACCTATGGCCATACCTATTAAATAAAATTTTTGATTCCCACATAAATTCTTACCTGATGTGAGGTGGTCAAGAATGGTACCTATGGCCATACCTATTAAATAAAATTTTAAATTCCCATATAAATTTTTATCTGATGTGAGGTGGTCAAGACTGGTACCTATGGCCATATCTATTAAATAAAATTTTAGTTTCCCATATAAATTCTTATCTAATGTGAGGTGGTCAAGACTGATACCTATAGCCATACCTATTAAATAAAATTTTTGATTCCCACATAAATTCTTACCTGATGTGAGGTGGTCAAGAATGGTACCTATGGCCATACCTATTAAATAAAATTTTTAATTCCCATATAAATTCTTACTTGATGTGAGGTGGTCAAGACTGGTACTTATGGCCATACCTATTAAATAAAATGGGGTCATCCCACATTTTCTGATTTATTTTTTTCTTAGAAGAGGTCCTGTAATATATACATACCTAAAGTTTTGACGTCGTATATTTGTTTTGTTTAAGAGATATAATTTTTTGAAAATGGACTTTAATTTTAAATCTTAGTAGGCTGACGTAGGCACTACGTCACTCATACAAAACGATTACTCTCACCCTAGCGGGCAAAATTAATTTTTATTTATTACGTTGGAATTTTATTTTGATATTACTTAAATATCATTAATTAATTAATAAAACACTAACGATTATCAATCACACTACTTTCAAATTTTGATCTAAATGACTACTTTTAACAGTTAAGGAGGTTGGTGACCGTTTATTAAAATGATGATGAGAGGCTGAAATTTATACAGTGCCTTCATTTCACTATTTAGATTCTAAAATTTTTTTTTTTAAATTTTCGTCTATCCGGTTTTTGAGTAATTAAATGTTGCAATTCGCTCGTTTTACATGGACTCTTATGGCAATTCAGTTTTTGTTTAAACTATATGATAAAATGATGAAAAATTCACAGAACTTGTATTAATATTTCCAATAAACCTTTAAAAATAAGTTCTTGAAGATTTTGTGTACTTTGTCTAAACCATTTGCAAGTTATTTAAAAAAAATGTAAGCATGTCAAGCATTTTTGATTAGGGAATTAGAAATTATTGTAAAAATAAATATCACAGCAATGCAATGACATCAGCCAACGTGCGTTGAGGCGTTGAGCTAATTTTGTTTTACATTATCAAAAATATTTTTATTTTCATACCCTCCCTCATCCCTCTAAGGCTAATGTCCGGGTATGCCACTGCAGGCGTCCCCAACCTCCTTAAAAAGCTAGGTTACATGTTCTGGTCGATGCTGGTGAACTTAGCCACAACTTAGCGACCGACATTACCGACGTTGTGTGAGTATTATTGTCGTTGTGTGTGAATCGAATGACTGACGTCACGGAAAAGATACCGGGAATATGTTTTAATAAAATTATGAATGAAAATTATTATAAATTTTGATATTTTTTAGCTTAATATTCACGGTAAGAGTCATAGATGCTATTTTTGCAACAAAATCGGTAACTTTTTTTTTTTGGGATGACCCATTTTTGATTCCCACATAAATTCTTACCTGATGTGAGGTGGTCAAGAATGGTACCTATGGCCATACCTATTAAATAAAATTTTAGATTCCCATATAAATTTTTACCTGATGTGAGGTGGTCAAGACTGGTACCTATGGCCAGACCTATTAAATAAAATTTTAGTTTCCCATATAAATTCTTACCTGATGTGAGGTGGCCAAGACTGATACCTATGGCCATACCTATTTAATAAAATTTTTGATTCCCACATAAATTCTTACCTGATGTGAGGAGGTCAAGAATGGTACCAATGGCCATACCTATTAAATAAAATGTGTGATTCCCACATAAATTCTTACCTGATGTAAGGTGGTCAAAAACTCTACCTATGGCCATACCTATTAAATAAAATTTTAAATTCCCACATAAATTCTTACCCGATATGAGGTGGTGAAGAATGGTACCTATGGCCATACCTATTAAATAACATTTTAGATTCCCATATAAATTCTTACCTGATCTGAGGTGATCAAGACTTGTACCTATGGCCATACCTATTAAATAAAATTTTTGATTCCCATATAAATTCTTATCTGATGTGAGGTGGTCAAGACTGGTACTTAAGGCCATACCTATTAAATAAAATTTTAGATTCCCATATAAATTTTTACCTGATGTGAGGTGGTCAAGAGTGGTACCTATGGCCATACCTATTAAATAAAATTTTAGTTTCCCATATAAATTCTTACCTGATGTGAGGTGGTCAAGACTGGTACCTATGGCCATACCTATTAAATAAAATTTTTGATTCCCACATAAATTCTTACCTGATGCGAGGAGGTCAAGAATGGTACCTAAGGCCATACCTATTAAATAAAATTTTTGATTCCCATATAAATTATTACCTAATGTTAGGTGGTCAAGACTGGTACCTATGGCCATACCTATTAGATTCCCATATAAATTCTTACCTGATCTGAGGTGATCAAGACTTGTACCTATGGCCATACCTATTAAATAAAATTTTTGATTCCCATATAAATTCTTATCTGATGTGAGGTGGTCAAGACTGGTACTTAAGGCCATACCTATTAAATAAAATTTTAGATTCCCATATAAATTTTTACCTGATGTGAGGTGGTCAAGACTGGTACCTATGGCCATACCTATTAAATAAAATTTTAGTTTCCCATATAAATTCTTACCTGATGTGAGGTGGTCAAGACTGGTACCTATGGCCATACCTATTAAATAAAATTTTTGATTCCCACATAAATTCTTACCTGATGCGAGGAGGTCAAGAATGGTACCTAAGGCCATACCTATTAAATAAAATTTTAGATTACCATATAAATTCTTACCTGATGTGAGGTGGTCAAGACTGGTACCTACCCAGGAAACACAAATATATACGTACTACATATATATCATGTAGCAGCCATTATATCAAAGTAAATTGCGATGTCACTCATACATATAAAAACTGTTATTTTTGATCAAAAATGTCCGGCACAACCCTATATAACAATTATATAATAATCATATTCCAGATTTACGTCATAATTATATAGCGCTGATATAGATATTATGTGTAGTTTTATAATTGATTTTAATTTGGATTGTTTTCAAATTTTTTAAAAAAGGGGATACTCTTACGGCCTAAAGTTGTATGTTTATTAGTATGGCACTATGTATATATTGCAATTTAAATCTAGACAATTACAACAATTTCTAAACGTCCTCGTTCTTCAGTGGGATTTGTACTTGCGATCTCATTGCTGACCGTTGCTGACAGATTCAACGCCTTACTCCGCGCGACCATCCTGGTTTGTTGATTTATAACGAATGATAGTTATAGCAATAATACCAGTATTTTTAATTACGTACGGGATTTACAAAGCTATGTTAAGTATATTGTGTATATTTTGTACTACCTACTGGAATCAAAATATTTACCTTAAAATTATATTTGACGTATAAAAAGTACAATTCTTTAGTTGAAAAATTACATATTTCTTTACAAACCAAACAAATTATTTGAAAAAAATAAATTATGTTTAGTAAACAAATATATATTTTCCATTATTGAAAGATTTTATTTATTTGAGATAAAAAAAATTACTAATAGGTTATCACACCGACTACCGACTTTGTGCGTATGAACTTTTCTGGTATACTCCACTCCTACTCTGAGATAATAATAAGATAGTTGTTCTAAAAGTATCATGAAAATACTAGAGATGTTTTAAAGTGTAAATTTGTTATCAACTCACGATTCTAGCTTTTAATCTAGAGCTTATGGCCATTCCAGCCGCATAGTTGTTTACAAATATAAGAATAGAATTTTATTTAAATAAATAAACTGGCACTGGTAACAAATGTTGCATACGTACAGATGACATAAAGTAATCTAAAAATATATAACAGATTAATAAAATTCTTATATAAATGGAATATAATATTCAAGTAAAATACATACAATGTAACTATTTTCAAATAATATATTTAACTATATAAAGAGTATATTATTTGTGTTATTGAGATATATTTTTACATAGATAATATATTCCATTAATAATATCGAAGAGATATTCCACAGTGGGAAATATTATGTATAGTCTACATAAAAATGCTATATTATATTGAAATTTCTTTGTAATATCTTAACTATATAATTTATACAAGTGTGTTTGCTGGGTATGGCCATACCTATTAAATAAAATTTTTGATTCCCACATAAATTCTTACCTGATATGAGGTGGTCAAGAATGGTACCTATGGCCATATATATATATAGTGGCTTTACACTCCAGTGGAGTATCGCCGCTCGTAGAGCTCTCTAAATCCGGTTTTTTAGGGTGGATCAGTCCCTGTTTCTTGTTTTATATGTTTTCTATTGTTTCTCCATATTTTTCTATGTTTTGTTTTTTCTTGCCAGTTCTTGATGCCTGCTCTTCTTAAATCTTCTTTTACTTCCTCTAGCCATTTTGATCTCGGTCTGCCTCTTCTTCTTCTTCTACCACCTGGGTCCCATTGTACTATTGACTTTATTGTTTCGCTGTCATCTGTTCTCCATACGGCCCTAACCATCTTGCTCGCTGTTGTTTTATCTTTCTTACTATATCTTCTTCTAATTCTTGTTCTATCTCAAAGTTCATTCTTTGTCTAAGTTCATTTTCTGGGGTTTTTACTGGTCCTAATATCGTTCTTATTATTCTTCTTTCCGCTCTTCTCAATTCTTCTTCATCTTTTTTCGTCATTGTCATTGTTTCAGCTGCATACATAAATACTGGTCTTATTATCGTTTTATAAATTTTAATTTTAGTTTTCTTTGTTAGATTTTTGTTCTCTAGTAGTTTTTTGTTTGCATGGTAGGATCTGTTCGCTGCCATTATTCTCTCTTTTATTTCTGTCTCCCTATCTCCTTTGCATGACAGTGATATTTGAATTTTTCCACTGTTTCAAAGGAATACCCTTCTATAGTTATGTTTTTATTTTTCCTGTTCCCTCCTATTACCATCATCTTGGTTTTGCCTTCGTTTATTCTCAATCCTATCTCATCTCCTTCTGTTATTATTTCTCGTAGTATTTCCACCATTATTTTTCTGTTTATTGTTGCGATGATCTGTCCTCCATTTGTTCTTAGTGTTCTCTTCTTGATTTTTCTCATTGCATATTCTAATGCTAGGTTAAATAGCGTTGCTGATAATGTATCGCCTTGCCTTACTCCTTTATTAATTTCGAAATTGGATGACTCACCTTTTTGTGTTTTAACACAAGCTTCTGAATTCCTCATTGTCATTGCTATTAGTCTTATTAGCTTTTCTGTTATTTTGAACTCTCTTAATGCTTCAATTAGATTGCTTCTTTTGATTGAGTCGAAGGCTTGCTTAAAGTCAATGAATAACATTTCAATTTCTATCTTGTGTTCGTGTGCTTTTTCCATTATCTGTTTAACTGTGTGTATTGCATCCGTAGTTGACTTGCCTTTAGTGAAACCACACTGATGCTGCCCGATTATGTTCTTTGTTTCTTCTATTAGTCTTTTTTGCAATATTGATGTCATGATTTTGTAGGTAGTGTTAAGTAGTGTGATTCCCCTGTAGTTTTGACACAGTTGTTGATCTCCTTTCTTGTGTATTGTTATTATCTGTCCGTTTTTCCATTCTTCTGGCATTTTTTCTTTCTTCCATATTTCCTGTATAAGCCTGTATATTTGTTCATGAAGTTTATCTCCGCCATGTTTTATTAGTTCTATGTTTAGTCCGTCTTTACCTAGTGTTTTTCCATTTTTCATGTTATTTATTATTTGTTTTACTTCCTCTTTTGTTGGGTCACTCGAGAGTTCAGTGTTTTCGTTTTCATTTTGTATTTCATATGAATTATTCTGGCTGGGATCTGTTAATAGATCTTGGAAGTATTCTTTTCATACCTGGTTGTATTCTTCAATGTTCTCTGTTTTCTTGCCATTTTTATCCTTAATGGTGTATGTTTTTGGTTTGTATGTTCTATTTTGTGCGTTGATCCTTTGATAGAATTGTTTGGTGTTGTGGTTCATACCTATTAAATAAAATTTTAGATTCCCATATAAATTCTTACCTGATATAAGGTGGTCAAGACTAGTACCTATGGCCATACCTATTAAATAAAATGTTTGATTCCCACATAAATTCTTACCTGATGTGAGGTGGTCAAAAACTCTACCTATGGCCATACCTATTAAATAAAATTTTTAATTCACATAAATTCTTACCCGATGTGAGGTGGTCAAGAATGGTACCTATGGCCATACAAATTAAATAAAATTTTTGATTCCCACATACATTCTTACCTGATGTGAGGTGGTCAAGAATGGTACCTATGGCATACCTATCAAATAAAATTTTAGATTCCCATATAAATTCTTACCTGATATGAGGTGGTCAAGACTGGTACCTATGGCCATACCTATTAAATAAAATGTTTGATTCCCACATAAATTCTTACCTGATGTGAGGTGGTCAAGAATGGTACCTATGGTCATACCTATTAAATAAAATTTTAGATTCCCATATAAATTTTTACCTGATGTGAGGTGGTCAAGACTGGCACCTATGGCCATACCTGCTATTAAATAAAATTTTAGATTCCCATATAAATTCTTACCTGATGTGAGGTGGTCAAGACTAGTACCTATGGCCATACCTATTAAATAAAATTTTTGATTCCCACATAAATTCTTACCTGATGTGAGGTGGTCAAGAATGGTACCTATGGCCATACCTATTAAATAAAATTTGTAATTCCCATATAAATTCTTACCTGATGTGACGTGGTCAAGAATGTTACATATGGCCATATCTGTTAAATACAATTTTTGATTCCCACATAAATTCTTACCTGACGTGCGGTGGTCCGGTGGTCAAGAATGGTACTTATGGCCATACCTAATGCAGAATAATACCGTACGCAGATGTTTACCAAGATGAAGATTAGAAAATCTTCAAATTAGCTTTTAATACTTAAAATCATTTACTTCTGTTTGTTATGTTTTACTGCTGGTTTTTCAAAATTTTTATTAATCATTTGTTATTGGAGTTTACTCCTTAAGAATCGATTTTCATATAAAGCGTCCGGTATTGAAATTTTATGAGGAGTGAAATCAAACGTTAAGCGTTAACTAAAAGCATAACATTTTTATTATTAATTATTAGTAATGATAATGATGACAATACGTAACAACCCACCCGGAATGATGTTTATTAGATTGATAATTAATGTATAACTTATGTAAGGTAGGTTCTTTATACTTGTGTAGCTGTGTCAAGCATTCATTCAGATAGTAGAATTGATGTGGTGAATAGATAAAGGTGAATTGTATGTGTATTTATTGTTAACAATAATTATATTCATATACAGTGAAGTGAATAATGAAAGTATATAGACCTCGAACTGCTCGAACACCCGATAACAGATCCTGTTTCCCGAAAGTTTTTTACCACAACGTAATCGATTTTCGGTCCGGAACTACTTGACGATTCGATTCAAAATTCCCCGTCGTCAAGCAGTTCCGGACCGAAAATCGATTACGTTGTGGGTAAAAAACTTTCGGGAAACAGGATCTGTTGTCGGGTGTTCGAGCAGTTCGAGGGCGTCCACCTCTCTTCCTGACAACAGATCCTGTTTCCCAAAAGTTTTTTACCCAGAACGTAATCGATTTTCGGTCCGGAACTGCTTGACGACGGGGAATTTGAAATCGAATACGGAACGCGCGCTGGGGCTCGATTCTCTAATTCATACGAATGCTAAACGTATACGAACGTGTTCGTATGAACATTTTCGTATACGAACAGTTACACGTATTCTTGAGAGGTATACGAATAGGAGTCATACGAATAATCTTGTTCGAACGTTCTTTACAGTGATGCCAAATAAATAATACACTCATATCTCTTTAAATGTAAGAATAATTGTGACCAGTAAATGGTATTCCTTGAAGACATAATATAAAACGTTTTTTATCTTCTTATAATTCACGCAAATACAAACTTGTATGTAATAATTGATGTTAAGTGTCACTGTCAAAATAATTTAAATTTGACGTAAATAACAAATGCTTCTCAGTTCGCTTTTCACTTCAGTCATGGATTACAAGATATACTTAAGACAAATATGTAATGGTTCAAATCACTGTATTATTTTTATTAATAAATTATGTATTAAAATAATAGACAATTTAAATTGTGATTAATGACATTTATTTAAATTCAATTTTATTCAGGGTAGCGAACCGAACCGAAAGAGGAATTTGAATCACTTTTTTGAAAACAAGTAACCGGTTCAATCCAAGAAGAAATATGAAAACCGGAACAAAACCGAACCTTTATAAAGCACAGTGAACCACGAACCGAACCTGAACCGTTATTTTGTGCGGGGCGAGTTCCTGGTTTTATTAGAATTAAAAATTCAATGTATATAATGGTATAAAATTAAAAATACATCATCGTAAATTATGTATTTAATAATGCTGAAAACTAATATATCTCTTAAAATCACAACATACAATTTTTTATAGTTATTATATGATTACGTTAAAGTTCAGTTAAAATTAATTTATCTATTTTATTTTGTCTTAATATGCAAAAATTTTACTCATTATCATTCAACAACAAATTGATTATCGAGTTGTATTGATTTTCTGCGAAATAATAATAATTTTCATACCAAAACATGTATTATTCGCATACGAATATGCGATTCGAGTAACTAACACCACTCGAACAATATCACACGAATAGATTCGTATACGAACAGCATACGAACGTTCAAGAATATGATAAATTAAAAGTTATACGAAAACTATGGAAACCGATGGAAATCCGTATACGAATGTCGTTCGCATGAATTCGAGAATTGAGCCCCTGGGCGGCGATTATAGACTCGTTTCCGCGTATGTATGCTTCAACGGCAAAAGCGCGTTGCTCGTTCGTCCACATTATGTTTACAACTGAAACTTTTGTAACGCAAACTGAATATATACCGGCCGCTATCCACACCATTCCCATCCTTTTACAACCTCTGCTCGCTTCACAATTTTCTATTGAAACTAGGGAGGTTGTTTTGCCCCACCCTGTATAATACTTTACCGAATCAATATGAAAAATGTAAATAAAATAAAAATACATACATGCTTTCAGTATTATAAGAGATGCGTTTATTTACCATCTTTGCCTATTGCATATTCAAAGACAATCGTATTTAAGGAGTAAACTCCAGTCGTGCGTCGGAGCAATAACACACAATTTTTTTATTTAATATAATAAATAATACAATTATATACAATACAATACAATATATATATATATATATATATATATATATATATATATATATATATATATATATATATATATATATATATATATATATATAAGCAGGAGAAGTAATTTTTGTATTATTGTTGTTTTGAGATCCGTTTGTATTAATAAATAGTGTTATATTATCATTGTTTTATTTTCATTTTCTTGATTGTTTTGATATGTCAATATGGTAATATTACCGTACAGAATACAGTTATTACTTACTTACCAGCCTACTTTTGTGCATGTAAATATAGGTTTAATATCCTGAAACCGGTAAAGTTAATTACCGTATCGCGTGACACAATGAGTAATCCGCCGTTATTAAGTCATCGAAACAATTGCTAAAATACCTAACTAAATACTAACTAGCAACACAGAATATTTAAATTTTATTCGTTGGAGTCAAAGCTGAGCCTTACTTCAAGTACAATTTTAAATGAAAATTACTCGAAGTAAAGAACTTAAAGCACTTTTGAAATTCAGTACATGTACTTGGGACTTTCAGTACCTATTTAAACTATATATATACTTAGTACCTACTTGTTGGAAATTCAAGTTTTTCTTGAATTGGTACTTGAAGTACAAATTATAGAGTTATTTTGCATAGTTTGATATAAAAATATTTATTTTAAACAACTGTAATACTTAAACTCAACTTAAGCTTGTTGAGTGCTTGAGGTATTTATTGTAGGTACTATTATTAAAATAAAGTCGAAAAGCTAATATGTATTTAACAAAATTAATCAGTCTTTTTTATTATTTCTGATGCCTTGTGAGTTAGGATAATTTGTATTTTCGATTGTATTCATATCATATTACAAATATGTATTATAAATACAACCCGAATGTAAAATTTAGAATTTTATTACTGATCATAACTTTTGTATGTACATTGAAGTAAAATTTTCTCGGCCCTACTTTATAATTGATATACCTACTTCAAATACGTACTAAATGGATTACTATTTTGCTTGCAATTTTTCAAGTAGGTACCTACTTATACTTGTTTTGTCAAATACATTAATAAATACTTGGTACTTGATACTAGACGAAACAAAAAAATAATACTTGTATTTCAAATACCTACTTTTCTAAATTTTGAAGTACTTGTTATTTGTACTTGAAGTACTTTTTGTGGTACTTTTTCCACTGGTTGGAGTTGATGCTAGACAATAAGACAATAATAATTATTGTTCTGTGCGAAAACCAACTCACCATCGTTAGCGAAAATTGTCAAATTTTTCATGCAATGGTGATTTTTAACAGAAAGAAATAAAAGAAAGGAATCGTGTTGATTTTAAAGAAAGTGAAGTACCGAAAAATTACAAGGAAGCGGCTCGTCCAGGTCAAAAATCAACAATTGAAGTAAAAAATCTACACAAACATTTCCCTAATAAACAAGCTGTAAATGGAATGACCTTTAATATATATTCCAATCAAATTTCTGTTATTTTGGGACAAAATGGCGCAGGAAAAACTACAACTATGAATATTATTATAGGTACCTATTTTAATACTTAAGGCTTATGATATCGCACCCTTGCTACAAAAGTGACACAACTAAAAAAATGTGTTTTTGTGTTATAACTATGAATAAGTTTGAAAAACACTCCTGGGTCACTCATCAAGTGTTTTATTTTAGCTTCAAAAGTTGGCCGTTAGAGGACAGGTATGTCACTTTTTCTGTTTGGTATCTGATTTAAAAGGTTCAACAAAAGTGTCGTATTTATATTTGATTCTTGAATCTCATGGTGAACGGTCGTTGTTTAGAAGTTTGTAAGTGTATTATTTCGAGTTGTGTCATATTTGTGTGTCGAAGTGTGAAGACCAAGGGTGTTTTATTTCGACTTGATTTATTTTAGCTGAACTAGGTAAGAATAATAATAATTATTATATTAGTTATGCCACTTTCGAAAAATAATTTTAGGATATTTCGTGTTATGTCTCTTTTGAAGAATAAACTAATATTGCATCTCTCTGTTTCAATGATGAAAATATAGTATCTTTTAGAAATGAATCTTTATTAGCTCTTAAATGTGTACAATATTATAGACTTTTTGCGAGTGTTTTCATCTCTGATGACTTTTTTTTAAATATTTTGAATTGTGTCTTCTTAGGAGAATTATTTGATAATGTTTTTAGTTATAACTGTTTTGAAGAATTAAATCATAATATGCCACTTTTGATGAATATGTATTACTAGAATCCTAGTCGTTAGTCCTACTACAATTTTTCATTTTCTGTTTCATGCGTCCATCAAACCGTATAGCTAATATTTTACTAATAGTCCAGGAACTTTAGACATTTAGCTCGGACTCCGTGAAAGTTACACCGATTTTCATGATTTTTTTTAATCGCTTCGAAATCGAATTTCAAACAAAGTTTACCACCTGAGAACACTTGCTTTTGTTTTTAAAAAAAAATTTCGAATTTTTTTTTTTTCGAATTTTTTTTATTGTATTATTATTTTATTTTTTAAAGTAAATTCACGTAATTTCTATTATTAAATTCTCTGAACAATTCTCTATAAGATAGATTAATTTATTTTTATCGTAAATGCCTTAGTGGCCTAGTTTACACCGGGAGACCTGACATAGGCCAGACCCATATCTGACCTATTCTAGGTCCAGACCCGGGTTGTTTACACCGCATATCAAAAGAGCCTACACAGGTCAGATATAGGTGGGATATAGGTCAAACTTTTCAAACGTCATTTTTATTTGGACTGTTAAAATATTTAAAATGGATATTGAAAATTTTTATTTAAACTTTAAAATGAAAAATGAAAACAAATAATATTTGAAGGATAAAACTTAAAAGAAAAATTATAAAGAAAAGAAAAGAAGAGTGATTAAACATAGAGAAAGATACCGTTAAACAAAATAACACTTTCAATCAACTTTTCATGAACTACATTACCAATTCTACCGGTTAATTTGTAAACTATTTTAGGTCTATCTGTTTACACCGCAATGACTACGTTTGGGCCGCGGCCTAGCATAGGTCAGGCCACATGTAAAAGTGGCCTGACCTATGCCAGGCCGCTTCATATTTTAAGTGTTTACACCAGGCGGCCTAGCAACATTTGGGTCGAATTTGGGGTATAGGTCGAATATAGGTCTGCGGTGTAAACTAGGCCAATGAAGCCAAAATTTTCATATTTTTGTCGCGGGAAAATTGAGAAAAAAATCCGGTTTCTTTTATTAAATTCTCTGAACAATTCTCTATAAGATAGATTAATTTATTTTTATCTTAAAGGCCTGAGTGAAGCCAAAATTTTAAGATTTTCGCTGCGGGAAAATTTAGAAATTTTAGTTTGTAATTTTTTTTTTGTGTTTAATGACCTGTAGTTTCTGAACAAATAAAAATTTTGATATCCGGTTTCTTTTATTAAATTCTCTGAACAATTCTCTATAAGATATATTAATTTAAAAATTTTTGAAGGCCTTAGGTAAGTCAAAATTTTAAGATTTTTGTCGCGGGAAAATTGAGAAATTTTAGTTTATAAAATTTATTTTGTGTTTAATGATCTGTAGTTTCTGAACGAATAAAATTTTTGTGATCTACCCATTTTTAATTCTTAGCCACAGTGCCACTGAACTTGAACTGAGTTTATGAACTGAGTTAGCGTCAATGCGTACTTTAGCAAATATTTTGTATGGTCCACTGTGCGACGTAGTCTCATGAAAACAGTTCACATTTTGTGCGTAGCGGCAGCACTATTAGCTATATTACACCTTTAAAAACTAATTTATTTTACAATATTTTATATTGTGCTTTTTATTATTGACAAAACCTACAATTGATCCAGTTTTTATGAACAATAATCATCCTGCAAACAAATATAATACACAAAGTAATATATTATACTCAAAAACAGTTTTTTGCGATTTATGAAAAACTGATATTTTTGTATTGTGTCACTTTTGAAGCAAGGGTGCGATATGTCATTATCTATAAAGCACCGTATGGGTCATACTTATTATGGGAAATTATCTTGTTTTTTCTTCGTAAGAAATAGATTTCTATTAGAAACAGGGATGGACACGTATTTTTTACGCGTAAAAAACTTTTTTTTACATTGATCTTTACGACTTTTTAACGTAAATTATGTAAAATATGTAAATAATGTAAAAAATACAATTGTTTAGATTAAATCAAGAAAAAAGTTTTAAGAAAAGTTGAAATTTATATATTTAAGATTTAAGCATCTATTTGTTCTTTGAACGAAAGAATGAATCTTGTTCCACCATAATAAACTTTCAATAACTACTATTCGCAACGAAGCAAACAGGTATACGTTTTGAGAGTTTGATAGCTAAAACTAATATTTTACATTATTTACGTTCTTTGCGTTTTTTACATATTTTACGTATTTTTTACGATATAAATGTAAAAAACACTTTTTTACGCGTAAATGCCCATCCCTGATTAGAAATAAATAATTTTTAGCTGCGAAAATATATATTTATAGGTACCTACTCTGTTACATTTTTTAATTTACAAAAAATATATTTTTAAAGTTTAAAAAAAAAATTAAAATAATTTTTTTCCAAAGAAGATGTTTATTACGAAAAACTTATTTTTTTCAAAATAGATAGTAACGCAAAAATATTTTTCCCAGAAACATAATAGTATATTAGGTACATACATCTGAGAGTAGATTAATATTAATATCTCAAGCGCAGACCAAATAATTACATTGAGTAGGTACCAAATTCAGAAAATATGGCACCTAATATTGACAAGTCTTTATAAAATTCAGTGTGAGTTATAAACAACACCAAAGCATATTTTATAATTTTGAGTGAAACATTCAATCCAAAGATGTTCAATATTGTTGGAATTTACTAAAGATGTATCTAAGGTTTTGAATTTGATGCTATTGCGTATAAAACGCTACGCCTCCACCACGCTTATGATTTCTCTCTACACTGATAAAATTATACCCATTAATCTTAAATAAATGTGCAGGATTAGATTCACTTATCCACGTTTCAGTTACCGCAATAATATCAAATTCATGTTCATAAACAAAATCAGTAAATGTAAAAAACATAGTTGAGCGATCTAACATTAACATTCACATGTGCCAAAGTAAACGCACTAACATTATCAGATTCGGTGATATGTGAGTGACGAACAGGTGATTTAGACATTTCTTATCAAAATTGACAAAAATAATACCTAATTGAAGTTTAAACACAAATCAGGGTTCATTGGCCAGAGGCGTGTTCCTGCCGTAGCATTTAGTGAACAACACTTGAGACTGATAATATAAAATGTAGGACTGTGCGATTTTGAATTTTCGTAATCGATTATAAGAAATAATCAATTTTTTTGATTAATCGATAATCGAAAATATGAAATCGATTATCGAATATTGATAATCGATTTTTTGATTATCGATAATCGATTATTTTGATTATCGATTATCGAACATTGATAATCGATTATTTTGAGTATTGATAATCGATTTTTTGACTATCGATAATCGATTATTATTCCGATAATCGATTTTTGATAATCAATTTGCGGGTGCGGATGATTCCAAGTGAGAAGAATGAAAGAAATTGTATGAAAAGGATTATGAATGTATTGTTAAAATTTAAAATATGGGTTTTTGTTTCAAGGCGTACGTGCCAGGCCATGGAAATGATCAGATTGATGTGTGTGTTGTGATGAATCGTCATTTAATTCCCGGTCTAGTTCTCTGCAAACGAATCCTCACATTATCGTTTCTCCGTTCAGTTTCAGTATTTTGACAGCTTCGACTTTTGCTTCACTCTGTTTGGTTTTCTTCATGCTCCCAAGACCTGTAATGTTTCAGAACGCAAAGACAGCTGCATTGTACCTGTATTTTAGCTTATCGTATTATTCTGTGGATTGTAAATGCATTATTTTGTTGGTTATCAATGTAATTTTCATTTCATCACTAGTAATTCTACAACTGTTTCTCTGTACCTGAAATAGCAAATTGTAAAACTGATTCATTTTTAAATAATGTAAAACTCACCTGTGATATGATTTAACAAGGTATTTACCGTATTTTCTCTGATATTTATAATGTACTGTGTACTGTAATCTCCATGCTTGAAGAGAGGTTAGGTTAGGTTAGGAAATTCCATATGGAGGCCAATTTTCTATATGGAAATTCCATATAGAATTTTCATAATGGAGTTTCCATATAAAAAATTTAAACGGGGCCGTGCCCGTAGCCGTGCCCGTACCTCCAGAGTGAATTGGCCGAAAATCGGAAATTTCCGTGCCCGTGCCCCGTGCCCGTGCCCGTACCTCCAGAGTAAATTATTGACCGAAAATCGGAAAGTTCCATGCCCGTGCCCGTGACCGTACCTCCAGAGCGAATTGGCCGGGGCACGGGGCACGGGCACGGGCACGGGGGGCGAGTAGCAACAGCCTTTGAAATTGAGTAAATCTGATTCTCTGTACTGAACACCCTGTATAATAACATTTTAAAAAAGTTATGTCAACAAAAAGTATAGTTACAGTTGTACAGAAAAAAATTCTTACTTTTTACTAAACCCTTTATTGGTCCCTGCAACCATATGGTTACAATGATTTTTGAAACCTTTATTGGTCAATGTGCTTAAGACCCTATTTAAAATTCTCGTAATTCTTATGATAATAAATAATATCTTATGAAGCTTAATAATGGCCTCTAAATCTCTCTAAGTACATTTATATTGTTATTCTATGCAGTTCTATAACTTCTATAAGCGTATCTATAGTAACTTATAGACCGATCTTAAAAAATGCTATTCTGAGCAAACCTATAGCTTACAGATTTCTATAAATGTCTTATAGATTTCTATAAATTTATAGACAGCTACTGACTCACCATAAGTCGTTATGAAAATATTGGCATGTGTCTGGAATATTGAAAAATGAATCATAACTAGCAAATTTTTACAATTTCAAACCAATTATCAGAAGAACATTATTGCTGAGAAGTATATGTGTATAGAATGTGTTATATTTTATTTAAAATTTGCTTCATAGTTTATAAAAATGTTATCATGATTGGAAATCGCTTGGAAATAATACAGTCAAATTTAGGAGTTCTACTGAATTCATTCAATATGAATGACATTGATTATTTTAAACATAGTTTGATTAATTAAAATCTCTGATAAAATATTATCAGTAGTAGTAGTTTACCAGGTTCTTGCACCATCCCCTATTGCATTTAATTTATTCTCTAGGTATATTTGTCTTCGAGTGTGTAGTATTAGCTTGAAAACTATAATTATAATTTTTATTTTCCTTTAACTGTAAATAAAATTAATTAATCAATTATTGTGTTTGCTATATTTTTAATTTTTCGCTAAAAAATCTTTAGTTATGTAGCATATTATGTTTTACCTCATATTTTCGACATATATTCTCAAATTTTATCAGCACGTGTCATGTGTATTTCATTGTGTCAAATTTGTATAATCATTTGTCGCGTCAATGTGACAATGGCCTTCTTCAAAATTAATAATGTAATTGAAATTGCAAGAAAATATTTCATAAGATTTTGCATGTTTTGCTGCAAATTTTGTTAAGAATGTCTTTATTTTTATACTAAAATATTATTTCTCTTCAAGAAAAGCAATGTACAACAATTAATTCATTATTTTTACATGTTACAAAAATAATAGTATGGAACTATTGGTAATACTGTTTTTAAGATTCTATAAGAAAAATTTACAGATGTCAAAAGTTATAGACATGCCATTTTAGCGAAACCTATAAGACTGTTAGTTACGGATTTTCCATAACTTATAGATCTATAAGTTTATAGAATTTTAAGATAATGCCCAGAATTCCACCATTAATTAGAAATTACGAACTGTATCCATATGGTTCCATTGGCCAATAACGAAACTATAATTTCATCATAAGTGGTTGCGCCCTGATATGGTATAAAGTCAAGAATATAGCCTGTAGTCTAGTCAACAAGTTGAAAATGGTGAAAAATAGAGATAAAATAGAGATAAAATAGAGATAAATTTTCAACAATTATTTTTTAAGGACAATATTCAAAAATATATTTTTGTCAAATACAATAATTATTTTGTCATACATTATTCTTCATTTCAATAAATCGTTTTCTTCTTTTTTTCACCGGAGAAGTTCCAGAGCAGCTCGGTTTAACAATAGTTCATCCTTATATGATATTGAAAATTTTGTAAATAAAAGCAAAGAAATTTAAATAAATTATAGATAGAATAAATAACAATATACTTAATTAATGTATAAAAATTTTAAAGACATAGCGGAGAAAATTTGAAAAAATTCGAGTAAAACTAAAAAATTTGATCGGAAAATATGTATACTTTTAAATAAACAATATCATCAAAAGCTTTTTTGGAAGATATTTAATCACTAAACAAAATTGTCTTGAAGGTCTAACACAGTATTTGCATATTTTAACTAATTAAGCCATAAAAGATTTGAAAATGTCAAAAAAACCTTGAAATTTTATAAACAAATGCATATAATAGCTGATCAACAATAGCTACAAACTTGGTTAATAACTCATTTAAAAGTTCAATCAATCCTATATAAAAACGACTTAATGTTCATTTTCGTATCTCAAATAGTTTAAAAGTTATAGCAGTTTTCATGAAAAATCAAGTGCTTCTTTTATAGCACGTAATTTTTAAAGTACAATATAAAATTAAAATAATTTTTTTTCGATACTTTGCAATATATGGTTGTTTTTGTAATTTTTATTAGTTTCAGGAAAAAATATAATGAGATTTGAAATTTGTTTATAACAAATTGTTAACCTAATAACCAATGAAATTATCAACAAAAAAAATATTTTTTTTGGTTGTTCTATTGAAAAGTGCAAATTATGATTTTTAAAGATAAAGTAAAGTTTTAACTAATTATTTAAACAATGGAAATATAAAAAAACGATTTTAAACAATAAAAAAACCTTTTTTAAGAAAAATTATTTTTCTTAAAAATCATTATTTTATCCAGACAACAAAATGGTAAAAAAATTTTTTCATTAGTATGAAACTAGTCAATTTGTTTATAAACAATTTGTAAACAAATGGGATAAAAAACTAATTTCTTACGTTATTTGACGCAATTGTTAGTTGTAAAAACAGTAATAACCTAACGTTTGTTTAAGAAAAATTTTTTGATAAGATTTTATCAATATTTAATTTTTTGTTAACTTGCAAAAATTATAATAAACAAAATATTGAAATTTTAAAAACTTTCATGACGTGATCTTGTTAAGTATATATATAAGAAGGGCTCCAAGAAGCGAAATTTTTTTAGGCCGATTATTTAAACATTTTTTGTTGTCTTCAATGTCAACGAAGGTCCGACAAAATTTTGTTAATTAACAATTGCCTAACTTTTCTAAAAATTAACTTAATAACTTTTTTCCAACGAGACTCAATTCTTTGAAGTGTTGATACACCATAATTTTTTCAAATTTTTAAATTGATATTTGATACTGTAAAAAAATTATTTTACATGATGTACTCGCTTTAGAGACGGCACACGCACACCTCACCGGCCGCTTGGAGCCCTATTTTCAGCGTTAAATAACTATTATAAATAATGGAGGTAGATTTCCGGGAGTTAGGACTTTTTTATTGGAAATTTCCTCCTCTTTAAGAATCTTTTTTTTAAATTTCTTAATTATTAATAGTTTGTGAAATATTAGCGAAAAACTAAATGCCTTTTTTTCTTCATCTTTATTTGTTTATAACTTTTGCAATTTGTTGCATGCTGGAAAATGGTTAAAATACATTTTTCTAGACGTCATTCCGGATCCAATGAGCTATCGCACATATTTTTAGGAGCTTTATCTCTATTTTTCACCATTTTCAACTTGTTGACTAGACTACTGAAACAATGAGAAAAAATTTGTAGACCCATTTACGTGGTTAATTTTGTATATATTGCCGTAAATTTCCCGCCCGCGTACCCGCCACCATTGTCTCATCAATCGAATATTCATTTTCTGTATGATACTTCCGAAAGTTGCATCGCACTTTCTCGATAAGAGGACGAATTTTAAAATATCTATCTTTTGTAGTTTCAGTTATGTTTTCATTGTTATTGAAGTGAATAAAACGTCTTAAAAGCTTGAATCTTTTCACCGACATAAGACTATACTATGTCCACCGAAAAGATAGAGTAGATGCTCCTCCCACAAATGTGCGCGAAATTGAAATACGGTATTGCTATTGGTAAGCCAGTTTTACACTGCTAGGCAAACTCAACTGCTGAGATCGGTCATCAAAAAAATCGTTCGTAAATAAAAATTATTGTACTTCATATTTCTTTTAAAATTATGTTATACATAAATGATAAAATATATAATTCTGCCATATTTATTTCAAATAATACTATTTAATTTTTTTGCTTTTAAAATTTGTTGCTTGTAAAGCCTACTTCTGCGCACATTGTACTGCGCAGTTTTGGCTCTGCCCACTAGTTTTATTACTCTATGTGTTCGATGGGCATAGTATAGCTATCTGCTCTATACGTGTTCCATTTGCCCAATAATCACCGAAAGCAGGAAGTTGAATAAATCCCATTAACAACAATATAGATAAAAAATAAGTCATTTCTTTAGCATTTGTGTTAATACATGAACTTGTTATTTGAGTACTATTACTATACAAATTAGTTTGGTCAATAATATCATTCATGATATCAAACGAAAACAATTTTGTAAAGTATTCAATTGGAAGTAGGTAGTATATTTTCATTTGTTTGTGGAGTAAATGTTTCATTTCGTTCAATTTCTGGCAAATCTTCCTTGGTCCAACTGAAGGTAATTTCTGGTTTTTTCTTTTTACGAACAGGTTCAGATAAATTATCATATTTTTCAGTCACTTTCTGATTCCAAATTAGCTAAAATTATTCAATAATGTAACAAGCAACAAGTTTACACATTTTCTATTTATTTACCTATCAACATTTGTTTTTGACGTATTTTATCTTGAAAATTTTTCAATGTTACTTCATCTTCTTCGTCTGAAGTATCCAAATCATCAGACTGATTAGGCAATGGAGGCAAGTTGTATTTTTTCCTCCATAAAAAGAACAAGGATTTATTCCTTTGAATTTGTCCATTATAATAACTAAAATAAATTCGTGTAATTACCGGTCAATGTAACCAAGTGGTAACGCATATTTTTATATAGTTCTAATTTGTTTATTACTATAAATAAATAAATAAATAAATAACTTCGGTATTTTAGAGAAAAAATTGAATAACTTGGCAACGTCGCGGAAAACTAAAATTAAATTTATATGTTCGTATAGGTAAATAAAATACAATTCAAAATATATAAAAATATATAGGCTGTTTCAGTAAAAAAAAGACGAAAAATTATTGCCAAGTCGTTATGCAACACCCTGTCTATGTGAAAATAATTTTAAGTTATGCTCCTTGAGTTGACGAAAAATTCTGTATTATATCGTATATACCGGGTGTAGAATTTTTTTCTGACCTGTAGGAAATACACACAGTTGAAAAAAAGGGCATTGTAGCATGCTTTTTTATAGAAAAGCGCATAGCATTTTGCTGCAATAATGGTATTATTTTTGCCTTTTGAAAAGTAATTGATGGTACTCTTCCGAGGGTAAACAATTTTAAGGGGCAAAAATTGCTTAAAAAAGAGCAGGAAGAAACTTTTACCCTTTTAAAAGCGATATTTACTCTTTTTAAATCATATTCTGCCCTAAATTTGTCCTAAAAAATGTAAGTACTATTAAAGAGGTACTTATTACCAGAAATTTGTTCATTTTTTGTCCTTTAAAGAGTAAATTCATTTTCGTGTTCCTCTATAAGAGTAAAGTTGCTACGTTTTGCTCCAAAAAGGGTACTTTGTACTCTTTTTAGAATAAAATTTAATACGAACAATAAGTCTGTGCATGAAAACTGCCAGTGCGTCAGTTCAATGTTGACTGTTTTATGCAATGTTTGTAGACTTCATTATTGACTAGAAACCTGTGATTTTTATATAATTATGCAATATACAATATCATATTGTTTATATGACGAGAACAAACTATATGAAATAAATAAATGCATTCCATTAAAATTATACTACGTTTTTTAATTCGATAATCTCCTCCTGCAATATAATTTTACCGGCTCTTCAGATCAACTGCTGGATATTTTGTAAGTGTTGCTATTTCAATATAAAATTAAATATTGACTTTTTATTGTAGTAATGAATTCATTAAATACTATTGTAATTATTTCTTATTAAAACAATGTATATTTAAAAGGTCATTTGCACTAATCTTACTTAAATTTTGAGTTTCATCTAAAAGGAAAAATAAAACCAATGAAATCACGACAAGGTTCGGGGTTTACTTAATATTTACAAATAAGATTATGTTTAAATGACCATTTAAATGTGAATTTGTGTGTTTTAATAAATTATAATTTTATTTAATAAATTACTACTGCAAAAAATACAATATTTACTCAAAGAAAGAGCAACATTAACTTACTCTTAAAGTAGCAAGAAATTTACTTAAATAGTAGCATTTTTAGTACTTCTTTTAAGCAATTTATGAATTTTAACTGGTAAAATAAATGCATGTATATGAGCAATATTGTACTCTTCTAAAGGCAGTATTTTAAAATAGTAAATTTCTACTACTAATGTAGCAACCCTTTATGCCCAAAATATAGTAATATTTTAATCTACTCTTTTTTAAGCATTGACAAAAGTACCCTTTTACCTTTGCTCTTTTGAACTAGCACCATATAACCTTGGACTTATATAAACCGTTTTTAGAGCAAAAATAGTGATCTTTTTTCCAACTGTGCAATGTTAAAATTTTAATTTTGCTCTAAGTTTTTACCTATTGCTTTTAAAGCCAAACTGTAAATACAAAAGATGTTCAGACTAAAAAACTGCACCCAACGAGCCCTTATTTATTGATATAAAACCTTCCTGACACAAGATAAACGTAAATTAAATTTGATAAATTTGAGCTGTTTACAGAGTGCCATGAAAAATAAAATGAATTAGTCAGATCAAAAAAATAAACACTTCAATTAATTACGATAAAATGTACCTTAGGAAGAAAAGAAGGAAAATATAATAATTATTAATTTATTTTTTTGATTAGTGAATCCTTCTTATGGTCCAATAAATCAATTAGAACTATTTCAAATCTGTCAACTGTCAGAGTGACGGAATAAATATTTTTGTTTTGTTTAATTTTACATGGCAGTTTGAAACTAGCCTAAATTGAAATTTTGCTTTCATGTTTATTTCGTGAAAGAAATCGATTTGAACAAAAAATTTGAGCTTATTCGATGCAATTTTTTATTCTGAACTTTTACTCTAAAATCAACAGGTAAAAACTTAGAGCGAAATTAAAATTTTAACATTGTATTTCCTATAAGTCAGAAAACAATTATACACCCGGTATACAGGTTACTAGATATCGGTCAAAATGTAATTTATTTAATAATATTTTCCGTTGATCGTTTATTAATGAGTATCATTAATGTAAAAAAATCATACATTTATGACCCCTATAAATGCATGATTTTTTATTAATCAACGATTTATTGGATGCGTTCAATACACAATACACGTAATATTGTATTATATTGACCAGCTCTAAGTTTTACCAAAACACATAACAGAATTAAAAGAAATGATTTTCACACTTCTAAGTAAATAATATTTACGTAGAATTGCTTTAAAATGAATATAAAAATAATAACATCATTCTAAAAACGAAAAAACCTTGGGATTTAGTATTGCTAATCAATATTAAGTGAACTGACTGCACCCGCTTCTCCCTGAAAACAGTTGATTGTTATTGTTGAGTTGTCCATTGTTGTCGATCCAATTGTAGTGAACATTTAAAGCGATCCTAATTTGTTATGGAATAAAATTGAATTTTTTTCAAATTAAAAAGGTATAACCAACGGAAAAATATTGTAACTAACTCATGTGTTAATAGGCGATTAATAATCTCAACAATTAACGCGTTCGCTTCTCTCACGCGTTAAAAAGTCTCAATTATTAATCGCCCTCATTAACACACTAGTTTGTTAAATAACTATTAACTATTTTAATTTGCACTTTATTAAAACACTTTTTCAAGAAGAATTTACAGGGATGCTCAAAATTTTTCCACCATTTACAGTTTTCGAGAAATTGATATTAACTCTCATATTTCATATGGAGGTCATAGTAGGCTATACCTTCAAAAAATAGATCTTTTTTTCTCATTTCAACGATGTATTATTTGTGTATCCTTTTAAATTTTTAAGGCCTTGAAAATTAAAAAAACACATTTAAGGATATTCACTCGGGTGGTGCGGGGTAAGGGGAAGTGCTCTATGATATCAATGTAAAAGACAGCAGGGTGACAACTTTTAAATGTGAAATTTTATTCGAAAAAAATGTCTTTAAATAAATATTTATTTGAATTTTTAATGTTAATTCATTATCTAATGGCATAGCTGATTACGTGAAATGATTATTTAAATTTATGTGCAATTAATTTTGCAATATAAATATACTGAGATAAGGGTGCAAACAACGACAACAATGTAAAACGTAGAACAAGTTTTCGCTCCACACAGTTGGTTGCCTGGGTGGCACCTAACCTCGCAACTTATATATTTTAATATTTTTCTCATTTATAAATTCGAAATTGAAAAACATTAATTATTTATTTAATTCATTTATAAAAATAAAAATAGTAAATAACTTAATAATTAATTAGAACCGTTGACTTTTTTCATTATAATATTTGCCAATATGAAAACTGTCAACCAATGTTGCCACGTTTATACATCATGACGTCTTTACTGTCACCGAGTTCAGTTTAGAGTGTTATTAATAGCTAAATACTCTTCATCAACACGGTAAAGCTCGATTTTAAAAATCTTATGACATAGATAAGGTTTTGTAGTTACTATGTGCAAATTTTCAGATTTTTCTCTGTATTTTTTGATTAACTTTATGCGTCATTTATGCGATGTCCATTTAATCCTATGCTATAAACCCGATTTTTAAAATTTATTTTCTCTATATCTAAACGGTAAAAAAATCTGAAAAAATTAGTAGTTCATTTTTTCATCATGAAGAACGATATTCTCAATTTTCATTCAATTCTCTGTATTTTTGATATGACGAGTGAATATCCTTAATTGTGATATTTTATTAAATGCAGTAAATTATAGTTAGCCATGATAAAAAAAAGAATAAAAATCGTTTGTTCAATCCTACTATTGAAATATTATGTTATTTCTAACTTTGATACAATGCTTGAAACTGTTTGTTTTGTTCATGCCAGTTAATCCTATGGCAACGGAAGTGGGCAAAAGTAATTATTACACTACTACTTTTGCCCACTCCACCTTCCATTACGATATTAGAAATAATCTACAATATATTTCATAACATTTATTACATTAAAATTTATATTTATTGAAAACAGGATGACTTTAGACTAAATGAAAACTGAAAAAAGCAAAAATACCTCATCAAGATATTAATTTACAAACTTCTTCACATCTTTTATTGAAATATGTGTAACCCTAATGAAGAGGGCGCATACTTCTCAATAAATCCATTTAAATAACTCCCTCTGTCACAACTTTAAGTTTTTTGACTGCATCCGCTGACGGAATTTTTCTATCTTATTTAAATACCTTTCTTTCGATTTTTTAGGCAACAGATTAAACGTAGCAGCATAAGCCTCTTTAAATTATGTCTTCTTAAACAATGACATCATTTTCTTGTGCCATATTTCCACAGTTCTAATTTATAAATGATTTTCAAGACAGTGACATAAATGAACTATATTTATTTTTGTTGACAATTGCGATTGTTTTTATTTACAAGAAACATAACAACGCAATCCACCGCCTTTGTTACTTCAAATTTCATGCAAGTTTTAATGTTTAAATAATATTCTTCTCGTAGGATTGAACAAAACGCTATACAGCACTTGTGAAGAAACGAATTCGCTCACTATGTGTGCTTTTACACACTCGGCTGCGCCTCGTGCACAAAACTGCCACATGCGTGAGCGAAATTCTTAGTTTCTTCACTTGTACTGTAATATACTATTGTTATTACTTCCCCGACCTATGTAATAGAGGGAAGTATTGTAATCGTGATTTTTTGACAGTTCGAGATTTTGGTGAATGTTTTAGACCCTACTGAACCCAAAAAACATAATTTTAAAAAAAGTCGATCTGTCGGTCTGTGTGTTGGATAACTTAAAAACGCGTTGGAATTTTGGACTGAAATTGTATATTTAAGATCTTGAGCCAAAAACTGACTTCAAGTTCGTTAATGAGCTTTATTCAACCAGTGGTACCAACTTTATAAACATAACTTTTTTATTTTTATCAAAATACTATCGTGTGTGGTATCAAATTAAAGCTCTCGGGAAAAGAATTCTAGTAGAAAAACAAAAATAACATTTAAATGATCGTCAATTTTTTTTTAAATAAATTATTCAAATTATACCGAGTTCGGTGGCAATTTAAATCGCTCGGGGAGATAAGTTTAGTAAAAATGTAAAAAATGACATTAATACGATTTTAAATTGTTTCTCAAAAAATATTTTTTTTATATAACCAGTGGTACCAAACCAACTTTATAAACATACTTATTTTATTTTTATTAAAATACCATAGTGTGTGGTATCAAATTAAAAGTTTCGGGAAAATTATTCTAGTAAAAAATCCACAGTGAATAGTTATTTGTATCACAAGGCCAGAAACTGACCTTTTGCAAGAGCGAGTATTTTTGACATGCCGAGCCACAGGCGAAGCTTGCAAATTACGAGCACTAGCATAACAGTTTCTGGACGTGTAATACACAATATTTTATGTGCCGATTTCATTACAAAAATATAAAATTAATTTACTTAATTTGTTTAATATCAAATATTAGGGAATTTTTTCGCTTTTTACTTCCTTGTACGGAGTAATAAGGAAGTATTGTAATCGCGAAAAATTTTGGTTCTCAGATTTTGACGGAAATATCCGTTTTGACCTTTTCTGAATCCATTATGACTAGTTTCATCGTGACATCTGTACGTACGGACGGACGGACGTACGGACGTATGTGTGTCGCATAACTCAAATACGGTTAGACGTAGAAAGTTGTATTTTTGTTACTTCCTTGTACGGAGTAATAAGGAAGTATTGTAATCGCGAAAAATTTCGGTTTTCAGATTTTGATGGAAATATCCGTTTTGACCTTTTCTGAATCCATTATGACTAGTTTCGTCGTGACGTCTGTACGTACGTGCGTACGTGCGTACGTGCGTACGTGCGTACGGACGTATGTGTGTCGCATAACTCAAATACGGTTAGACGTAGAAAGTTGAAATTTTGTATTTAGGACTGTTATAGCATCTAGTTGTGCACCTCCTATTTTTTGTTTCAATCTATAAACCGGAAGTAGTACTTTTTAAAAATATTTCGATAAATATTTAATTTAACACAAATTTTTTTATTTTAAATGAAAGATTATGTGATTATTATCTACAATCGGTATTTTATAAATTTTTCTGTATCTTCTATCATTTAAGAATAATTAAAGTATATACTTATAATTTATTATTTCGGTATCTTGTACTCCATGATCGTTTAACATTTGTTACTACTTAAAATTTAAATGATTATGACATGACAGTGACAATAGTAAAATATGCTTTATATCTTCTTCTGCAGTTTAAATAAAATGACTAAAATATATTTGTGAGTATACTAGTATAATAGTTTAAAAGAATTTTTTATATTATTCTACATTTTAGTTATTAAGAAAAGTATGAACACACAAGGCGTACAAGGAAGTCATGTGGTGCCCACGTCAGATTTTTTAGGGCTGTTATAGCATCTAGTTGTGCACCTCCTATTTTTGGTTTCAATCTACAAACCGGAAGTAGTACTTTTTTCAAATATTTCGATAAATATTTAATTTAAGACAAATTTTTTTATTTCAAAAGAAAGATTATGTGATTATTACCTACAATCGGTATTTTATAAATATTTTTGTATCTGCTATCATTTAAGAATAATTAAAGTATATATTTATCATTTAGTATTTCGGTATCTTGTAGTCCATGATCGATTAACATTAATGTTACTACGTAAAATTTAAATGATTATGACATGACAGTGACAATAGTAAAATATGCTTTATATCTTCTTCTGCAGTTTAAATAAAATGACTAAAATATATTTGTGAGTATAGTAGCAGTAGAAGTAGTACTTATACAGGATGAGTCATCGAAATGCCCGTCGTCGATATCTCCCTTGTCGTTAAAAATACAGCACAAATTTATTAACATAATTTTTCGTCTACTCAAGGAGCATAACTTAAAATTATTTTCACATATACAGGTGTTACATAATGACTTGGCAATAATTGTTCGTCGTTTTTTAAATGAAACTCCCTATATATTTTTATATATTTAGAATTGTATTTTATTTACCTATACGAACATATAAATTTCATTTTAGTTTTCCGCGGCGTTGCCAAGTTATTCAATTTTTTCTCTAAAAAAAGCCGAATACACGTATTGTTTTATAAAGGCGCACTGAAGTTATTTTAATAGTAAAAATTATGAATTTTTTTTCTGTACAACTAACTATACTCTTTGTTCTGACATAACTTTTTTTAAATGTTATTATACAGAGAATCAAATTTACTCAATTTTAAATGGCTATAACTCGTCATTTTCAAATGGAACACCCTATATTTTATTATTCTGTTGTGTGTATTTTTTCATCTTTTTATGTTATTCAAGGTGTCCCATGCCTAAAAACATTAATTTCGAAATTAATTAAATTAATGTTTTTAGGCATAGGACACCTTTTATATCATAAGAAGATGCAAAAATACACACAACAGAATAATAAAATATAGGGTGTTCCATTTGAAAATGACGAGTTATAGCCATTTGAAATTGAGTAAATTTGATTCTCTGTACTGAACATCGTGTATAATAACATTAAAAAAAAGTTATGTCAGAACAAAGAGTATAGTTACAGTTGTACAGAAAAAAAAATTCATAATTTTTACTATTAAAATAACTTCAGTACGCCTTTATAAAACAACACGTGTATTCGGCTTTTTTTAGAGAAAAAATTGAATAACTTGGCAACGCCGCGGAAAACTGAAATGAAATTTATATGTTCGTATAGGTAAGGCGGCGGTCTCACTAATCAAGTCGTATCGTGTCAAGTAGCGTCGATTCGTGTCGTGTCGTTTAAAAATCGATGGTCTGGTCTCACTGGTCGAGTTGTATAGATCGTTTGGTAACATTTTACGTAAACATAAATTATTCTCTGTGCATTTTTGGAACATCTAAAGTGGATATCTACCATTGTTTCTATATGTTATTACAGTCATTATATAGATAATTACGCATTTGTACTAAATATATATTTGGAATGACAGATAGTAAGCAAAACTTTAAGGTTATGAGCATATACGCATGCGTGAAAGCATCGAGCAGCATCGAGCGTCGAGTAAAAATCAAACCAGCTTGAAAAACAAACTGCTCGATCGCACTCGACACAAAACGATCGTTCAGTGCGACGTACGTCATTACAATACATGTGTTTGAAATTTACTCGTCAGCAAACGATTGATGCTACTCGTTCAGTGAGACCGCCGCCTAAATCTAATATAAATCAAAATATATACAAATATATAGGGTGTTTCATTTAAAAAACGACGAACAATTATTGCAAAGTCATTATGCAACAGCCTGTATGTGTGAAAATAATTTTAAGTACGAAAAATTCTATTAATAATTTTATGCTGTATTTTTAACGACAAGGGAGATATCGACGACGGGCATTTCGATGACTCAGCCTGTATATACGAGTATATACAGGTTGGTGGAGGTGAAATGCGAACATAGGGAAATGTATGACATGGAGTTATCATGCCAGGCATCTTGATATACGTGGAATAAGTACTGTCAATGTCAAAGTAGCTGTCATATTATTGAAATTTTTATTTTCATTAAAATATTTTCTTTGCATAATAATGTATATGTACGAGCAGAATGAGAACGTTTACATGCACTTTTAGATTTTATTATTATTTCTGTTATTGATTACTCTTTTTGCCACACAAATTCACATTACTTCGTTTTGTGACACTACTACAAAATATATCAAGATACCTGGCATGAAAGTTCGATTGTCATGTATGTTCCCTATGTTCGCTTTTCACCTCCACCAACCTGTATATAGTAGCAGTAGTAGTGACAAGGAAGTCATGTGGTGTCCACGTCAGATTTTTTATGTTGGTAACATCCTTTGTAACAGAATTCAATATTTATTTGTAAACAATTCAATTATATTATTTAAAATTTAATAAATATACAGTTTGTATACAGTATTGATAGTGATTTAGTGTCGTAATTGGTTATAAGTTTTAATGGATACCACAGCACATATTATAGAAGCCGTTACAAAAGTTATTAATAATTTATTACCCAAAAAATCCACTAAAAGCTATTGGAAAGAGTATGAACTTTTTATAAAGTGGTGCAAAAACAATACCGTAAGCACATATAATGAATACGTCTTGCTTGCGTATTTTGAATATAAGTCAAAAAATCTAAAATCATCTACGCTATGGTCAATATATTCAATGTTAAAGTCATCTCTTAATATTAAACATGATAACAACATAGCAACTTACACAAAATTAATCGCGTTTTTGAAAAGAATGAAAGATGGCTATAAACCTAAAAAATCAAAAACATTAGAAATAGAAGACATAGACAGCTTTATTAATGAAGCTCCGGATGAGACATGATAAAGGTAAGGCTTTTCAGAATGATTACTTTATTTTGTCTTTATAAGGATTGTCTTCTAGCTTTAATAATAGGCCTGTGTGCAGCCTGTCGCAGATATGAGTTTACATATGAAGCTACAAGATGTGCAAGATCGTGGTGATGTAGTAATTATTTCGATTCCTGACACCAAATCTAAAAAGCCTCGTACTTCTTGCATAACGGAACCTGTATGGATAAATATTATTAGGATCTACATATCTTTAAGACCACAAAGGATCGAACTTACGCGATTTTTTTTATTTTATTCCAAAAATAAGTGTACCCGTCAACCTGTGGGAATTCATACTTTTGGTAGTATGCCGTCTAAAATTGCTATGTATCTAAATTTAGAAAATCCTGAACAATATACAGGACATTGTTTTCGAAGAAGTAGTGCTACTGTTTTAGCAGGTCATGGTGCAGATCAGATATAACTACTCTTAAACGTCATGGCGGTTGGAAGAGTACACGACAGTTGCTGAAGGTTATATAGAAGATTCCTTAAAAGCTAAAATATCAATAGCAAATCAATTAGTTGGCGATAAGAGACCATTTCATTTATCAAGTGTTGCTGAAATGACAGATTCTCATCTTCCCTCGACGTCTGCAGATGTAGACATGAGTTCTCAAACACAAACTCAAATCAATCAAGTACAACTGAAATTAAACGATGCACAAATCCCCTCTACTATTAACATAACAAATTGTCAAAGCTTAAATTTTAAATAACCATCTGTACTTAGTAAATTTCTATTTAATTTGTTTGTTATAAGTATATTAAAATGATGTATTATAATTATTAATGTAAGATGATAGTCTGTGAGTTAGGTTTTTCACAAGAAAATACACAAATCAGTGTTTCGTAACGCTTATTTTGTAAAAACTGGTAAAAACGCTTGATAGCTCAGCTTGAACTGACGAACTGATGAAATGACCAGCTGATCAGCTGACGCACTTATTTCCTCTTTTTATTCTTCTTCTTTCAGACATAATGCGCGCAAAATTCAAATTAAATTTAAGTTGTCTATTACATTTTTCTGTATTTTATTATACATAACCTAAAAAATTGTGTACTGAATACTTGCATTTGAGCTCAAAATATATTTATTTCAGTTTCTATTAACGATTTACGTCTAAATTTGTCAAAATCTTGTTAATTCTTGTTATTCAACGCATAAAATTGACATCTGCTTGACAACTGTAGTAATGTCAAGATGCCAACCTATAACTTCCGGTTGTTTGCCGGCCTAGGCTGGCAACAAAGAGTTTCTGGCGGATTTTGAGATATGGAAAACTAACGATGCCGACCGGAGGCATATAAAATTATTTACAGCTTCTCCAAAACGAAATTGAAGATATTTTGGAAACGATACCACTTGCTGAAATTAATAATACAAGACGGTGCACCTCCAAATAGTGCCGGAAACACAGTAAATTATTTAAATCAAACATATCCCGATAAATAGATAGGAACTAGAGATCCTGTTTTATGGCCACCTAGATCTCCCGACCTCACACCGTTAGATTTTTCTTATGGGGATATATCAAAAATAAAGTATACGAAACTACTTATGAAAACGTAGAAGATTTAAAAATAGCAACTCAAAGAGCATTTTAAATTATTACCCCGCCGATGCTACAAAAAGTACTTGGGTCATCTATTTGACGTGCACAATTATGTTTAGAAAATAATGGGGAATTGTTTGAACATTAATAATAATAAATTTACTTAGTTTTCATTTTGTTTTGTGTTGGTTCTAAATGAGTTTTTTTTAGAAATAAATTTATTTTTTTACAAAACTGAAACTGATTCATATTTTTATTACTGCATTATTACGCCTATTAAACTGTTCATACTTTTCTTAATAACTAAAATGTAGAATAATATAAAAAATTATTTTAACTTATTATACAAATATATTAATATATAAGTACTACTATACTCAAAATCACAAGTTCTGGCATGGCAGTGTGGCAGAGATAGCAATACAGTGTTGCTAAATGTATCCCATAAGAGTAATGTGTTAGACAAAGATGGAGAATCCAGAGGCGGATTGTTTGTTTTTCGCTTACTTGTAATTTTAATAAATTATGCTGATTATTTTTTGACGTTTCTCAAAACCAATATAATGTTCAATTCATTGAATACATTAATAAGTAATCAATTGATATGCCTCCAATTTAAAATCTTTTACTTAGAGAAAAAACTCTGGTTTCTAATAATAATTCTCCAGTGTTTCAATTTATTCTCAGCATCTTTACTGATAATTTTTCTCGTTTAATATGAAGGATACGTAATTAAGTAAAATATTAAATTAATATAAATATACAATTTTATTTTATTTTTTCGATAACAAATTGATAACAATGTAACAATAAAATAAACACAGCCAAAGACGGCCAAGTCAAAATCACAAATGGCGAGTAATACAAATATATACATGTTGTTTAAAAGACATAACAATTAATGAACAAATGTTGTCAATATATACATAGCATAAAATATAATTACAAACTTATAGAAAAATATCACATACTAAGTACATTGAAAATTTGAAGTAAGGTCCTGGACCTGTTTACATTTAAACTTCGAGGCAGGTAGCTAGGGGTAGCAGCGGTACTCAAACATGCAACTCATGCGTTACATCTTCATCGCTTTCAGTATCACTGTCGTTCTTTTGCGTTTTACATCAGGCTCCTTAACAGAGTTATTGTTATTCACAGAGTCTGATGTGTTTTCAAATTCCTTTTTAATTCTATACAACTGACGTACACTGACACTTGTCATTTCTGATACAAGACACATTATGTCATTTAAAGACATTGTTTTTAAATTAATATGATACATTATTATATTATTTATAATACGTTTTTCACCCACAGAATACATTTTAGTTCACAAGATAAGAAACTCTTCTTGCCAAAGTAAAATTGATTACTAACTTTATATTATCAACAATACCACTATTTATACCTACCCTACGAGTTAACGGTAATTAGCAAAAATACACAGGTATCTTGAAAATATTGTTATTAGCTAACTCAGTGCAGATTTTCTGCGTAAATTCTTCGTTACAACAATTTAAATCGTATAATCCTATTATGGCACTGTTAATTGGGATTACATTAGATGGCAGTTACAAATAAATTACAAGAAATGTAATTAGTATATGTCTTGAAATGAGATTACAGGATTATAGTTATTATATCATTTCTTAAGTAATGTGAAATCAAGCTTATAATATTTTCAAACTGTTTCGGAACTGCTGGCTTCTTTTCCCATCGGCACCACTCCACCGCTATAAGATTTACAACCCTATACTAACATTTCATTATGAAATTTAACACTGCAAACTAAAATGTGTTAAAGCATGAAAACTGAATGGTGTACCATGAAACAATGTAAGTGTAAAACTGGCAACAAGGCCTAGTTTATCTCCATAAGAATAACATTGCCTATCTCTGCCATACTGCCAAAACTTGTGATTTTCAGTATACTACTGCTACTATTCGCTAGGTGCACTACGACAATGCCATCTAGCGTTTACAATTTTGTTGGCTCTGTCAATGTTGTGTCACAGGATAGGAGGAAATGTAAAAAAAATCAAATAATGCAATAATTGTACCTTACTTTGCTATTAACAAATTTGTATTTGAAGATAGTGCACAGAAGAAACTGTTTTCTCGTTGGAATACAGAAAAATTAATATATTTTACAAAATATGTACCTATTTATGTGACAAGTAAGGAAACGAAGGTAGAATTTATATAATATAAAATTTGCAGGACGAAGTATAGCAGAGTTCATTAAACACATAATGAAGGTAACTACCGAGATTCCTTAGGTGTTACATACAATATTTTTCTTCTTTCGTTTTGAATAAGTGAAATTTTTTGAAAATATGAAATTTTGACATTTGCATGACAAATTAGGTTATCTACAAACGACGGTTTTATTCGAGTTTTTTAAAATTTAAACTGCATAAAATGTGCGATTGCAAACCAAATCCATTTGATATTTAAGTTTCCTTTCAATGTAGTCTATAATTTTTGAATAAATAATGTAATAAATATTATGTGATCTTTTTCATCATTATCGGCGTAACAGCACTTAACGAGCCTAGGCCTCAACGCCTCGAGTATCGTAGTAGTACTCGTTTCATAACTAATTCATCTTGGTGTAGCCAGAATCTCAATTCGTGCGACGGTCTTTGAATTTTGAAAGCCAAACCGGCGTTGGGGATATTCTTTCGCAACCAGCTTTCGCTGTTGGAAATCTGTAAAACTTAAATTTTACTGTTTCTACCAGTTAGTAGGCAGCAATTAACATAAGAAAAACTGTCATGACCCATTTAATTTAATTTGTAAATCGAATAAACACACAGGGACAGATTTGACATTTGAGAAATAGCCAACATTATTGCTAAGTTAGTCCGCATCAAGCGCTGTGATCAGTTTTGTTACCCCCACCCTATACTTCGCACCTACCGAATAGTACTCACAAATATATTTTAGTAATTTTATTTAAACTGCAGAAGAAGATTTAAATTTTACGTAGTAACAAATGTTAATCGATCATGAACTACAAGATACCGAAATACTAAATTATAAATATATATATATATATATATATATATATATATATATATATATATATATATATATATATATATATATATATATATATATATATATATATATATATATACTTTAATTATTCTTAAATGATACCAGATACAAAAATATTTATAAAATACCGATTGTAGGTAATAATCACATAATCTTTCATAAAAATAAAAAAAATACTTCCGGTTTGTAGATTGAAACAAAAAATAGGAGGTGCACAACTAGATGCTATAACAGTCCTAAATTCAAAATTTCAACTTTCTACGTCTAACCACGGCGGTCTCTATTTACCAGGCGGGAGTGTAACCCCCACTACCACAGCATTCACATGACGTCAGAGGGCCGGTTTATAATACACAGTTAAATGTATTTAGATTCTTTTCAGTACTTGCATAATTGGCATTACAACCTGGCACACATCATTTTCTAGACATTATTCAAATAAATTTAATTCGAAACAAGTATAGTAAAATCGGCTTCAAACCACTAAGCGTGACAGCGTGGTGACAGCAAACAAAACAAACAACGTCGCGCTAAAGGCCCTCTGACGTCACGCTCCCCTCCATCACACTCCCGCCTGGTAAATAGAGACTGCCGTGATCTAACCGTATTTGAGTTATGCGACACACATACGTCCGTCCGTCCGTCCGTACGTACAGACGTCACGACGAAACTAGTCATAATGGATTCAGAAAAGGTCAAAACGGATATTTCCATCAAAATCTGAAAACCGAAATTTTTCGCGATTACAATACTTCCTTATTACTCCGTACAAGGAAGTAAAAAGTGTCTTAATAAAGTATAAATTAAAATAGTGTATTACTTCATATAGGAAAGTTATAAGCAAAAATTAAAAATCGTAAATATTACATTTTGACCGATATCTAGTGATCTATGTATTTTAGAAAACAAATCGAGACGTCACTAAATTGGTCTAATAATGAGGCAACTTTTGTCTAATTTAACCGACATTTACGGTTCTCGAGATCCCCATGTCGAACAACTTATCTGGGACAACCTGTATATATACTACCGGAAAAAAGAAATCGACCACCCAGAAAAGTTGAAAAATAGGTGCATAGGTGCGTCATAACTCGGCTGTTTTTCAATGAAATTGGATGAAACTTTGAGTCCGAATAACTTTCTAGTGTCTAATTTACGGGCGTTGAAGCGATCTTAGGTTTAACCCCTTCCGCCATCCCGATGAAAAAAAATGTTTTGAAAAATCTTTTTTTTTCAATATGGCTCGAGCACACTTTCTGCAGCTCGGGACTCATCGGAATCTTGAATGTAACATATTTTTTTATAACTCTGTTAATTTTCAAAAGTCTCCTACTTTTTTTGTTTATTTTATGCAATTTTCCTGGACTAAATGCAGTTAATACAACTCTGTTGAACCAGAATGGAACGGCTATATTCTATTGTTAGTGTTTTATCTCCCCTCTTGTAACCCAATATCCAGGTAAGGCAAATGAAGTTGAAATATATTATAAATTAGAATGATTTGCAGGAATTTCTGCACCTACTCATGGAACAGTTTTAATTGACGGTGTCAATGTCCGAGCAGACGTAGACAAGGCTAGAAGAAGTATGGGCGTGTGCCTCCAGGAAAATCTGTACTTTTCATACTTAACAGTGGAGGAGCATCTTATATTTTTTGCTAAGGTTAGTGTTAGTTCCAGACTTGGGCAGTATTTAAATTATTAAGGACGTTCACCAGCTACAGTCCAGACCAAAAGTTTGAGCGCGCTGAATATACTGCGCGAGTGCTACGGTAACCCCTCAAAAGAAAACTTCGCGCTGTAAGTCATATTTGTGTGCACTCACACCGCTACAAAGTGGTGTGTCCGGAAAACTGGCATGTTATTTTGAATTGAACGTAAATAAAAGCGTTTCCGTTGCCTGTCTCCCTCGAATTCTCCCGCCGTAGAATACATTTTTTTAGTCTAAGAGGTGGCTACATAAAAAGTGCTTTTTTTCTGGTACAAGATTAATTCCTATTGAAAAACGTACCTTTGGTATAGCTGAACACAAATCGGTGTGTCTGCCACTGCCATCGCGAAGCCGGGGTTGAAAGTACGGTTGAACTGGCCAAATTTTGGTGTGAAAAACATTATAAGGTACAAGGATTCTAATTATGGAAAAAGCTTGTATTTATATTGAGGAGACGCGGAAAAATATTGGCAGACACTTTGCTAGGGGCTAAAGTGCCGGCAGACAGCGCCAAAGTGGTGTAAAATTAATGAAAAAAAATCTGAAGTGGCCAACACACATCCTTCAGCCATAACTAGACTTATAAACATAAATGTATACGTACAATCCGGTGTCCATTTAAAAAATCTGCTGTGGCGCGCACACGACCTCTCGCTTAATTCTGCTTATTGTACTAATCTAATAAATAGTTTTACTTACATTTTAATAGTTTCATATTCATGTAATATTTAAACGATAATGTAAACCAATATGCAAACAAAAGATGTCAACTGTACTGTCACTGTCTTAATTCAAATTTTATGTAGAAACAAATTTCATATCATGGACAACAAGATACTGGAATTTCAAAAAAAATATTAATTGTACTTTATTTTATTGTAAAATACGTCCAGATTCAGCAATTTGTATTTATAATTAACTGTACACATAGATAATTACAATTTCTTTTATTTTTAATTGCAAAAATTGTCATAAAATAATATACCAATATATTTTAGGAAATCTTTTTCAAACTTCAAAAAGTACTACTTCCGGGTTGTGGATTTCTACCAAAATCTTATCCGGTGTTAAGATACTTATTACTTATACTTATACGCGCACACGCACGCACACACACACGCACACACACACACACACACACACACACACACACACACACACACACACACACACACACACACACACACACACACACACACGCAGTTAAATTTTACTTAGTAACAAATGTTAATCGATCATGGACTACAAGATACCGAAATACTAAATTATAAATATATACTTTAATTATTCTTAAATGATACCAGATTCAAAAATATTTATAAAATACCGATTATAGGTAATAATCACATAATCTTTCATTTAAAATTTAAAAAATTGTCTTAAATTAAATATTTATCGAAATATTTGAAAAAAGTACTACTTCCGGTTTGTAGATTGAAACCAAAAATAGGAGGTGCACAACTAGATGCTATAACTGTCCTAAATAAAAAATTTCAACTTTCTACGTCTAACCGTATTTGAGTTATGCGACACACATACGTACGTACAGACGTCACGACGAAACTAGTCATAATGGATTCAGAAAAGGTCAAAACGGATATTTATATCAAAATCTGAGAACCGAAATTTTTCGCGATTACAATACTTCCTTATTACTCCGTACAAGGAAGTAAAAATGATTATTGATGTAATTATTATAAATTTATTCAAAATTTAGTAGATTTTAATACTAATAAACAATTTTTTTATCAAGACTCTTGATTCAAGACCAAGACTAAAGTGTTCAAGACTAAGGCAAGACCAAGACAAGACTTACTTATTCAATACTTTTCGAGACCAATACCAAGACCAAGCCAGTCTTAGTCTTGGTTTCGATTTTCCGAAGCACTAGTACGGACACTTGAACAATAAAAATAATTTTAATCCAATAAATATCAATATTAAGAAGAAAAAAAATCACATACCTTTTAGACACTTGAATAAACGAAAATCGACTGAAATTTTTTTTTCCGTAATTATTTTATTAGGTATGCTTTTGGTAATTAACAAATTTTTACAAGCTTTCAATTTATATAAAAACCCTGATAATTGTTATAAACTAAAAACCTCAAATTTTTTTCATTTCTTGGAGCTATTTTTGAAAGGCTTTAGAAGAGATCCCCGTTGGAAAATTTAAAAAATGTTAATTTTCCACTTTGTTATTATAGACCAGACATTAAGTATAGGTAGCAAAAATCAAGGGTGTTTTTGTTATAAAATTTAACAGAAAACTGCTTGCACCATGACTTCGGGGATACCCTGTAGATTACTAAAATCCAAAAACCAGCCAAATTTTTTACTTGTGAAATTTGTTTGAACAATAATTATTTTAAAAAGGTCCTTTTTTCGTTTTTTGCAAATATAATAAAAAGTACTGGATAAATCGCGTTACTCATAAAAGACTGTTTGTAGAGAATGCAAAAACCTACAAAATGGTTTTTGGAAAATTCCGATCAGTACTTTTTATTACATTTGCAAAAAACGAAAAAAGGGCCTTTTTAAGAGTACGTTTGCCGGTCAGCGCCAATTTATTTGTACCGGTCTTACGTAGAACTACTTCCAAAAAGATACAAATATTCCTAATAGATGGCCTAACACTCGAACACTGCATCATAGCACTGCTTGACAAGGGGAGCAGGGGAGGTGATTCATAGTAAACATACCGCTTTTGCTTATCTCACTATCTGATCTCCGATCTGCTCAACTCGTTGGACTGTGTGAAGAAATTTTGCCGAAATGAAGAGACTACTAACTTTTACACTTTTAGTCCGCATCGTATTATTTGTTCTTAGCTTTATTCAAAAATTTAGAATAAGAACTTTGTATTTATCTTTAACCGTTCACGTAATTTTTAAGTTGAATTTCAACAAAATAATGATTATAAACAAATAACATTTTAATGTAAATGTATATAAATAATTTTTCTTCGTATACAGGTATTTCCTAAATTTGTCTCAATCGATTATGTAATTTGTTGTTAGAATTTTTTTTAAATGATAAATACAAAAATATTGTAGCGGCTAAAAAGTACTTTATTTTCAATCTTTTCAATAAGAAATATATAGTGAAATGTATTTTCAATCAGAATTTTCGCTATTTTACTTCAGTAGCAGATCAGAATTTTTTGCATAGTATTGAACTCGTTTTTGATTTGAAGTACTTTTTAGACGCTGCAATGTTTGTGGTTACCATTTCTTATTATTTCTAATAACAAGATGATAAAGAGTAAACTTGAGTGCCATGCAATTTTATGCAATGCAATGGTGACTTCAACATGATACTTTGTACCTGTTAGGTTTAATTGCATTTTTAATACTATAAGAGGCTTACAGTAATTACAGTTAGTTTAGTTTTGAATTTGAGCCATTATAATCATAGTACCGACTAATTTGGTGTGCATAAATTTATGCAAAATATACAAGGGTAATACCCCAAGAGGTGATATTTTCTAAGAATTTATTTAGTCGGTACACGGCAACTTATTTCTAACAGTTTCACGACACGTATAGTTGGAGATCCGAAGGCCCGAATCGTGCATTGTCAGGCACACTTCATCCCATGTGTAGATTCTATTTTTAGTTTCTATTTTTTTCAATTGTTTAAACGTATAAATATAATTAATACTTTTATCTACGACTGTTGTTAAAAGTGGACCTTTTAACGGTTGCTTAGCAAGTTAAAAGTGTCAATTTATGGCACAGTGTTATTTTATTTATACTTTTAACACGTTGCTAACGATTTGTATCAATAAATCAACAAATATAATATTACCTACCGAAATATCATTCTTCAATTTTTAGTTTACACTAAGAAGGTCGTAGATAAAATATTGTATAATATAATATGCTAAAAGTGATTTTATGTCATTCGTGGGGTTGCTTCACTCGGCTTCGCCTCGTTTCGCAAACTTTCCCACTCACTCATAAAATATCACTTTTAACACATATCATAAATTACTATTATGAGATCATTATGATATGAATAGATCCATGAATATAGCACAAAAAGAATTTCGGTGCTATGTTGTATAAAACGTAAGTTATAAGTAGGTACACGGAAAAAATATATTAAACGTAAAAATCTTTTTTTTTTTGAAAATCATTTATTGCAGCTATGAGCGAAAAAATTTGAAATAATTATTAGCACCATTAGTTAGGGCGGAAAATTTCCTACGAGATTATAAGGATTTAAAAATCTAAAGGGATCTCTAACTAATATCTGTGACTGTGATGTTTTCTGGAGTGAAATTGTAATAAGATGCCGTGGGCGACAATAATTTTCTAAAAAAATTATCATCTCGAGTGGTATTTAAGAAGAAAATTTGACACCTGATGAAATAAATATTATAAAGACATCCACTTGCTTACCAATGAAAAGTTCATACTCAAAAATTTTGACCTAGTACTAAAACCTCCCCTTATGGAAGAAACATTGAAATAAGCGATATTCGGTGTATTGTTTAGAAACAAAAATGGACCAATACAAATGACATCCTGCATAGATAATAATTAGCCAATAGGGAGCGGGTGGAGCGTGGAGATTAACCCTTCCATAATTAGCAATGTGTACCGTTAATTTTAAGAAGTGTTATATTTTATTAGAAATTCAAATTTCTATCTGTTTTGTGCTTCCTAACAGTGCAGACGTGAATATTGAATGTGGTTTTTATTGGAGAATATTTTCAATTTTATTTTACTTGTGTTTGTGTAATATTTGAACAATTACATTATGGGTAGAAAATGTGATATTCGCGCGTCTCGAAGTCGTAAACGCAATAAGGCTTCCAAACGTCAGAAACAACGCTTTTCTTTATCTGAATTCAGGTATGTTTATCAGTAATATTTCATAAGGTATGATTTTAAATATAAAATATTAACTCATTCTTTTTATAAAACTAATAGTGCGACCATGAAATTGAATTCTGTCTCTACAACACTACCGGATATGAAAGATTCCATTGAGGAACACAACTTCGCAACACCGTCTACTTCCGCTGTTGGTTTTAATAATAATTCTATTGAATCTGCATCCGTGTCCTTCATGTCACAAGATGAATATAATAAGTATGTATAATATTTTTATGTACGACATTTAAAATACTGTGTATAACAAATATGTATAAAATTACTAATTAAATATAATTTATTCTAGCACAATGGACCATGTTTTGCAGGTGGAAAGAGTTCCTAAATTAACAGCACCGATAAAAATTGAAGGTAACAGAATCGTAGATTTGCAGTATGTGATCAGCGAAGTACTGTCAATACCTTCACTACAATTGTTATGTATTTTAAATTCTATTAAATATATAAATTTGTTACAATTTATCGTGCATTTTATTTCCTCTATTGTTATATTCAGGGCCGGCTTAATCGATATGTGTAGTAGTTTTGAATAAAAATATCGAGTGACACTTACTTCAGCAAATTTAAATTGATTAAATCTTATTTGCATTCTACTATTAAAAAGGATAGCTTACATTCAGATTGAAAACTATACGGTATCAAAAATTAATACAGATGAAGTTAAAAAAATTGCTCATATGAAAGCGCTAAATATTTTAATATTAGTTTCAGAATTTTGTATTATACATATTCTGTTATACAAATAAACAATTTTTTTAAAGTAAAAATTGTAAAATAATAAATATTTCAGAAATATGAATAACACAAACAGCTTTATTTATTTATGGTAACTTATTTATTGTAAAGATATCTTTATGATTTACTTTGTGCTATGTGGGATGATTCATTTCAAATTTGCCACGGTCCATGCCCATGCTGCATTACCGATCCGATGTGGTGGACATCTGTGTAAGAAAGGGAGAACTATTTGTCGCCAAATCTTGCTATTCAAGACAAATATTTTACTTTATTTTTTGTCATCATTTTCTCAAAAACTAGTGCATCAATCCAGATGAAATTTTACATTTGTGACATATTGTACATACTTTAGTCAATGAGATAAAATTAAACTTATTATTTTATCCAGTTGGCAAAATAAAAATTATATTTTCTTCAACAACAACATATAATGAATCAAAATATATTCATTGACTAAACAAAAAAATATGCTTTATAAATATGTATATTATGGGGGTATATTGTTTCAAAGAAATGAGAAAATGATGACAAAAAAATGTCATTATTGCGTATACTTTCCGCCATACAGCAACGCACTCTTAAATCATTATTGTTCAAACAAATTTCACAAGTAAAAAGCAGTCTTCGAAGCAGTACGGTGCGTCTCGGCCGCGAATTTTCGCGCGACGCGCTATGTTCAGAAGCATTTTTAGCAATGTTCTCCAAACTTGTATGAAAATGTGAGATATACAAATTGTAGCTTGGATCTTGGACTACAAGATACCGAAATACTAAATTATAAGTATTATACTTTAATTATTCTTAAATGATATCAGATACAGAAAAATTTATATAATACCGATTGTAGGTAATAATCACATAATATTTCATTTAAAATAAAAATATTTGTCTTAAATTAATTATTTATTGAAATATTTTTAAAAAGTACTACTTCCGGTTCGTAGATTGAAACCAAAATTTAATGGCTTGTTAAGATTCGTATTAGAACCTTAAATATAAAATTTGGTATTTAAATGTTTGATATTTTTGGCGTTATCGTGTCTGAAAAAATTGTAACATACGAACGAACAAACGCACGCACGCACACACACACACACATACACGCACGCACGCACACACACACACACACACACACACTCATACATCATCTCAAAAATGCGAAATTCGTATTCTAGAGACCCTAAAACGTGGTTATCCACCAAAATTTTGACCCATCACAATACCTCTCTTATAGAATATGAGGCGAGAGGTAAAAACAGCCAAATCCCCAAATCGAAAAAAACAAAGGTCTGAGTGTTTCAAATTGTTTATTACCCTTTGCTGTAAATGTGGTAAAAAGTCTCCGCTGCCAGACGGTTGGGTTTAGGAGTGGGGGAGGGGGAAAGGTGCCAAAATCGTATGTTTTCTCAGTTTTTCGCTAATTTCTCGGATACCGTGCTACGTAGAGTAAAAATTATACATTAAAAATTGTAGAGAATAAAATTTCCTACAACGTTGGTATTAAAATAGTATATTATGCAACAAGGGAGTGAAGTGTATGATTTTTTTCAGAGGTGTAAGATTGTAACCCGACGCGAAGCGGAGGGCTACAATACACCGAAGGAAAAAATGCACTTCACTCACGTGGTGCATATACTATTTTATCCGCGACTAGCATTTATATCCTATGCCTATTGTAGGTAGTTATGATATTTATATTGGCAATAAATAAAAACATTTTGAGATTAATACTTACTTGGTTACCTATTTAACAATATCCATAAAACATTTGAAATTCTTTTGTTATCAACAAATTATTTTCTGACGTTAGAGCACGTTACAGTTTACAGAGTATTTTTAACCTAACTGGATGGAGATTGAGAAGAGCTATTTGAATAAGTGGCCTTTTCCATATATGCCGAAAGTTTTTATTGGATTTAGGAACGGTAAACCTACGAAACAGAACATAGGACACAATACAATTAGTAAGGTGCCGAATATAATAGCAAAATATTTGCACTTACCAAATGCCGAAAATTATACGGGACATTCCCTGCGACAAACTTCCTCTACCATTTTCAGAAAGCGGTGATGACCTGATGACATATTGTCGTTGAAACGACACGGGGGATGGAAATCCGGAGCGATAGTAGAGGGCTACATAGAAGAATCCATTGCCGATAAATAAAGAATTGCTCAAATGGTACAAGGATCATCTCAACCATCAATAGTACCTACCTATTATAGCTAGTAATCAGATTCCTTCGTCATCTTCATTTAGTAACCCAATGCTAGAAATTCGGATTGTAGTCATAAACAATCACAACTTCAATAACTATTGGTGGCTCTAATAATACCTTCTCAAACTCTGGTACGTTAGTTTACGAAGCCAGTACTTAAATGGGTGGTTCTGCGTCTGCCTCGCTAAACGTGCCACCAGTCAACATGTCATGTCACAATTGCACTACTTATCAATTTCTACTGCAAATAAAAAATAAATTATTCTTAATGTTTTGTGTTTTCTAATAAATTGTTTAAAAAAGTACATTTTGTTGCCGTCAAGCATATTTGGGTATTTTTTTTGAAATGTTATTATAACCATAAAAACGCTACATTAATAGTCACATTCAAATGAGAATAAAATAAACATTTACTTACCTATTCAAAGATTCACCAGTAAGAATTAGCAAATAATCAAACAAAATAATAATAATAATGCGCAATTCTATCTCACATGTGACAGGAAATCAGTTCTCATGTCATGACTGATTTTACTGGAACTGGAAGTATCTACAAATTATGTGGCGCGAAAATTGAATTGTGAATTTACAATATTAATTTTAGATTCTTCAGTTTCCTTATAAAAGTGAGATAAAGTACCGGAAGCAGTAGATAATAATCCATTATTAACTGCTTCCCGTTTCTAAGCAAATGCGTTATAGAAATACAACTTCTTGAGACAAAAAAGATCAATAATTGTGTTTTTCCATGGCTAGTCGCGGATAAAAATATTTCTCCGATCAATAGTTCAAAAGTTACGGCCGAAAGAAAAAGGAACGCTTTAAAAAAAATTAATTATGGCATTACTTTATGTCATAATATACAAAAACGACTGTAACTTTACAACACATTAAAATATTGACTTCCGGTCTGAAGCATTCAATTCTTAAGACTATTTTCAATCTACAGTACAATTTTTAAAATTTTGAAGGTCCTAGTTTAGTCAAAATTTAAACAAAAAAAATAATAATTTTTTTGTATTTTCTTACATTATTGTGTTTAATCAGCTCTAATTTCTGAATGAATCGAGAATCAACTTTCGGTTTTCAGCATTGTATTCCTGAGACTTTTTGCTATAAGGCACATTATTTCAAAAATGGTTTAAAGAACTTTGTTAACCTGAAATTTTAAGTTTTTCTCCGAGAGAATATAGTAAAATTTTAGTTTTGTTATAAATTATTGTATTTAATCAGCTCTAATTTCTCAACTAATTAAGGTATCGACTTCTGGATTTCAGAATTGGATTTCTGGGACGTTTTTCTATAAGAAACAATATTTAAAAAATCTTTTTAAGTTATGTGATGACCTAAAATTTAAAGTAATTTATAACAAAACTAAAATTTCACTATATTCTCTCGGAGAAAAACTTTAAATTTCAGGTTAACAAAGTTTTTTAAACCATTTTTGAAATAATATATATCTCGATTCATTTAGAAGTTAGAGCTGATTAAACACAATAATTTAAGAAAATACAAAAAAATTATTATTTTTTTTGTTTAAATTTTGGCTAAACTAGGACCTCCAAAATTTTAAAAATTGTATTGTAGATTGAAAATAGTCTTTAGAATTGAATGCTTCAGACCGGAAGTCAATATTTTAGTGTGTTGAAAAGTTACAGTCGTTTTTGTATATTATGACATAAAGTAATGCCATAATTAAATTTTTTTAAAGCGTTCCTTTTTCTTTCGCTCGTAACTTTTGAACTATTGATCGGAGAATTTTTTTTAATACCAAAGTTGTAGGAAATTTTATTCTCTACAATTTTTAATGTAAAATTTTTACTCTACGTAGCACGGTATATGAGAAATTAGCGAAAAACTGAGAAAACATACGATTTTGGCACCTTTCCCCCTCCCCCTCACCCAAACCCGTCACATTTGGAGCAAAGGGTAATAAACAATCTGCAACACTCAGACCTTTGTTTTTTTGAATTTCGGGGTTTGGAACTAATTTTACTGTACTATTAGTCCAGTCATTCTAGCATTTGAGGTCATAATCGAACGGATAAAGATGAAAATTGGCATATATATTTGTTGAAGGGTCCTGTTTAATTTGGTAAAGTAAAAGTTGTCAGGACCATGAGGAACCTCCGCCATCTTGAAAAATATGTCACTTTTTGCAGATTTTTACTAATATCTTGTAAACAATGAATGAAATCAAAATTCTGTCTTAAAAATGTTGTAGAGCTTGAAATTCCGAGTAAAATGCCTTAATCGTTAATCAAGCGCTTGCAGCCAGAACGGACCTAGTTTTTTGTTTACCGTTTTTAATCAACTCTAATTTTTGACTGGACAAAGATATGTACATTCGGTTTCCGGCATTAGATTTGCCAGATAATTTTCTATAAAATGTATTATTTTTATAAAAATTTAAGGCCCTTTGTTAAGACCGAGATTAAATATTTTGTTTCGGAGGGGCAGCAGTGAAATTGTAATTTTTTCTTTGATTACTGTTTTTGATCAACTCTAATTACTGACTGGACAAAAATATTGACTTCCGGTTTCCGGCATTAGATTCCTCAAACATTTTTCTATAAGATGAATTATTTTTAAAAATTCTAAAGGCCTGAGTTATGGCCGGAATTTAATGTTTTATTTCGGATGGGAAGCAGTGAAATTGTAATTTTTTCTTTGATTACTGTTTTTAATCAACTCTAATTACTGACTGGAAACAATATTGACTTCCGGTTTCCGGCATTAGATTCCTCAAACATTTTTCTATAAGATGAATTATTTTAAAAAAAGCTAAAGGCCTGAGTTATGGCCGGAATTTAATGTTTTATTTCGGATGGGAAGCAGTGAAATTGTAGTTATTTTTTGTTTACTGTTTTTAATTAACTCTAATTTCTGACTGGACAAAGATATTGACTTCCGGTTTCCGGCATTAGATTCCTCAAACATTTTTCTATAAGAAGAATTATTTTTAAAAAATTTAAAGGCCTTTGTTATGGCCAGAATTTAATGTTTTATTTCGGATGGGAAGCAGTGAAATTGTAGTTTTTTTTTGTTTACTGTATTTAATCAACTCTAATTTCTGACTGGACAAAGATATCGACTTCCGGTTTCCGGCATTAGATTCCACAGACATTTTTCTATAATATGCTTTATTTTTAAAAATTTGAGGGCTTTCGTTAAGGCCGAAATTTAATGTTTATCTCGGAGAAAAGTATTTTGTTTCCGAAACTAAACATTAACGCTCAGATTCACTAAGGCTCTTAATTTTTTTTATAAAAAAAATACATTTTATAGAAAAATGTCTTGGGAATCTAATGTCGCAAACCGGATGTAGATATCTTTGTCCAGTCAGAAATTAGAGTTGATTAAAAACAGTAAACAAAAAACTTGGTCCGTTCTGGCTGCAAGCGCTTGATTCACGATTAAGGCAAAACTTTGAAATAGAATTGTAAGCCTAATTTTCAATAAAAATGTAAAGTGTGGGTACTCACTTTACTCAGAATTTCAATTTTTAAGACAGAATTTTGATTTCATGCGTTGTTTACAAGATATTAGTAAAAATCTGCAAAAAGTGACATATTTTTCAAGATGGCGGCGGAACCTCATGGTCCTGACAACTTTTACTTTACCAAATTAAAAAGGACCCTTCAACAAATATGTATGCCAATTTTCATCTTTATCCGTTCGATTATGACCTCAGGCTCTGTTTTGAGCTAGGATGACTGGGCTATATCTCTTCTAAAGCCTTTCAAAAATAGCTCCAAGAAATTTGAGGTTTTTAGTTTATAACAATTATCAGGGTTTTTATATAAATTGAAAGCTTGTACAAATTTGTTAATTAACAAAAGCATATCTAATAAAATAATTACGGAAAAAAAATTTTTTTAGTGGATTTTCGTTTATTCAAGTGTCTAAAAGGTATGTGATTTTTTTTTACTTAATATTGATATTTATTGGATTAAAATTATTTTTATTGTTCAAGTGTCCGTACCGGTCGACGCGCTTTTAGCGCTATTTTCGCCTCTAAATTAAAGTTATAAATATTAGTGTTAGACTTCCGGAAGGTAGAACTTTTTTTAGGAAATTTCCTGCTCTTTAAGAATCTTTTTTCAAATTTCAGATATCTTTAATAGTTTCGGAGATATTTTCAAAAAACTAAACCCCCTTTTATTTTTTTACTTAATTGTTTATAACTTTTGCAATTTTTGCCGATCCCACTTCAACTTTTTCAAAAAGTTTCTAGAAGTCATTCCGAATCGAATGAGCCCTGAATCATAATTTTGGGACTCCACTGACCAAAATGGCTCTTGTTTACTAGATTATATAGCGCGCTCTTTAAAGCTGTCTGCCAAGGCTTTATCCCCTTCCTTTTTGTCCGCCATTTTGTAATTTGTTATCTTAATGTTTAAATAATAAAATAAAATAGTTTTTGTTCTTGTACCTCGTGATGTTTTTTTTCATTAATTTTACAACACTTTGCCCCTGCCCCTGCTTTCAACCCCGGCTTCGCGATGGCAGACACGGCGATTTGTGTTCAGCTATACCAAAGGTACGTTTTTCAATAGAAATTAATCTTGTACCAGAAAAAAGCACTCTTTATGTAGCCAGCTCTCCGTCTAATTGCACAGTTTATTTTACACTACGATTATTTTGAAACTGTACGTCAGATCGCTAGCGTCGTTTGACAAAACATTCGAAACATACTAAACTACTTTTTTTCAAAATCGGCATGAAAATCGTCATTTCCAGACTAATTTGCGGCATGAAAGTAAGATTTTCATGACTAGGCTTGAAAATTTTATTTTCATGCGCGTGTGTGTGTGTGTGTGTGTGTGTGTGCGCGCGTGCGCGTGTGCGTGTGCGTGTGCGTGTGCGTGTGTGTGTGTGTGTGTGTGTGTGTGTGTGTGTGTGTGTGTGTGTGTGTGTGTGTGTGTGTGTGTGTGTGTGTGTGTCGCATAACTCAAATACGAATTACCCGAAAATTTTGATATTTGGTATTTAACATTTGTATATAAATTGGAAGAGCTCCTTACATTTTGGTACAAATATCTTCATCGGAAGTGATATTTTTTGAAGATTGAAAAGGTTAATTGTCAAAATTGTATATAAATTTGGAAAAATATAGTATTTATTTGTAATAAGAATAAGAGGAAAAGTTATTTGCAACTTACGTTATAAAAAAATTGTCTTTATCTGGTAGCATTAAAGAACTGCAGTAAAATTTAAAAAATAAATTTATCAAATAAAACGTTGATATCTTGTAATCCATGATCGGTTGATTTTTGTTTCTGCGTAAAAAATATTGACAGGTGAGACGGGTGACAAGTTGGCATACTAGCGCTATATAAGTCCTAAGTAAGATAATTAAATGTAGTAATTGAACGGAGGATGGCTTCAACACGTGCAGAGTTTTCCTGTGAATGAATCTTTTTATTCAGGTGATGCAAATTTCTGTGTTTGAATATTTTAGATTTTTATTTGTATATTTTAAATGGGCACCGGATTGAACGTATACATTTCTGTTTTAAGTCTAGATATGGCGGAAGGTTGTGTGATGGCCACGTCAGATTTTTTTAAAATGAAATTTGTGTTCTTAGTCCGTCAGCACGCTGCGAAAAAGTGTAATGATAGTATAACGTATGCTCTCTAGGGTTTTGGCAGTTATGTATATAATGATCAATGAACAAGCAAAATTAGCGGGTGGGCGTGGAACTTGCACTAGACAAGTTGTTAGTTTATTGCTTAAAAAAATCACATTTTGTGATAATAGTATAACGTATGCCGAACATACCAAACGATGTTTCATTATAAAACATCCATCGGAATACGATCGGCATACGTGCAGCGTGGGTCCTAAGGGTCAACATGCGCCCTAAAAGTGTTAAGAAATACGTCATTTGTATATTACTATGTTCACTTCGTACTTTGAAGGTTTTTGAAAATTATTTTTGACAGCTGAGAATTAAAATTCATCAATTCTTTGTGTTATTTAAATCAATAATTGAAGTGTTATATTCTTATTATCTAATTTACTTACTGTTATTATTTTAACATCAATTATTCACCAAATGTCAAAAATTATATAGAGGACTCATTGTGAAATCAGCAACAAATTTCCATATGTATTTATTACTTATTTATATACCGTGAATTTATTTTAACACGAAACATAGGAATTTTCATATCCATGGTTACGAATTTGACAGCAATGTATTAGAGCGTTCTTTTTAAAATCGAACATAGGGAATCAATTTAACTGTATTATTCTTGACTAATATAACATATTTGGGCAGCTGTGTAATAGTTCCAAGAGACGCCTTCAACATAAACTTTTAATTGTTTAAACTATACCTACATCGTATTTCCAGGTAGCAACATTTGAATTTGTTAATTGGAGTCAAACTGATGCTACCTGGAAATACGATGTAGGTATAGTTTAAACAATTAAATGTTTATGTTGAAAGCGTCTCTTGGAACTATTACACCTGCCCAAATATGTTATATTGGTCAAGAATAATACAGTTATATTGATTCCCTATGTTCGATTTTAAAAAGAACGCTCTAATACATTGCTGTCAAATTCGTAACCATGGATATGAAAAATCCCATGTTTCACGTTAAAATAAACTCACGGTATTAAGTATGTTTGACCCACCGGATTTGTATGCCTTTCGAAAATTTACATAAGTATAGGTGATATCCAACTAAATCCACAATGGCATACGTTATACTGTCATAGCAATTAAAACATTTATGTTCCAATCGATTCGTATGCCGTTCGACAAACTTGCATAATTAGATGCATATTTAATTTAAAAAACCAATGGCATACGTTATACTATCATCGCAAAATGTGATTTTTTTTAGCAATAAACTAACAACTTGCTCACCCGCTAATTTTGCTTTTTCATTGATCATTACATATATAACTGCCAAAACTCTAAGAGAGCATACGTTATACTATCATTACACTTTTTGGCAGCGGGCTGACGGACTATCTGTGCAGACCGACTGTGTTCTTTTTAGTGCATTCCTAGCAGCCCAAAGAATTTTATGTCCTATACAAAATGTATAAAAACGTGGGCTAAAGGCAATACACGAGGCCCAGTGGTAATGAAAAGTCGTGAATCAATGGCGGACCACGTGGTCTTGCACAAATTATAGCTTAATTATATGTGTGGTAGCTAACGTGTTAATGAAAAATTATTTGGATAATGATTTATTTTCAATTTTTTTTTCTACCAGATAAATTTTAATTATATTGACCCTCTTGAAATCTCTTTACAATTTATTGTAAGGTAAAAATCCCGATCAAAGCATTTTTTAAATTTTGCCTAGATACATGTTCATTATCTAAATGCACTCCATGTGTCTAATATACTGAATCTTATACAATCTATATTATTTATTACTACTAAATTAATACTACTACTATTCACTTTATATTGATATTTCATAACATCAGACTGCAATGTCAGATTGGCCATGCGGTTAGCAACGTAGGATACCGTCCTGAAGATCCATGTTCAAATCCAGCAAGATCCAGATAAAATAAAAATTTGTCTAAGTTCTAAATATTCTACTTCTAATACAAACGAAGAATGTTAAATTTAAAATCGATTAAAAACAACAAATAAATCAGAATTTTATATTACTTCCTTGTACGAAGTAAGGAAGTATTGTAATCGCGAAAAATTTCGGTTCTCAGATTTTGACGGAAATATCCGTTTTGACCTTTTCTGAATCCATTATGACTAGTTTCGACGTGACGTCTGTACGTACGTACGGACGTATGTGTGTCGCATAACTCAAATACGGTTAGACGTAGAAAGTTGAAATTTTGTATTTAGGACTGTTATAGCATCTAGTTGTGCACCTCCTATTTTTGGTTTCAGTCTACAAACCGGAAGTAGTACTTTTTAAAAATATTTCGATAAATATTTAATTTTAGACAATTTTTTTTATTTTAAATGAAAGATTATGTGATTATTACCTACAATCGGTATTTTATAAATATTTTTGTATCTCCTATCATTTAAAAATAATTAAAGTATATATTTATAATTTATAGTATTTCGGTATCTTGTAGTCCATGATCGATTAACATTTGTTACTACGTAAAATTTAAATGATTATGACATGACAGTGACAATAGTAAAATATGCTTTATATCTTCTTCTGCAGTTTAAATAAAATGACTAAAATATATTTGTGAGTATACTAGTATAATAAGTTAAAAGAATTTTTAATATTATTTTACATTTTAGTTATTAAGAAAAGTATGAACACACAAGGCGTACAAGGAAGTCATGTGGTGTCCACGTCAGATTTTTTTTTAATTAAATTGCAAAAGTCGTCATATTTTCATTTGATTAAGACGTCATCTTCATATATCAACTTGACGTTGACGTCACACAGGTACTCGCTGAGACGTCGTCACGACGCCGGTCAGAGACGAACTTTATGACGTCGATACAACATTGTTTTCTGGTATTTGATGTTACTTGGGATTCTTCTTGAGTCCCACATACTCTTTTGTAAATCTTATGGCAAATAAATTATTATTATTATTTCCTATTTTATTATTATTATTCTAACCCTGGATATACCTCATTATTCCTCGATTAAATAAAGCATTCTGATTGGTTCAAATTAATGTGTGTAGAATAATCTACGTATTTATAAATTGTATTGATTTTTATTTTATATGATTTTAGTTGAGAGGATGGTCTGCAAAAAAAGCAAAAGAAAGTGCTGATTTTTTTTTGAAAAAGACAAATTTATATGAGAAAAGAAAGGAACTAGCCAAAGATTTATCAGGAGGCATGAAAAGGCGTTTGTGTTTAGGAATGGCAATGGCGGGCGACGCAAAAATTTTAATATTGGATGAGCCTACATCAGGAATGGACCCAGAAACTAGAAGAGAAATATGGAATATTTTATTAGTAAGCTTAAAGCTAGATTCAGACCTGAATCTAGCTTAAAACCTCAATCACAAGCATTTAGTTTCAAGGTTCACATTTCTATTTAACTTGCATGTTACATGGACGTATGTACTACTCGTCACCTAGGAAATAACATATTAAGCACAATCGACAATCGGAAATGTCAATTTCCCAGTGTAGTCAATCGGGAAAAATGCAAAGTACACTGGCTTTTCTAGATATTTCAGAGTAAAATCATCTTCAAAATAATAAAATTTAGTTTTTAGTTTTAGTGTTACTTCCCGGAATTATAATTAATGAAATTTATCAAGACCACCGAAAACCGCCAATATTTAAAAATAAAACTTGTGTGCAGCGCGCCATCTGTTCGTTGAGTGAAAGACAAGTAGAACATAACCTCATCTTTAAATTTAATTTTAATTATCAACATGACATTGCACACCACTATCATGAAATTATAGGCATTTTTTATTCACTCTGGTTACATCTATGGTTACTTATAGTTACATGATAACCATATTTTATTAACAATTTAATGACGTCACGACGTAACCTGATTAGCCTTTAACAGTGACATTTAATAATTGACTCCGCAAGTGTGACGTCATGACCGCCAGGTTACTATGGTTACGGTTTGGTTTGCGTTCCAAACAAACGCAGCTGAACGTGTTATTTTAAGTGTAGCTCAGTTTGAAAGTCATTTATTTCTTTATTAATGCTATTTATTGTGTAAGGTAAGTTCCTACTCGGTACCTACATTAATGTTTTAATACAGATATGTTCAACTTGCATTCATCAAATTTCTCGTATTTAAGCAATATCTGTCAAATAAACACTAAAGTAAAGTTTGTTGATAGGTTACACTTTCCTATTAGTTTAAATATTTACTAAACTTCAAAATAAACTGAATTTTGTAATTGACTCCGCAAGTGTGACGTCATGACCGCCAGGTTACTATGGTTACGGTTTGGTTTGCGTTCCAAACAAACGCAGCTGAACGTGCTATTTTAAGTGTAGCTCAGTTTGCAAGTCATTTATTTCTTTATTAATGCTATTTATTGTGTAAGGTAAGTACATTAATGTTTTAATACAGATATGTTCAACTTGTATTCATCAAATTTCTCGTATTTAAGCAATATCTGTCAAATAAACACTAAAGTAAAGTTTGTTGATAGTTTACACTTTCCTATTAATTTAAATATTTACTAAAATTCAAAATAAACTGAATTTTGTAATTAAATATGATATTTTCATACTTACTTATGCTCTGCATCACGCTTGTAATGGTTTGTTTGGAACGTAAACCGTAACCTACTACAATAACATGGCGGTCGTGGCGTCACAACTTGTGGAGTCAATTAAATATGATATTTTCATACTTACTTATGCTCTGCATCACGCTTGTAATGGTTTGTTTGGAACGTAAACCGTAACCTACTACATGGCGGTCGTGACGTCACAACTTGTGGAGTCAATAGACTTGTTTAGTGTGACGTCACTTTCTGGTTCCAAACAAGAAAATGGCCACTCGTTGCTAAGGTAGTTGCTATGCTAGTTGATAAAACAGTTTGGTTTGACAATCAAAAATCATTTATAAAATAATTTATTACCGAACTAAACTTTATTACGTGTTTTTAAGCCACTATAAAACAATTCAATCTCAAAATAAATTTAAAGACGCAGTTACTGTCGAACGGCAAACGTCAAACCAGCCTGTTTTACCGACTTGCATAGCAACGAACCAGTTTGGAACCAGTGTGACGTAACCACTAAACAAGTCTATTAGGGACGGGAAAGCCGTAACTTTCAACGCTGGCTCCTGCGAACTGTCATGGGAGAGAGTTCTTCCTTGTCTTTTTTAACATGCCATCTCTTTCTAATGTAACGCATTGTGCCTAGGTACTCTAAAATTTCGCAATTTCAATACTGTCGTTGGTTACTCTCTGCATTATTGCGGGCTGCATACGATTTTTTTGGAGCCACGGGCAGATGTTTTCTTTCCGGTCCATAATTAATAGAGGTCACTGGCCTTTAACTACCCGCGCTCTAGAAACTCGCGTAACTACCCGCGCGGTGTATTTTATATACACCACATCTATGAATGTGAGATTGAGTGCATAAATCAAGAAAACATGTTGCCTTGATTTTTCATGCTTTTTACTTCCTTGTACGGAGTAATAACAAGGAAGTATTGTAATCGCGAAAAATTTCGGTTTTCACATTTTGATGGAAATATCAGTTTTGATCTTTTCTGAATCCATTATGACTATATTCGTCGTGACGTCTGTACGTACGGACGGACGTACGGACGTATGTGTGTCGCATAACTCAAATACGGTTAGCCGTAGAAAGTTGAAATTTTGTATTGTATAGCATCTAGTTGTGCACCTCTTATTTTTGGTTTCAATCTACAAACCGGAAGTAGTACTTTTTTCAAATATTTCGATAAATATTTAATTTAAGATAATTTTTACCTTCCGCTTACCTGTAAAGGAAGGTATTGGAATCATGCAAAAAATCGGGTAGTGAGTTTTTAGTGGATGAGCACGAATTAGGGTCCTTACAACTCATTTTTGATAGTTTCTCGATGATGTCTGTATGTATGTGTGTGTGTGTGTGTGCGTGTGTGTGTGTGTGTGTGTGTGTGTGTGTGTGTGTGTGTGTGTGTGTGTGTGTGTGTGTATGTGTGTGGTCCGGGCCGATGCCGTCTGTCGGATAACTCAAATACGAATTACCCAAAAAATTTGATATTTGGTATTTTACAATTGTATACGAATAGGAAGAGCTCATTAGATTTTGGTACAATTATCTTCACCGGAAGTGATATTTTTTGAAGATTGAAAAGATTAAGTGTCAAAAATTTCTATACATTTGGATAAATATAGTATTTATTTGTAATAAGAATAAGAGGAAAAGTTATTTGCAATTTATGTTATAAAAAAATTGCCTTTATCTGGTAGCATTAAAGAACTGCAGTAAAATTTAAAAAATAAATTTATCAAATAAAACGTTGAAATCTTGTAATCCATGTTCGATTGATTTTTGTTTCTGCATAAAAAATATTGACAGATGAGACGGGTGACAAGTTGGCATACTAGCGCTATTAAATATAAGTCATTCATAAGTAAGATATTAAATGTAGTAATTGAACGGAGGATGGCTTCAACACAGAAGAGTTTTCGTGTGAATGAATCTTTTGATTCAGGTGATACTAATTTCTGTATTTGAATATTTTAGATTTTTATTTGTATATTTTAAATGGGCACCGGATTGTACGTACCTATACATTTCTGTTTAAAGTCTAGATATGGCGGAAGGTTGTGTGATGGCCACGTCAGATTTTTTTTTATTTTAAATGAAAGATTATGTGATTATTACCTACAATCGGTATTTTATAAATATTTTTGTATCTGCTATCATTTAATAATAATTAAAGTATATATTTATAATTCAGTAGATCGGTATCTTGTAGTCCATGATCGATTAACATTTGTTACTACGTACAATTTAAATGATTATGACATGACAGCAGTGGCGCACCCAGGATTGCATGTTGGGGGGGGCTAAGAATTTTTATATGAAACCTTTAGTACGACACAAGAAAGAAATGCGCCGCAGGCGAATTTTTTTTAGAGTTCAAGGTCAAACACCTTTAAATTGAAAGTTTCATTTTTTTAAAGATAAACAGTTGCACGTTTTACTCTCTTTCTTGTGCACACACATTGTTTTTTCGGCAGCTCGCTTGATATAATTTCATAAGAACGACTCTGAGCAGAGTCATGTCAGTTATATAGAAAAATACATATATTTTAATTTTAGTTCATATTTAATGTATCAGTTCTTTCTTTCATCTTTTTAGTTTCACTCCCAAGTGCACCGTTGTTTAAGTTCAAAATTTCACCACAAGGTTCGCATTATTATTAAAATATCCCAATAATCGTACACATGCGTTATACGGAGTGTATATATTATTGTATAATTTGAACTATTTGAATTTAAGATAATTATAAAAACAGATAAAAGGCGATTATTTTTAGTCTTCAGTGAACTTAAATAATCTTACATAATGTTTAATGAAAAAATTTGAAAAAAGTCCAGTCGTCTGGGGGGGGCTCAAGCCCCACGAGCCCCCCCCTTGAGTGCGCCCCTGCATGACAGTGACAATAGTAAAATATGATTTATATCTACTTTTGCAGTTTAAATAAAATGACTAAAATATATTTGTGAGTACAGTAGCAGTAGTAGTAGTAGTACTTATATATTAATATATTTTTGTATAATATGTTAAAAGAATTTTTTTTATATTATTCTACATTTTAGTTATTAAAAAAAATATGAACAGTTTAATAGGCGTACAAGGAAGTCATGTGGTGTCCACGTCAGATTTTTTATTGAAATATAACAAATGCTAGACAAACTCTTCAACAAAGAAAGCATTCAAGAAAATATATTAAAAACTCAAACTGTAACTACCGTCGTCGGTGTATAAAATACACCATTTCTACTATAAAAATCTGACGTGGCCATCACACAACCTTCCGCCATATCTAGACTTTAAACAGAAATGTATACGTATACAATCCGGTACCCATTTAAAATATACAAATAAAAATCTAAAATATTCAAACACAGAAATTAGTATCACCTGAATCAAAAGATTCATTCACACGAAAACTCTTCTGTGTTGAAGCAATTCACCGTTCAGTTACTACATTTAATAGCTTACTTATGACTTATATAGCGCTAGTATGCCAACTTGTCACCCGTCTCATCTGTCAATATTTTTTATGTAGAAACAAAAATCAATCGAACATGGATTACAAGATTTCAACGTTTTATTTGATAAATTTATTTTTTAAATTTTACTTTAATGCTACCAGATAAGGACAATTTTTTTATAACGTAAATTGCAAATAACTTTTCCTCTTATTCTTATTACAAATAAATACTATATTTATCCAAATTTATAGAAATTTTTGACACCTAATCTTTTCAATCTTCAAAAAATATCACTTCCGGTGAAGATATTTGTACCAAAATCTAATGACCTCTTCTTATTCGTATACAATTGTAAAATACCAAATATCAAAATTTTTCGGTAATTCGTATTTGAGTTATGCGACAGACGGCATCGGCCCGGACCACACACATACACACACACACACACGCGCACACACACACACATACATACAGACATCATCGGGAAACTATCAAAAATGAGTTGTAAGGACCCTAATTCGTGCTCATCCACTAAAAACTCACTACCCGATTTTTTGCATGATTCCAATACCTTCCTTTACAGGTAAGCGGAAGGTAAAAATCATAGTCAGCATTTGCCACCCCAGGTGGTACCAAAAAAGTAATTGGCTCATGGACTAATGTTCATCTTTTTCTAATTTGTAAGTGTCAGTTGTCAGTTGTGTCAGTGTTATGATTGTTTTGAACACTTAGGCCCGGTTTTACCATTGATAGTTAAATTTGAACTAATAGTTAAGTAATAGTTATATATTTTTTCCGTTTTACAAGTGGTAGTTAACCACCAAACTGATGGTAAACTGTGAATTACTGTAACTACTACCTATTCTGTTAGTTAAGTTGTAGTTATTCAATCTGACATAAAACAAAAAAATCTGACGTGGACACCACATGACTTCCTTGTACGACTTATTTGTTCATACTTTTCTTAATAACTAAAATGTAGAATAATATAAAAAATTCTTTTAACTTATTATACTAGTATACTCACAAATATATTTTAGTCATTTTATTTAAACGGCAGAAGAAGATATAAAGCATATTTTACTATTGTCACTGTCATGTCATAAACATTTAAATTTTACGTAGTAACAAATGTTAATCGATCATGGACTACAAGATACCGAAATACTAAATTATAAATATATACTTTAATTATTCTTAAATGATACCAGATACAAAAATATTTATAAAATACCGATTGTAGGTAATAATCACATAATCTTTCATTTGCACAACTAGATGCTATAACAGTCCTAAATACAAAATTTCAACTTTCTACGTCTAACCGAATTTGAGTTATGCGACATACATACGTACATACGTACGCCCGTACGTACATACGGTACATACGTACAGACGTCACGACGAAACTAGTCATAATGGATTCAGAAAAGGTCAAAACGGATATTTCCGTAAAAATCTGAGAACCGACCTTTTTTGCGATTACAACACTTTCTTTTACTCCGTACAAGGAAGTAAAAATCTGGTGAGTACGTACAACATATTATAATTATTTATTATTTAAGTACAAAAAAAATTATGGTATACATTAACATTAAAAGTACAGTGTTATCTCCACTGGAAATTGAAACACCTAGAACAATTTTATTTGCTTGAGTAATCAAAGGCCTTGTGGACACATTTATGGTTTCGGGATGACGTATAATGTTACTGAATGTTTTTTAACTGCAGAAGACATTCCTGGTTTGTTTTTTGTTTTCTACATTTTAATGTATAGTTTTATTCGTTACAAAAACATTGTACAAACCTCTTGCGGGAAGACACCATCCCATCCCAGCATTCGCGTAAATGAAACCCTCGCTTCGCTCGTATTTCAATGAACGCTTATGTGGCATAAAACACTTCCCGCATTTGGTTCGTAAATAACTATTTACCACCACCATGCGACACTAACAGTTTCCATACAGTTACCTAGCTACGAAAATAAACTATATCACGCAATCGTTCAACCAGTTCGATATGTTATCGAACAGGTCTTATCGCCACAGAATTTCGTGATAAATTTCATTAAACTATTTAAATGGACAAACACAACATTAAAAGCTATGTATTCACATAAACTAAAATATTATTTTTGCTGTCATTGATGTGTGCAATTTAAAAATGCGCCACAAGCGAAATATTTTTTTGTTCAAGGTGAAATATTGAATATTCGGAGATAAACAAACCTTTATATGTGCAAAAATTAATAAAAATATAAGTTTTACTTCTGAGTTCGTAAAAAATAATATAACAATTGGAATATTTGTTAATTTTTAGAAAAAAAAATCTATGGGGCTAATTATCCCCTTTAGCAAAATTTCCCCCCGCCCATAGATCCGCCACTTTCAAGATGAATTTAAACTTCCAAACGTAAACATAAATGCAAACCTTAAAACTCAATGCTTATGTGAGGCTTTAATAATTGACAAAAAATACTGTTTTCAAGTATATTAAATTATTATTTTAATTTATTTCCCAGGAAATACGTAGTTCAACTACAATTTTATTAACAACACATTATATGGAAGAAGCAGAAATTTTGGGTGACCAAATAATTATAATATCCAATGGCCAAGTAGTATGTTATGGAAGTCCTATATTTCTGAAAAAGATTTACGGTAGGTACTTCGCCTTTATAATAGACGAAGAGCTGGCTACATAAAATTTTACATGCCTCGGTTCATGGAAAATTTTACCTGGAATAGGTTCGATTACTGCCAGCAAAGCGAAAGCCCGCTGCGCTCATTCGGCAACTACAGATGAGCCATAAAAAGTCACTTAGCTCCGCATAAAATATGCTATTTTTTCTTCAGACGTCGAAACCTTACAATAAAATTGATATTCGTGTAAGAAAATTTACTAAAATAATTCGGATTGAAATAATATAGTCGTCTTTGATTTATTTTGTTTAATAAAAATTTGAATTAAATTTTATTGACAGCTGCAATTTGATTGGTTCACCAGCGGCAGATAATATTATCTGACGCTCACAGCGGCAGGTAATATTATTGTCTGCCGCTCTCAGAAAAGTAAAACTTTAGCTGTTTCTATGGATATATGAAATATTATGTTTTTCTGACGTTTGAAGAAAAAATGGTTTTTGGAAAATTCCAATCCGAGCATTTTTCGCCGAGAAAAGCCGGAAAAACGCTCAAAATGGACCTTTTTTCAAAAATTCGTATCTCCGTTAATTTTCAATATTAAGGACTAATTTTTCTGGAAATGATAGCCAATAACATGTATTTTGAACTGATGAAATTTGTCGCTTTAATAATTTTTGCACAATCGCGTTATAAACAATTTATACCTTAATCTTGCAAACTGCGTAAATATTGGCTGAATCGTCTGATTTAAATTTTGAAAACGGCTTCTAAAAGTAGAAGTCAAAAGCTACAATTTGTATGTCTCACATTTTCATACAAGTTTGGAGAACATTGCTAAAAATGCTTCTGAACATAAAAGCGACAAATTTCATCTTTCGGCTGTTCAAAATACATGTTATTGGCTATCATTTCCAGAAAAATTAGTCCTTAATATTGAAAATTAACGGAGATACGAATTTTTGAAAAAAGGTTCATTTTAAGCGTTTTTCCGGCTTTTCTCGGCCAAAAATGCTCGGATCAGAATTTTCCAAAATCCATTTTGTAACGCGATTTATCCAGTACTTTTTATTATATTTGCAAAAAACGAAAAAAGGGCATTTTTTAAAAATAATTATTGTTCAAATAAATTTCACAAGTAAAAAATTTGGCTGGTTTTTGGATTTTAGTAACAGGGTATCCCTGAAGTGATGGTGAAAGCAGTGTTCTGTTAAATTTTATAACAAAAACATCCTTGATTTTTGCCGAATTTTTGCTATAATGACTGGTCTATTTGGCAGCTTCTGACAACCCTTTAGCATCCACTTAGCCTTCTGACAATTTTTTTACTGGTTTTCCTTATAATCCTCCATACCTATGTCAATTTTAAGCCGTGAACCTCGACAGTTTTTTTAGTTGGAAAATTTACACGTTTGATCGTCCGCCCACGCACTTAGCTTCAGTGCGCCTTCTGACGATCGGGCTTTCGCTTTGCTGGCAGCAATCGAACCTTTTCCAGGTAAAATTTTCCATGAACCGAGGCATGTAAAATTTTATGTAGCCAGCTTTTGGAAGTAAACTAGCTGAAGTACGTGACTTTGCGCGGGTTGATCTGGCCGCCATTTTGTTTCAAGATGACGGACTAACATTTTAATATGCCTATAATTTAGGTTAAATCCTTAACTATAACTATACCAAATTTGAACCCAATCGGTGCAGTACATTTTGAAATAGCTAGCCGCCATTTTGTTTCAAGGTGGCGGACATTTTAATATTCCTATATTTTAGGTTAGATCCTTAACTTTAACCAGATTTGAATGCAATAGATGCAGTACATTTTAAGATAGCAAACCGCCATTTTATTTTATTCCCTAAGTTAGATCCTGTCTGTGGATGATGTGCTTCTGAGGGACAGGGAACCCCGAACCCCTGCCCCTTTTCAGAATGGTGTATGTGTATAGTGAAAATCACAAGTTTTGGCAGTATGGCAGAGATAGCAATACAGTGTTGCTAAATGTATCCCATAAGAGTAATGTGTTGGACAAAGATGGAGAATCCAGAGGCGGATTTTTTGTTTTTCGCTTACTTGTACTTTTAATAAATTATGCTGATTATTTCTTGATGTTTCTCAAAACCAATAAAATGTTTAATTCATTGAATACATTAATAAGTAATCAATTGATATACATCCAATTTAAAATCTTTTCCTGGTTCCTCTAAATTAAATTTGTAAGTCAAAAAATAATCTAATTAAATATAATTCGAGAATTCGATAAATTATACAATAATTCTCCAGTGTTTCAATTTATTCTCACTCTCTTTACAGATAATTTTTCTCGTTCAATATAAAGGATAGGTACATAATTAAGTAAAATATTAAATACATTGAAAATTTGAAGTAAGGTCCTGGTCCTGTTTACATTTAAACTTCGAGCCAGGTATTTAAACGTAGCAGCGGTACTCAAACATACAACTCATGCGTTACATCTTCATCGCTTGCAGTATCACTGTCGTCACTTGCGTCATTTAAGATTAATAATAAAAGGTTCGATATCATCTTGCAATTGATCAGCTTCCCAAAATATTTTTTCTTCATTTACAATATGCCTATCATAAATTGTCCATTTTTCCTTGGAAATTTTTGAATATGCTTCACATATTATGGCACTATGTTAGTTGGGATTACATTAGATGGTAGTTACAAAAGCATTACAAGAAATGTAATTAGTATATGTCTTGAAATAAGATTACAGGAGTAGGTATAGTTATTATATCATTTCTTAAGTAATGTGAAATCAAGCTTATAATATTTTCAAACTGTTTCATAACTGCTGGCTTCTTTTCCCATCGGCACCACTCCACCGCTATAAGATTTACAACCCTATACTAACATTTCATTATGAAATTTAACACTGCAAACTAAATGTGTTAAAGCATGAAAACTAAATGGTGTACCATGAAACAATGTAAGTGTAAAACTGGCAACAAGGCCGAGTTTATCTCCATAAGAATAACATTGTCTATCTCTGCCATACTGCTAAAACTTGTGATTTTCACTATAGTGAGTGTGACCCCTATAATGTTGTTAGTTAGTACCGCGTGAGGTATTATCAATGCCCTCCCTGAAGATCAACGCCTAGCGTTGATACCACACGAGTGACACTTCAGTTGTGCAACTGACTTGCACCCCGGAGAGGTATTACTTGTTACTGACTTGTAATAGTATATTGCATAACACGAATTGTAATATGCGAGTGAAAAAGTTATGCACGAGCCTTGGCGAGTGCAATAACTTCACGAGCAATGTAATTGCGTTACAATTCGAGTTATGTAATATACTATTACAAGTATTCCGTTTTTCACGTAGAATGCGAATCTGCAAAAACAATTTGGGGTTCCCATTTAAGATTTCAAACTTACCACCGCCCACCCCCCAGGGTTGGGGTGGGGGGTTGAATTTGTTGTCATTGGATGGTCGCCTCGAAAATATTTTAGTCGTGTTTTTTGAATTTTTCATCCGATGCTTCGTTTTCGAGATATTCCTAAACGCAACTTAAAATGGCCCACCGTGTATATACACTCACCGGCACGGAAAACGAGTCACTTATTTTTTTTAAGAAAAAATGCTAATAACATTTATGTTGAGGACGAATGCCGAAATATTACTATTGCTATATGTTAACTAGACATACTCGAAGTCGCTTCCATTACCAACTCTTACAAACATTAACAATTTACTTAAATATTTCTTTTATATGCGCATCATACCGAAATCACGAAATTTATAAAATGCATAGTTATTGATTATGCTGGTATTATTTCTTTTCATCATTTGTTTTATTGTTTATTTGTCATTTTGATGTGGTCTATGTGTTCAAAATGGCACAGAATGCAGAGATTGTAGTTTCCATCATCACTTTTATCGAAGGCAGAAGAAATCAACATTTCGTAGCTAAACGATACAATTTATCACTTAGTACTATTCAACGCGTTTATACACGTTTTCTGGCGACAGATTTGTACACCAGAAGACCTGAAATAGGCCTGAGAAGACGCAAAAGCAACAGAAATGCTCGATTTTTTGTTTTGACATTGCGTCGAAATCGCACTAAGTATAATAATTGTCGTGGAGGCCCATAAATCATTACTACAATTATTGCTTACTGTGAATAATAGTAAACATATTGTACAAAGAAGAGTAGGTAATCGAAGTAGATTTTCTGGCACGAAGGCCCGCCATGCGACCACACCTCCTCCAACATTACCGAGTAGCTCGCTTGTAATTTTTTGGAAGGCGTGTAAATTGGGATTAGGGTGATTAGACTCGTGTTTTAGTCACTATCGAATCCCGATATTTTTTAAAGTGTGACGACCAATTGAGAAACTTGTGCATTCAGCAATACTGTAATATTCCTGGGAGAATCAGTAATGGTGTGAACTGGGATATCAGTGATTTTGCGGATAGATTTATTCCTTGTTTCTATGGTAATATTTGTTACGTTAATAATTAACACAACCGAATTAATTTCTGCTAGTATAAAATACTGGGCCGCCAGCTCAGTCTCGAGAAAGGGGTGGTTCAAAGTTTTAAAAAAATGGCGGCTAATTTATATTTTTAAATGGGCGCCACGCTATTTATCTTTCCAAATATTTATACTATAAAGTTTACACCTGCCTCGCTTGTGAACTTGAAAAGCGAAAGCATCAACCTACGAGGGTAGAAATCAAAACTGGACGTGAAATTAAACTCTCGACAACCATAAATAATTTAGATGAGCCCTTTTATTGTACGTAAGTAAAGTATAATCCTTTTATTTGCGTAAATAGTAATAATTAATTTAAGAGAAAATTAAATATACGTACCTATGTACAGTGTCAGAGACACAAACAAATAACAATCATGAGTTAAATATCATAAAGTTGATTTAAAACAAATACATATTGTACGTGAAGCAGAATTACTAATGAATTGACTAATTGAAAGGGGAATCAAATCACTATATAATAACATATAACCAAATCCTAAATAGCCTAACAACGGTGTTGTAGAAATATAGAAATAAATGACTACAATGAACCTAACAACCTATTTTATCGACTTTTCGAATGCATTCGCAAAGACGCGGCCCCCAGAAAATATTACTAGTAAACTCACTACGCTGTACGGCTGTACAAGAGTAATATAAACTAACGTGAAATGCTTCAAACTGAATACGCTTCATACAAAAAAAATTGTCTACGCAACGAAATGACATTAATTAAATTAATTTATAATAAAATACCAAAATAAGATCAGCGCTATACTGATACAAAATTGTGGATCGATCCTATGATGCGATCAACGATCAACTCGCAAGGAAAATAAATTAGAATGACCTCACCGGACCAAAATCCAGAGCAACGTATCCCTGCGGTGGAATCACGTCCTTTCCTCCAATATTGTTGTCACTCATGGAGGTAGGAAGAATTAAGGAGGGAGTGTATTCCAAGGCCAGTGAAGCCAGTGACCCCCCACCACTATGCGACAATAACTGTCATAGTCGACAAAAATGTCTTTTATTAATTTTAAATATATTTTCCACACAATATATGATATAACGAACATTAATTCAAAGCGATGGATTCATAAATGAATTTGAAAACTGACATACATTTAAATTCTAACGGTAATACCCCCTCCTAAATGCGACAAACACCAATCTGCGTCCTTTCCCACCTGGCATCATTCCCCTCGCCAATATTACGGTCATATCATATATGTATTAGTGGTATATATTGCTAATACTCCTATCTTCAACACAGCTTCGCTGAACAGAATGAAAGAGAGACGGAAATATCAGGTCTTGCATAAGTCTGTCTCACACGGCCCAAAGCTTGGATGAACGCATGCGTGTGTTCTCGCTTTATTATTGGCTAATTCTGTTGGTGGGGTGGGTAAACGTGGCGCGCTGCGAGCGTGCGAGCTCGTTTCCTGTATAAGTTCAACCGCGTGGTCTGTTAACTGTCAGTGTCAATTTCAATTATTGTCTACAATCAGTGTCTTTGACTGTTTTTTATTTTTTTTTAAAACGCTCTCAATAATTAGTAGTTATTAATTTTTGTATTCTGATGGATTTAATTTAGAGAAGATAATCATTTTCTCCGCATTAAACTTGAGTTAATTTCAAATTTTCATTCTATTGCGCTCATATTCGACACTCCTACTACGTCTTCATTCGCCAATAATATACCAAGTTTACTAGCATGCGCATATCTGATCTTAGGGTCCTAGAGAGAGATGAAAGTATATTTTCAACTCTCTTTCCTTATGTCACGGAGATTGGAGTATTAGCAATATATACCACTAATACATATATGGGTCATATGCTCCCTCCATTAATTCCTACCTCCATGTTGTCACTGGATAACCTCCTCAACGTTCTATTCCGTATTCTACCTCCACACGTCTAATCAGCGAATTTTGACGGTTTAGATCACGGTCGTTTGTTGAATATATCGGGTCCGGCTCTGGTTATTTTGTAGCGAAATCTTCATCAGCACGGCGTGCTCATAAAGTAGCAGCCAATACTAAATGCAGGCTAAAGGCTAAATGCAGAAATAATACCTTATTGTAGCAACTTGCCGATAGGTACACAAAAGATATTCTGACCGACAATGTTGTCCCTTATGCACCATTTTAAGATGATAAATTTATCTTGATGCACGATAATGCGGCCCTCATGCTGCTGTAATCTTGAACGATTTCATAAATGTTGTTAACATCAATCGTATGATGTGTCCAGCGCGGAGTACAGATCTGAATCCAATATAATTTGGGTAGTATATGCTCGATATAAAGATTCGAAGTCGTGTACCCGGTCCCAGTAGTCTTAGTACGTTGGAATAATAACTCAGAGAAGCACTGTAAGAATATAATAATATCCATCAAGATGGCATCAGGAACCTCATTTTGAGTAGGCCTCTACGATTGACCGAGGTCATAAAGTACGCAGAGGGAACACGCGTTATAAGTATAAACGAATTGTGTTTATTTATGTGATTGTAATTTTTTTTTAACTTATTTTTTATTGTTTTTATGACAATAATTTTTTCTTTTAATAAACAATTAGTAAATATTCAAAACATTAATTTAATAATACGAAATGCTTGACTATAATACTATAATATATCATAGTTATATGAAATAATCAAGAGATAACAAAAAAATTTACAAAATAAAAAGTGACCCGTTTTCCGTGCCGGTGAGTAATTTAATTAATTTCGAAATTAATGTTTTTAGGCATAGGACACCTTTTATAACATAAGAAGGTGCAAAAATACACACAACAGAATAATAAAATATAGGGTGTTCCATTTGAAAATGACGAGTTATAGCCATTTGAAATTGAATAAATTTGATTCTCTGTACTGAACACCCTGTATAATAACATTAAAAAAAGTTATGTCAGAACAAAAAGTATAGTTACAGTTGTACATAAAAAAAATTTCATAATTTTTACTATTAAAATAACTTCAGTACGCCTTTATAAAATAATACGTGTATTCGGCTTTTTTTTGAGAAAAAATTGAATAACTTGGCAACGCCGCGGAAAACTAAAATAAAATTTATATATATATATATATATATATATATATATATATATATATATATATATATATATATATATATATATATATATATATATATATGGTGTAACAGCGAAACCAACCAACGCCTATATTTTCTTTATTATTATAGTTACAAAAAATGTTAAATAGCAAAGTTGTAGCTGACCAAGGGGGACATCTGATTAAAGAATAAAATAATTTTTTAAACCAGTGGTTCTCAAGTTACATCACAAAGTTATATTTTTTCAAATGGGAATATACATATTTTTTAGGCCTATTCGGTAGAGTATTTTTTTCTGAATTCAACCATGTATTCGTTTTATATCCTTACATAATAAAAATTTTGAGAAAAATTCAATTAAAATTTAAATAATTTTTAACTTTTAATATTAATGTGCAGTAATCTATGGATGAAAAACAAGTGTAACAGGGCAGAAATCTATGCTCTGGTTTTCATATTTCTTGGAAATATAAAACCAGATGTTGAGACACAACCCTCGCACCCCCGCAACCCGGTTTTGCGGACCTGCGTCCGAAAACAGGCAGTCGTCATGGAGGGACCGTAAAGAAAGGGCGAAAATGTAGCCAGTTCGGCGAAATCGCGCGTTTTCGCGTTATTAGTTTGTAATTTAGTTTATTTGTAGTGATTAAGTGTTAATAATAATATTTGTTTAATTAAAATTAGTCCGAAACTTTTATTCGTCGAGTACCAGGTATAATTCCTATTCCCATTCCTTCCACTGTCAGCTCAACCTATCCCAACCCGTCGTTAATCCGTTATCGTAAATTACTCCCGTGTTACATTGGCGCAGCCGTTAGAATTGCCGTTTGAAAAGTATTGCAGCGTGACAAGCAAAATTGCCAGCATCAAAAATGGCGGCGAGCAGTTCAGTGGAATTGTTCGTTACCGGCAACTCCGAACTTACGTCAGTTCCCCGTCACTCCGTCCACCTCTAATTTTGGTACTCGACATTGTCATCGTCATTGCATCGTTCATCATAAATAATAGTAAGAAATAAATTAAATACAACGCCAGTTTCCGACGCCATCAGCGATCCAGAGTGAATGAAACGGCTGGAAGGAGTAAAACGTCAACCGCCTTCTCATCGAAAGAAGTAAAAATTCGAAGCGTTTAATAAAACAAGTGTTGGCACCTAGTTAAGTTAAGTTTAGGATATCTCTGGCTATCAGGGTTAGACCAGAGAATCCATCCGTTCGTTTCGTCCATATCCATATCGTACGTCGTTTTCGGGGTGGTGCAGCATCCGTGACTTATATAGTCAAATTCGTCGGGATCGATTTGTTTCGTCCGGAGGCATATATGGCTGTTGCTTCATCGTTCGTCGGGACAGGTACGGTGGTCGTTTTCTGTCCAAATCGTTAGTTCGAAGGTACACGTGGCCGCCTCATCGTTAGCTGCATCACCCAATCGCTGGGTATGGACTCGTTTTGTCCGAAGTGGCAAGTGCCAACACATCGTCGACGACCTCTCGCCGTTCGTTCGCTGACGCTTTACTTCATTTCCGTGGCCGCCGCAGAAGCCCGTGAAATCTACCCAAGCCAAGCCGTGACGTCACGAGTCCAGCATCAGCATCGCAGACACCAGATGTTCGCGAGGGATGAAGCCGAAGATAGCCCCCGCGCCCCTTTTTTTGTTTCCTTGTGACTGGGCTGTGTTGTGTTGTGGAAGTGTCCTGATGTCCACTTCGCCGTGTCCTATTCATATTTTTTGTCAAATGTCAATTGTTTTTCGTTTTAATTTCTTTTTGTATTGTTTCTGTTTGTGTGGTTTCGGCTGGTTTATGATGTTTTATGTGTAATTGTATAGGTAACTTTGTATTTTCTTTATTATAAAAAAATGGGTTTAACGTTTGATTTATGTAGGTAATGCTTATGTGTAATAATTGTGTAATTTCGTATTTTTCTTATTGTAATAATAAAAACGGTTTAACATGTCCCGTTCCCGCATGATAGGTAGGTAAGGTAGTACCTATAAATAACATGATTTTAGTTCATAATTATTTTGTGTATGTAGTTTTTGTATTAGTTTTATAGGAATAGGATTTCTTTTTGTGTTTTTTAGGTCAGATTGTTTGTGTCGTTTCGTTTGTTGCAGGTGCCTCTCTCTTAGATAAAATTATATCTTGTGAGATATAATTGTGTTTAAGGAGGAAGTGATGTAACAGGGCAGAAATCTATGCCCTGGTTTTCATATTTCTTGGAAATATAAAACTAGATGTTGAGACACAACCCTCGCAACCCGGTTTTGCGGACTTGCGTCCGAAAACAGGCAGTCGTCGTGGAGGGACCGTAAAGAAAGGGCGAAAATGTAGCCAGTTCGGCGAAATCGCGCGTTTTCGCGGTATTAGTTTGTAATTTAGTTTATTTGTAGTGATAAAGTGTTAATAATAATATTTGTTTAATTAAAATTAGTCCGAAACTTTTATTCGTCGAGTACCAGGTATAATTCCTATTCCCATTCCTTCCACTGTCAGCTCAACCTGTCCCAACCCGTCGTTAATCCGTTATCGTAAATTAGTCCCGTGTTACACAAGTGATAAATTTAAAAAAATAAATAAAAATACCAGACAAGCTTGCGATATTTTTATGCCACGAGATATCCAAAGAAACCACGTTCATATTTAATTTATCACTTGTTTTTCATCCATAGATTACTGCACATTAATATTAAAAATTAAATTTCAACTGAATTTTTCTCAATATTTTTATTATGTAAGGATATAAAACGAATACATGGTTGAATTCAGAAAAAATACTCTATCGGATAGGCCTAAAAAATATGTATATTCCTATTTGAAAAAATATAACTTTGTTTTTTAACTTGAGAACCACTGGTTTAAAAAATTATTTCATTCTTTAATCAGATGCCCCCCTTGGTCTCTTACAACTTTGCTATTTAACATTTTTTTGTAACTATAATAATAAAGAAAATATAGGCGTTGGTTGGTTGGTTGGTTGTATATACATATATACAGGATGTAACAGCGAAACCAACCAACGCCTATATTTTCTTTATTATTATAGTTACAAAAAAATGTTCAATAGCAAAGTTGTAGGAGACTACGGGGGACATCTGATTAAAGAATAAAATAATTTTTTAAACTAGTGGTTCTCAAGTTAAAACACAAAGTTATATTTTTTCAAATGGGAATATACATATTTTTTAAGCCTATCCGATAGAGTATTTTTTTCTGAATTCAACTATGTATTCGTTTTATATCCTTACATAATAAAAATATTGAGAAAAATTCAGTTGAAATTTAAATAATTTCTAATTTTTAATATTAACCCATTAAAGCCCATAATTCAAACCATGAGCAATTATAACGAAACTCATACCGTACACTCATTTTAAGCTCCTTAACAGGTTTTAAATGAATTTTCAAATTTTGAATATATTTTAAAGACTTTTTTGAACTGGCAACTTAAGTTGCCACTGGGCATTTACATGTTTTAAATTTAAATAACGAAAATCTCAAAAATTCGATAATTGAGAGCAAAATATGACGGCCTGTGGTTGTAGCAGCTCATGTTCAATTCCAGATAGGAACACAATTAAGTTTTACTGCACAAAAATGACTCCTGTGGTGTACTCTCCATAAACAACCATTAGTAGGTACCGGAGTACCGCTACCGAACACACTATATAATATGTATATCTACAGTATCGATGTCTTACAATATGTGAGGGTACCATACCCTTGTTCAAAAAAAGGTGTGATAAGATATTTATGTAATTATACGTAGCAAAATTATGTTATTACGATAAATAATACAGTTAGTATAAAAAACGAAAAATAAGAACATTATAATGAACACAAAAAAGAAAAGAAAATACAAAATTGGTACAAATTTCAGATTTTGTGGAACATTTTGCCAAAATATTCTCTTAGTAGGTAAACCAATAAATGAAGATAAATCACAATATAACTTTATAACAAAATTTAAATATGAACTCGTAAGTGCCCAGTGGCAACTTTAGTTGCCAAAGGAATTCCATGTCCAAAAAATATGTAAAATGTAATAAATAATTATATTTTTCGATATTACATGTGAACTTATGTACCTTAACTATCTATATTTAAAGATATTATGTACAAAAAAAATTCCACCACATGTAAAAGTATTATTTTTTACAAAGATGCATAATCGCTTTCTCTATCGTGCTCGCACTGACGCAAGAAACGATTCGTCTATCCGACTATATGTCAACTTTTTCTGTGAACCACTGAAAATAATATTTGCTAAGAATCAACGCATAAATAGGAAAAATAATTTTGTTTAAATAATTTATCGTTCCAGTTTAAAAAATTCTCAAACTTTGTGGCAACTAAAGTTGCCACCGGGCTTTAATGGGTTAATGTGCAGTAGGATGAAAAACAAGTGATAAATTAAATATGGGCGTGGTTTCTTTGGATATATCGTGGCATAAATATCGCAAGCTTGTATGGTATTTTTATTTATTTTTTTTAATTTATCACTTGTAGTCCTGTAGCCTTGTCATGGTTATAATGGGCCTAAGTTGCATCAAGTGGTGGTAGTAGGTTTCTATTTTTTTTCTTGTATAGGATGTGACTGAGATGCAAAATACAATGGTTTTTGTCGAAATCGTGCTCCTTCATAGTCAAAATGGTAAGAAACCGAAAAAAGTGCAATAATTTAGCAGTTTTTGATATATTCAAAAGTGTTCCGGAGGGTTGCCGAGGTCGAAAACTTGGATTTTGCATCTCAGTCACATCATATACAAGAAAAAAAATAGAAACCTACTACCACCACTTGATGCAACTTACGATGTACTAGGTTACTGGACTATTGTTTTTCATCCATAGATTAATGCACATTATTTAAATTTCAATTGAGTTTTTCTCAATATTTTTATTATGTAAGGATACAAAACGAATACATGGTTGAATTCAGAAAAAAATACTCTACCGAATAGGCCTAAAAAATATGTATATTCCTATTTGAAAAAATATAACTTTGTGTTGTAACTTGAGAACCACTGGTTTAAAAAATTATTTTATTCTTTAATCAGATGTCCCCCTTGGTCAGCTACAACTTTGCTATTTCACATTTTTTGGTAACTATATTAATAAAGAAAATATAGGCGTTGGTTGGTTTCGCTGTTACAGCCTGTATATATACCGGGTGTATATTGAATAGTGAAACATAGGCGTTTAACATGGTAAATCAGTTTTTCCGTTCGCATTGCTTCCCTAATTATTTTAGACAAAAATGTTTCAAATAAATGTTGTTGAGCATAAAATTCTACATCCGGATCAGTAAACAAAATTTATTTTGGTTGCTTTATAACTGCAGAAATCAAATTTGAAAATACACGGAATAGCGAATTAATAGTAACAGCCATGGAATTAAAAACAGGAGATGAACAAATGCGTAACGTTTTAAACGTCAAATTATTAGTACCTACGTATAAATGATTTTGACAATCTATTATTCTGACATTGACGTTTAAAGCGTTACGCATTTGTTCATCTCCTGTTATTAATTCCATGGCTGTTACTATTAATTCGCTATTCCGTGTATTTTCAAATTTGATTTCTGCAGTTATAAAGCAACCAAAATAAATTTTATTTACTGACCCGGATGTAGAATTTTATGCTCAACAACATTTATTTGAAACATTTTTGTCTAAAATAATTAGGGAAGCAATGCGAACGAAAAAACTGATTTACCATGACGCCTATGTTTCACTTTTCAATATACACCCGGTAAATAATATAATTATTATTAAAGCATCAATGCACAAATTCAAATTTATTCCCTATGTTTCATTATAAAAAGAACGCTCTAATACATTGTTGTTAAATTCGTATTCGTAAAATAAATTCACGGTTTACTGTTAATTTTGCGAATTTCTCAAAAATTCTTTCTGTTCCACGCTCAGTACATTATGCGTTAATATTATATACAGGTTGATTTTTTGAAAACTTTCCACCTAAATATCTCGGGAACCACGGCACGGATCGAAAATCGGTGAAATACGGGTTCGATGAATTTGAGGGGAAAGAAAAACCATGTAATTAGTTTTCTGCCCAAAGTGGGCATATTGCCCACATTGGGATCAACTTGATTTTTTAAAATAAGAACCCCACTTTTTTATTTTGGCAACGTATTCTACGCGAAAAAAGAAGAATTTTGTACGAAACTTTTTTTACCCCATCCCTATATTTCGAGTTATCAGCGCGGGAAAGTGAAAAAATTTGAATCTCGAATTGTGTTTTTTCAGAAACCGTGGAACCCAGCCAAAAATGCTGAAACAGGGTTTCAATGAATTTGAGGGGGATAAATTATCATATAATTTTTTTTGACCCGGGTCCAGGTAAGGGTCATCAAGGGGTCAGCTTCATTTTTTTTAATAGGAACCTCATTTATTTTTTACCCTTACCTGGACCCGGGTCAAAAAAATTATATGATAATTTTTCCCCCTCAAATTCATTGAACCCCTGTTTCAGCATTTTTGGCTGAGTTTCACGGTTTCTGAAAAAACACATTTCGAGATTCAAATTTTTTCACTTTCCCGCGCTGGTAACTCGAAATATAGGGGTGGGGAAAGAAAGTTTCGTATTTTAATGATTACCATGATATTTGTTTAGGAACTGGATACATATTATCTGTTCTTGTAAATACTGGTTATAAACTAAACACGATTACAACAGTTATAAAGAAATATGTTCCTAAAGCCAAATTACAGCATCTTGCTATTTCTTCAATTAAATTTGAACTACCAACGTTTGACACAAATGTACTATTACAACTACTCATAGATCTGGAAACGAACAAAAAACAGCTAAAAATTAGTGGTATTGGAATATCTTGTACAACCATGGACGATGTGTTTGTATCCGCTGGAAACGATACAGAAACAGACAATACAAGCAACATATCTGATTCTGCTGCAATGAGTGAGTTAATGCCTGCCTATGTCACCGGCATGACATGGAGCACGGTGCTCGATGGAGTAAATGAGTTAAGCCTCATTCACAGCTCTAACATAGTCACTGTTTTTCGTCTTTGTCTTTGTCGCGTAGATTTGGCCCATTCTCAGCTGTTGACACAAACATTGTTTTTGTCTTCAGTTAAGTTCACACGTCTGCTAAACAAAACAAAAATATTATATAAAATACATTTTTATAATATAGAATATTATTAAACGTGCAGTGCTCGGTTTGTATAATTTCCTGTTATTACTAGTTTAACGTATATCGAAAAAATAAAACCAAAATAAATTCTTACATAGATGTGGTGAACATACCATACCGCATCTCACTTCATTGCGAACATCACGTGGTTTTTTTATAAACAGCCATTATTGTTGTTTTGGGTCATGCCTCGTGCAATAGCAGTTTTGTGTATATTGCTACTGCTGCTGCAGCTCGTCTTCATCTAACAATCGCAGTTATAATTTGTTTTGCTCTAAGATTCATTTTCCCACGTCAGAATATTGTGACAGATCAACGAAATAAACTGTTGTGAACATAGGTGTATATTGTCTACAAACTACTTTTAGGTTAAAACAAAGACAAAAAGTTTGAAGTTTGCATACTTTTATGTTTGTGTTTATGCTTAAGACAAAGACAAAGACTAAAACTAGAGCTGTGAATGGTTTCATGTTACTACGTATGTCAAACACTTCAAGGTTATTACATACGACAAAAACAGTGACTATGTTAAGAGCTGTGAATGAGGCTTAACGTTTCACGTTTCATGGCATAAGAATTATTGTATCGCCGCTATTCCATCAAGCATTTTGCCTACTATCGGAGTAATAAGTATAGTCACTCGGATGTAAAATTGAATAACTTGTTTAAAAATAATCCAAATAATTTAAATAAAATTTCATACTAAAGTATGCACATTTCTACGTTATTGTATAGAATTTCAAATTTATAAATGTATATGTTTAGAAATAACAAAAATTTATAGCAAAAATGAGCTTTGATTTGACACATTTTTAGATACTGTTAACTTCAATGACGTCTACTGTCAATATACATCATGCAAAAAAATTCAAATTTTGATATAGTATAGTTATAAGCTTATTCAAGTTATTTGCTACTGATTTTTTTTTAAATATTTATATTTTGTTTATAATAATAAAATAAGGGAACATGTAATATCTTTGTTACTGGTAATCTTATAAGATTCAAATTCAGATTAGCGATGCCTTATATAATTATAAAAAATCTGACGTGGACACCACATGACTTCCTTGTACGCCTATTAAACTGTTCATACTTTTCTTAATAACTAAAATGTAGAAATATAATATTATACAAATATATTAATATATAAGTAGGTACTGCTACTATACTCACAAATCTATTTTAGTCATTTTATTTAAACTGCAGAAGAAGATATAAAGCATCTTATATATAGTCCGTCCCAAACTCCTTTGCCGTTACGTCATACCTGTAGTTCGTATGAATCAATTTGAAATTATGGCGGGAAAGTTATATTTTGATATCAAATATTTTTAAACTATATTATGTGAATATTTGGAATAGCTATATAAATTTAATAATAAATAAATACCTCTAGAACAGCTGACACGGGAATAAGTAATTCTCCTTTTTCTTTTTCAGCAGTAAAATATTGGTACAAATTCAAGACAATCTGAATTGTTTGTTTATTATTGCGTTTGCCGGGCATATTTATAAATATTATTATAAATATCTATATGTAAACAACTAATGTATGCATAAAACAACGATATACCTATGTTATAGCTATTAACATACCTAGGAATGTTATGAGTATCATTACAGCCGCAGATGTCAGTTTGAAATCCGAGCTCGTAGAGCGAGGATTTTAAGACATCTAAGGCCTGTTATGACTCATAACATCCGTGGTTTGTTCAATAGTTTATCGGTTTCAGAATAATAACACGTTAACGTCATTAATAAATATTAGTTTTTGAAATTCTTTAATGAATAACGTCATTGTCATCAATCATTTTAGAAGGTGATCAAGTAAGTCTCTTGTCTGTAAGTTTTTATTTAACGTCATGGTTTCAATTGTTTTGTATCATATTTATAAATAATTTTTTTATTTAATATAATAAATAATACAATTAATATATATTATGATAAACAGGAGAAGTAATTTTTGTATTATTGTTGTTTTGAGTTCAGTTTGTATTAATAAATAGTGTTATATTATAATTTTCTTGATTGTTTTGACATTTCAGTATGGTAATATTACCTTACAGAATACAGTTATTACTTACTTACCAGCCTACTTTTGTGCATGTAAATATAGATTTAAAATCCTGAAACCGGTAAAATTATTTAATCACAGTGAAAATAGTTTTTATTTGTTTGACAGTTTCAAAATTTACAATACAATGTATTTCAAAACACAACATGAAAAACAGCCTACTCAAATAACAAGTTATAATTGCTGGTATATCAACAATATAATTATACGTTTTCTATTTCTTTCTTTTTCTACTTCATAATAAAAACAAAGAACAAAACTTCACGTAACAGTATCAATACTTCGCAAATTTCGAATGACATACGTGTTTCAACTAAATAATATGACTGTAATAAGATAGAAAGAGTAAGACAATGTATTCTTTAGTTATTCTTGAAAATAAAATAATGACGTAATGCCCTGTTCACACGTTGCTACTTTGAAGACACATTCGTGCTACTGTAGCAAGAAAAAATCTGAGTCGCTTGTCAAATAGCAGCGCTGCTAATTTGTAGCATCAAAGTATCAAGAACTACTCGTTGATAATTTCACATCGTTGATCGTTGTGTGTGTAGATAGCGATTTTTTGCGGTAATTGTTTCGATTTGAATTTCTTTTCATGCTACAGTAGCACGTATGCGTCTTCAAAGTAGCAACGTGTGAACAGGGCATAACGGCAAAGAAGTTTGGGACGGACTTTACTAAAAGGCTTAATTAATATTTTCGTCTGCCTAACAACGGGTTTGCGTCGGGCCAACGTTATCAACGGATTATCCGATTTTAATGATTTTTTCACTAGACGATAGAGGTCATCGAGACGCTCATTTTTATGTATCATTCAATTGATTTTGATTATTTTTTTTTTGAGAAAAATGCGAAAAACTGACTTTTTGTTTTTCGTTAATAACAAATGTATGGTTTAAGCTATCGATTTAAAAATTGGTATATATAGTAAGCAACTAATAAGGAGTTCATGCGACCAGGTTTCAATGTTCTACATAGTATAGTTTTTGACTTATTAATTAAAAACTATACTTCAACAGTGGATCAGAGATTGTATAAACAAAAGTGCAATAAATGACTATTGACGTTTGAATAACGCTACATCTGTCAAACTGACATTTACAATTCGACATTTAAAATGCATTTATCTAAAGTAATATAGTTTTTCTACAAACACTATTAAAAATTAAACTTTTAACACGGCCTACTGCTGTTAAAAATGCAATATTATAAGACGCCGTGTTAAAAGTGAACTGTCAATCACTTTTAACGTGCGTTAAAAGTAAACTGCCAATCACTTTTAACGCACGTTAAAAGTAAATTTCATCTTTTAATAAACAACTCTCAATTTTAATTGAATTCATAGACTACGTGTTTCATTATATTACTATATAAATATATTTTGTTACTGAACTGTCAAAAATAATTAAATAAATTATTTCTTATATTAAAATATAAAACGATGTTTGTAGAAAAAATAGTGTATGATATACGTGTTAAAAGTGCTTTTATTTTGTTCGAAGGGTTACGCCACTCCGCTTCGCGTCGTATCCTAAACTTCCCGTCTCACAAAATAAAATGTCACTTTTAACACTTATATCATAAATAACTATTATAGAAGCAATTTGTTAATTATATTGAATTATAATAGTGGGAGCGTAAATATTTTTAATATTTTCATCAATTTAAATAATATTTTAAAGAAAAATGATTTTATTTTGACAGTCATTACAAAGTACAGTCGCAGAAAAAGACGTCAGAAGTACATTCACGGGTAAAAATTGTTAACACATTTGAAACAAAACAATGCTGTGTTCTGTCAAACTGACGTTTACAGTTTACATCTCGATATTTCAGATGCATGTATCGTAAGTTATATTAGTAATAGAAGCAATTTGTAAATTATGTTAAGTAATAATCGAAAGAACCATTTTTTGTATTTTTATCAATATTAGTATTTCTTTAAATTTTATTTTATTTTGACAGTCATTTCAAGTACAGTCCCAACAAAAGATGTCAGAAGTTTAGGTACATTAAAAGAAAAAAATATTAACATTATTTGAAAATAAAAAAGCCGAGGGGTTATCCACCTAACAAAAAATGTACAGGGATTCCCAGTTTTGGAAGTACATAGGAGTTTATTGCCAGTACTGCCAGTATTCCTAGTGTACTGCCAGTATTGCTAATATTGCCAAAGTACTGCCAGTATTGCTAAAGTATTCCCAGTATTGCTAGTACTGCCAATACTGCCAAATGTATTTCCAGGGTGGCATTACTTTGTATTTGACGTGTATAAAGTCGTATAATTAATAATAAATAATAATTACATATTACAGAACGGTTTTAATTTGAATAAACATAACAGGTAACAGGTTAGAGTCAAACATACGTAAAAATAGTGTCTATAAAAAATTTAATGTGTTTTCATACAGTTTACAATGATACATAACAAAATAGGTTTTAAAGAAATACTTACCTATTGGATATCAATTTTCAGCATATATCAGTCAAAGTGATAATAAATGTTAATTTTGATAGATTTATTACTTTTTTAACGAAATGAAAATGTAACTCTTTTGAATCGTGCATTAAAATGCGCCATGTGTGACGTAGGACGCCGGACCTATGTTAAAATAAGGTAAGATCTACGTATCGTGTTCGGTCCTTGTCAGCGCGGTGAACGTATGTTCTCAGGGCTGGTGACGTCACACTGTCACACACGGCATCGTTCTTCGCGGCACCTATTTTTTTTATACTTTATGAATTTTTTTTCTGACTTATTAACAACTATTTGGCAAATAGAAAAAATACGGGTGTAATATTTTAATGTATAGATTAACAATTATGTTAATAACAAAAATAAAACTTCAGTTAATGTTTTCAATAAAAAGACATTAATGTACAGATGAGGTTCATTTGTTCATAATTAAAATAATTAATTCAGTTGTTTAGAATTTTTTAAATCTTTATATTTACCTCTCGCCTCATATTCTATAAGAGAGGTATTGTAATGGGTCAAAATTTTCGAGTATGAGTTTTTGGTGGATAAGCACGTTTCAGGGTCTCTACAATACGAATTTACTATTTTCACGATGATGTCTGTGTGTGTGTATGTGTGTTTGTATGTATGTATGGACTGACGATTTTTCGTCCACGATAACTGAAAAAGTATCAAACCGTTTATAACCAAATTTCATATTTAAGGTTTTAATAAGTATCTTAACACCGGATAAGATTTTGGTAGAAATCCGCAAACCGGAAGTAGTACTTTTAGAAGTTTAGAAAAGTTTTCCTTAAATATATTGGTACATTATTTATTTATAACAATTTTTGCAATTAAAAATAAAAGAAATTGTGATTATCTATGTGTACAGTTAATTATAAATACAAATTGCTGAATCTGGAAGTATTTAACAATAAAATAAAGTACAATTAATATTCCATTTTTTTGAAATTTCAGTATCTTGTTGTCCATGATATGAAATTTGTTTCTACATAAAATTTGAATTATTATGACAGTGACAGTACAGTTGACATCTTTTGCTTGCATATTGGTTTACATTATCGTTTACATATTACATGAACATGAAACTATTAAAATGTAAGTAAAACTATTTATTAGATTAGTAGAATAAGCAGAATTAGGCGAGAGGTCGTGTGGTGGCCACAGCAGATTTTTTTAATTTATTATTAGACGTTCACTTCATTTTATTTTAAATGGATATGAATTAATAAATCGGCCCATAAAATATATAATCTTTGTTTATTTCTTAAACATCTTCTATCTGTGGCCAAATAAAATTTTCTAAATTTTCTTTTAAAAATTTCACTATACACCTCTATCGTCTAGTAAACGAAATAATATTGTTCAGGTTTAATTTCAATGTTTTTAGTATTTTGTTCTTTTATAGTATTTAAATCTTCTGAAACAGTATCACTTTCGCAACTGTAATCAATGAAACTTGTATCTGTTTCACACATAAACACTAAAATGAGACGTTCCAGTCGTTCATACACTACACTAAATAAAGCTGAATTGTTTCTACGTATTGTTAAACGTATTACCAATAATACAGAGTATTGTCGAGTATTTCCAAGTACTGCCGAGTATTCCCGTGTACTGCTGAGTATTTCCAAGTACTGCCGAATATTCCCAAGTACTGCCGAATATTCCCAGATACTGCCTTGTATCCCCAAAAACCACTAGTGGAAAACCCCTCGAAAAAAGCAAAAAAGGAACTTTTTCACTAATTACCAAGTGAATACTAACTTTATAAAATTGTTGAAAATGGCGACCAACAATTGTCATTTGTTTTTATAAAAAAAACCATATCGAGTTTGATATCAAATTCAAGAGCTGGATAAGGCCTACCTAATTAATAAAATTATTTAAAGTGGTGGCCGACGATAGTCATTTATTTTTATCAAAAACAATATAGAATTATTATATCAGTTTGATATCAAATTAAAGGGCTGGACATGGGCTACCTAGTTAATAAAATAACTTAAATCGGTCATGTGAACACTTTATAAAATTGTTGAAAATGGCGACCAACGATTGTCATTTGTTTTTATAAAAAAATTATTAAATCAAATCGAATTTGATATCAAATTAAAGGGTTAAATAAAGGCTATTTTATTAATAAAATTATTTAAAATGGTGCCTGACTGTTCGCGATTCAAATTAAGAAATTACTATATGCAACCCGCATCGTAATGACGTCACGAGAGGGATAAAATTCTTGTCTGTCGTATTTGTATTGCTATCACAAAGTCACAAGGCTGTATCAAGCGTTCACATATTACAATTGAAGGGTCCAATGCATAAACTAGATATGTCCACTTTTATAACATCTTCAGGAGAGCTAAAAAACGTGTTAACAAAAAATATGTGGGAATAATTAGAATTAACTTACTACGTAACATTAGAAATCAGTTCTTAAATATTATTACTTATCACGTTTGATATTCATGCAAATATTTCACTTTATAAAACCGGAAATGTATTGGACATATCTTGTTTTTGCATAGTATTTTGAGAAAAGTAATCATTTTTAATTTTTCAAAAAAAAAATTATTTGAATTCAGGTACAATGATGATTTCAGTTATAATAACATATGATTATAATTAGTTCTTCAACAACTTAAAATAGTTTATTTGTTTTCAGAGTCTTCCAGTTCTGAGCAAGAATCGGTTTACTTTTCTGTTTGAGTTTTATTTTTCTGATTAGCTTCTATTTCGCCATAAAACCCCATATAAGACATTTTAATCATTTCATCAAAATCAAATTTGAAAATTCGGTATTTAGAAATGGTGAATTTACTGTGTTTTGCTTTTGATAGTAAAGTTGAAAGTAAAATAAATATACCTATACTGTGCGTGTGCATTAACAGGTTATGTCCCGGACATGTCTTGTAATTTTGGACGATCGGTACAAATTTCACATTGCAAGAACTAGATATGTCCTGGACATACCTTGTTATTGCAAAGTTCTTTTTACTTGGTATACGACAAACAAATTGTACAGCAGATATAGAGATCTAGTTCTTGCACAGGACGATGTAAAATTGAAAAAATTGTATTATTATATAAAAAACTCATTTTTGACCCAAAGTGGACATATCTAGTTTTTGCATTGGACCCTTCAATTATAGTTTTTATATCGGTTTTATATTAAAAATAATAGTATTTCAACAATAGTTTTTTTCTAAGTAAATTAGGTTAGGATCCGTATTGCGTACAAATTTACATCCAAATACACAACAATTAACATTAATCTTACTTATTTTCTTTTTTCCTTCCATATTAATGATTCTATTACTTGAAAACACTTAAATTTATTATCTAAGAGTTCAATAAGCCCACGAAATGTCAGAATCAGCCGATTTTAATCCCTACCGTGACGTCACTTTTTCTAATTCAAAATTTAGTCGCTCGGTGCGTATCGCTTAGCTTGAATCGCGAATTGGCATTTGTTTTTATTTAAAAAAAACAATATCAAGTTTGATGTCAAATAATAAAATTATTTCAAATGGTGGCCGACGATTGTCTTTTGTTTTTATAAAAATGTGTTAGAATCATACCTATTGAGTATGTCTTGATAAGAGCTGATACAATAAGATTGTTCAAAATGGAGACCGACGATCGTCATTTGTTTATATCTTAAAATTGTTAAAATCATATTGATTTTAATATCAAAGTAAAGGTCTTGATGATGAGGAGTGATATGCACAATAAGTGATAAATATGATAGTGGGTGATTAGCTTCTGTTTTTTTTTCTTTCAAAATAATATACCGGGTGTAGAATTTTTTTCTGACCTATAGGAATTACAATGTTAAAATTTTAATTTTTACCTATTGCTTTAAAGCCAAACTGTAAATACAAAAGATGTTCAGAATAAAAAACTGCATCCAACGAGCCCTTATTTATTGATATAACACGTTCCTGTTACGAGATAAACGTAAATTAAATTTGATAAATTTGAGCTGTTTACAGAGTGCCATGAAAAATAAAATGAATTAGTCAGATCCAAAAAAATAAACACTTCAATTAATTAGGATAAAATGTATGTACCTTAAAAAGAAAATAAGGAAAATAAAATAATTATTAATTTATTTTTTTGATAAGTGAATCCTTCTTGTGGTCCAATAAATCAATTAGAACAACTATTTCAAATCTGTCAACTGTCAGAGTGACGGAATAAATACTTTTGTTTTGTTTAATTTTACATGGCAGTCTGAAACTAGCCTAAATTGTTAATTTTTATTTCATGTTTATTTCGTGAAAGAAATCAATTTGAACAAAAATTAAAGCTTATTCGATGCAGATTTTTATTCTGAATATCTTTTGTATTTACACTTTTACTCTACAATCAATAGGTAAAAACTTAGAGCGAAATTAAAATCCTATAGGGCAGAAAAAAATTCTACACCCCCCAGCAAACACACTTGTAAAAATTATATAGTTAAGATATCACAAAGAAATTTCAATATAATATAGCATTTTTATGTACACTATACATAATATTTCTCACTGTCGAATATCTCTACGATATTATTAATGGAATATATTATCTATGTCTAAATATATCTCAATTATATAACACAAATAATATACTCTTTATATAGTTAAATATATTATTTTAAGATAGTTACATTGTATGTATTCTACTTGAATATTATATTCCATTTATATAAGAATTTTATTAATCTATTATATATTTTTAGATTACTTTATGTCATCTGTACGCATGCAACATTTTTTTGTGACCAGTGCCAGTTTATTTATTTAAATAAAATTTTATTCTTATATTTGTAAGCAACTATGCGGCTGGAGAAGTTTATGCGCACAAAGTCGGTAGTCGGTGTGATAACCTATTAGTAATTTTTTTATCTCAAATAAATAAAATCTTTCAATAATGGAAAATATATATTTGTTTAGTAAACATAATTTATTTTTTTCAAATAATTTGTTTGGTTTGTAAAGAAACATGTTGTCTTTCAACTAAAGAATTGTACTTTTTTATACGTCAAATATAATTTTAAGGTAAATATTTTGATTCCAGTAGGTAGTACAAAATATACACAATATACTTAACTAGCTTTGTAAATCCCGTACGTAATTAAAAATACTGGTATTATTGCTATAACTATAACACTATCATTCACTATAAATCAACAAGCCAGGATGGTCGCGCGGTCTAAGGCGCTGTACCTGTCAGCAATGAGATCCCAAGTTCGAATCCCACCGAAGAACAAGGAACGAGGACGTTTAGAAATTGTTGTAATTGTCTAGATTTAAATTGCTAACATAGTGCCTTACTAATCGATTACTAATAAACATACAACTTGAATTTGTAATTAATTAATTAATTTGAAGTTGTAATTAAATAATTATAATTTCATTATAAAAAAATTTTCGGTAGAGTCTAAATGTGAGAATCGTTATAATTGAGGCACGAAGTGCCGAATAGTTCCACATTCAGGGTCCGCGGAGCTTGAGCCCGCGAAGCGGGCGAATCCCCCTTGTCGCGCGGCAGCGCGACCTAGCCGATGGCCCGCGTAGCGGGGCCTGACGCTAGTATTTTACTATTGTCACTGTACTGTCATAATTATTTAAATTTTACGTAGTAACAAATGTTAATCGATCATGGACTACAAGATTCCGAAATACTAAATTATAAATATATACTTTAATTATTCTTAAATGATACCAGATACAAAAATATTTATAAAATACCGATTGTAGGTAATAATCACATAATCTTTCATTTAAAATTTAAAAAATTTTCTTAAATTAAATATTTATCGAAATATTTTAAAAAAATACTACTTCCGGTTTGTAGACTGAAACCAAAAATAGGAGGTGCACAACTAGATGCTATAACAGTCCTAAATACAAAATTTCAACTTTCTACGTCTAACCGTATTTGAGTTATGCGACACACATACGTCCGTCCGTCCGTACGTACGTACGTCAAAACGGATATTTCCGTCAAAATCTGAGAACCGAAATTTTTCGCGATTACAATACTTCCTTACTTCGTACAAGGAAGTAAAAAGATTTGTTTATAATTTTTATTTAAAAATTATTACTTGAATTTTAATAAATTTTTTTCTGAAATTTATGAATCCTGAGGTATCACTTTTTCAGAAAACAATTATTATAATTCATATAATAAGTTTAAAATAAAAATGATTAACAATTCTTTTTTATAATTATATAAGGCATCGGTAACCTGAATTTGAATCTTATAAAATTACCAGTAACCAAGATCTTACATGTTCAGTTATTGCATTATTATAAACAAAATATAAACATTTAAAAAAAAACCTAAACAAATTACTTTATTTCATCCTGTGTCAAATTCAAATACTTTACGTCAACAGTTTGAGTCCGGGAAAACGCAAATAACGGCCTTTGTCCGGTAAAGTGTTGGTATAGAAATTAATCAACGCAATAACAATTAAACAATCGCCAAATTGCAGTTGTTAATTATGTTTCGAAAATGTTACTAGATTTGGAGCATTAGGTAAATTATTTTGAAATTAATATTACTGTTTCTTTAAAACGGAATTTGACACAGGATGAAATAAAATACATAACGACATTCGTCCGTGAATTCTTTTAACAATACTCGTTTCGAGTTTCAAGACTCGGCTCCTTCGTCGCCTCGTCTTCAAACGTCTCACTCGTACTGTTAAATATGAATTCCCGGACTTGTAACGTTAATTACTATAACAAAGCTTATGATTACACTATACCAAAATATGCATTTTTTGATGAAGTATATTGGCAACAGACGTCATTGAAATTTACAGCTTCAAAAAATGTGTTAAAATTATAGCTTATTTTTGCTATAAATTGTTGTTATTTCTACACAAATACATTTAAAAGTTTGAAATTTTATACAATATCGTAGAAATGTGCATACTTTAGTATGAAGATTTATCTAAATTATTTTTAAACAAGTTATTCAACGTAACATCCGAGTGACTACTTATTACTCCGATAGTAGAGTTGCCAACTGTACGATTTTGGGGCGTACATTATCTAACGCGTTTTTGTAATAAAATATTAATATGTACGATATACATACCAGCATACCACATACGCACGCTTTTGAAGAAATTGTAGTAGGTAATGTACGCTTTTCTGTAATGTAGGTATTTGACCTATTCCAACAGTAGTATCCAAGTGTGCCGACTTTGAGTCAACGTCAATCTCTGTCGAATATAGTTCGGACATGATCGGAGATTTTGAGCGTGAGCGACAGAGCTTTATGTACAATTACAATTTGTTAAATTTGCTTTTTTAAAGAACTCTTTATTATCTAATTTTGCATGAAAACACGTTTGACCTTAAGGAGTTTCGATACCGATTATCTATCTAGGGGATCTAAACAAAAATCTATTGTATTTCTGCAGAGTGACAACTTCTACCCACTAAATTTTGTTGTAAAAAACACCGAAAATATAAAAAATCTTATAGCGAAATATATTTGTTTATAAATATTTTATTACTATCTTTCAATTAAATTGTATTTTTAAGTCCTAAAGATTTTATATTTTAAAATTCATAATTTTAAAAATCAATCGAAAACACGGCAACAGCGCTAGTATTTTAGCTGCTTTACGTTGACTGTTGGCTGCAGTGATTCTAACCTAACTGTCAAGTGTTGTCAGGTAGTAAATGCAATAGCTCATAATAATTGTTCTTTTGACGCTCCAAGATTAATGCAAGCTATAAGAAATGAGAACTTAATTGATAGTTTTCGTCCAGTCATTCATTATTTCCAAGACACTTTAAAATTATTTAAAAACATTTCCTGACAATTGGTAATTGGTTTCAGAAATAATTAGTAATGGGGAAAGCTTTGGTCAAGTATATGACAAACGTACACAAAAGATACAGATATTATTATTTCTACTGTACAGCCTTTAAAAAGAGTCAGATCTTCTGGAATGATTAAAAGATTAGCGACATTTGGAATTAGTTACGAAATAATTGCAAACAAATTTAGTGATCATGGACCCGTCATGTCCCTTGTAAAGTTTTTAGTAGATGAACACGAATAATTCTTACTCAAATAGTTCTTCCTACTTATTTTCGATAGTTTCGTAACGGTGTTTGTATGCGCATTGCGAAAGTGTGTCCAATTTTCTAAAAATGACTTGTGTATGTGTATTTTATTTGTTGTGAAAATATAAATATAATATCATTTGTTACAAACTTTATAAAATAATATGCTTCAACATAAACGCACTCTTACTTTCCAACAGTATTTTAAATTTCGCGCCAATCTATTTGCGACGTTGCCGTAGTTATCGCTCTTTTAGTTATGTGTCACGTTTTAAATTTTATTTATTTGAATAACTCAATAACGGTGTGGAAGAATCTACTGAATTTTAGTTTCATGATTTATTAATATCTGATTTATAATTACTGTAAATCTGATTCTGGTGGTATTATTTTTATAGATTATACAGCCCTTTAAAAATGTATTCTCATTTACTCCCATGTAAAACAGAAATTTTTAAAAATTTATTTTTAAAAAACGGTGTGGACGATTGATCTGAAATTTTAACAGTGAACGATAAATACATCCATCTTCAACTTGTAAAATTTTCAGATGAATGGTAATATTTTCAAAAACGGTATCGAACCTCCTTAAATAATTTAAAAAATATGCTGGCGGCGCAATGATTTTTTCTCTATTTTTGAGTCTATCGATGTATGTATGCTTTTGGGAAAATTCAGAGTTGGCAACCCTAATTTTGCCATATAGAAATATAATTTTTAACAGTATAATTTTTAACATTTGATGAATAATTGATATGAAAATAATAAACAGCAAGTAAATTAAATAGATAATAAGATTATGCAGTTAATTTATTAAAATGAATTTTTTTAATTCAGGTTGATTAATTTTAATAAATTGACTGCATCCTAGCACTTCAAGAAGCTTCCATCATTGAAGAATATAAAACTTTATGCTTTTGTTAATATATGAATTAATAATTAATTACTGATTTATTTAAAACAAAAAATTGATGAATTTTATTTCTAAGCTGTAAAAAATAATTTTCAGAAACCTTTAAAATACGACGTGAACATAGTAATATACAATTTCGCATGGCTTGTTGCCATCGATCTTATATTGTCTCTGTCTAGATACAGCATGTGACACTTGTTTGTGATCGCAACATATCCGAGAGAGAAGACATGCGGGGTCGGATCTTGAGGTTTATTATAAATCGGAATTTGGTTAACCTGGAATGTCAGTGCTATCTGATGTTTAGTAAATAACGAATTATTTTGTGATTAAACTTTAATAAAAATGAAATCTTGACTGTTGAAATTTTGATGTTGAAAGGTCGAAATAACGGGTATACCAGTCGCAAATGTTGTAGATTTTTATATTTATTCAGAGTCGACGTTTCGGCTACTTATTTAGCCTTCGTTGGGATAAATGAAATTTACAAAATTGTATCAGAAAATACCTCAGGCCTTAACATTGCTCGTCACTCATTCTCGTCGAAGTTACTAAAGTTATTGATTTATTGTTAAATGTTAAGCCCTGAGGTATTTTCTGACACGATTTTGTAAAATTCATTCGTCCCAATGAAGGCTAAATAAGTAGCCGAAACGGCGACTCTATGAATAAATAGCAAAATCTACAATATTTGCAACTGGTGTACCCGTTATTTCGACCTTTCTACATCATTAGACTTTAAGATTTGATGTTTGACTAATAAAAACGGACAAAATAAAGTATATTTAGTGCACCAGCTGTTATTACAATGTTACGCGTTTCTTATCATTAGAATGCAACCCATCATACACTTCAAGATCCAACCTCTCATGCCCTCTCACTCTTATATGTTGTGAACACTATCAATACCTCGGTATAAGACCCACCTTCGGATACAACACAGTAGTCGCACTCTCTGATATTTTTGTAACATTAAAATGAACTTAACTCCACCTCCTGGCATTTCCTTCTTAGTTTACAACCGGCCGTATGGGCACAATAAGTACCACAGGCGCTAAGCGCCGGTAGATTCGATCTCGTCAACATTTTCTTGCATGATAAGACAACAATAGCTTTATTGCGAATTTATTTTAATTTTAATATTTACAGACTTAACATTGCAAATGTTGTAAATTAAATTGTTTATCCAACACCTCTTAATAAAAGCATCATAACTATGGTGATGATTACTTTGCTTGTTGAAAGTCACGATGTTTTAGGTTGAAACTTAATATTTTAAAAATATTTAAGCAGTTATTATATTAAGAGCATTCTGTACAGGAAGAATATACACGTAAAAAGCACTTTACACGCATACACCTCATCGACACATGGTTGCACATTTTAACAAAAACAAATTTTTATATGGTAGATTAGGTTCTAGTAGTGCTATTTTTACTTCCTTGTACGGAGTAATAAGGAAGTATTGTAATCGCGAAAAATTTCGGTTTTCAGATTTTGATGGAAATATCCGTTTTGACCTTTTCTGAATCCATTATGACTAGTTTCGTCGTGACGTCTGTACGTATGTACGTATGTACGTACGGACGTATGTGTGTCGCATAACTCAAATACGGTTAGACGTATAAAGTTGAAATTTTGTATTTAGGACTGTTATAGCATCTAGTTGTGCACCTCCTATTTTTGGTTTCAATCTACAAACCGGAAGTAGTACTTTTTTCAAATATTTCGATAAATATTTAATTTAAGACAAATTTTTTAATTTTAAATGAAAGATTATGTGATTATTACCTACAATCGGTATTTTATAAATATTTTTGTATCTGGTTTCATTTAGGAATAATTAAAGTATATATTTATAATTTAGTATTTCGGTATCTTGTAGTCCATGATCGATTAACATTTGTTACTACGTAAAATTTAAATGATTATGACATGACAGTGACAATAGTAAAATATGCTTTATATCTTCTTCTGCAGTTTAAATAAAATGACTAAAATATATATATATATATATATATATATATATATATATATATATATATAATATATGTAATTCGTATTTGAGTTATGCGACTAACACTCGGCCTTGACCACACACACACACACAGACATCATCGTGAAACTATCAAAAATGAGTTGTAAGGACCCTAATTTATGGGGCGCCGTTTGTTCCATTTATAAAACGTAAATAAATAAACTTATTTCTGTGATAATAAAAATATTATTAGCGATAAAATGTTTTCTCACAAAATATTTTCTGAAAAATAAATTTCTGATAAAAGTTTTTCTGATAAAAGTTTTTCTGATAAATGTTTTTCTGATAAAAGTTTTTCTGATAAAAGTTTTTCTGATAAAAGTTTTTCTGATAAAAGTTTTTCTGATAAAAGTTTTTCTGATAAAAGTTTTTCTGATAAATGTTTTTCTGATAAAAGTTTTTCTGATAAAAGTTTTTCTGATAAATGTTTTTCTGATAAAAGTTTGTCTGATAAAAGTTTTTCTGATAAAAGTTTTTCTGATAAAAGTTTTTCTGATAAAAGTTTTTCTGATAAATGTTTTTCTGATAAAAGTTTTTTGATAAAAGTTTCTCTGATAAAAGTTTCTCTGATAAAAGTTTCTCTGATAAAAGTTTTTCTGATAAAAGTTACACATTACAAATTTAGACGAGAGATGGCGCTGCATGTAACGTTTTACTTACATAACTACATTTGGCAACGTTGCCCCCCGTCGCCCCAACCAAGGTGTTCGCGTTGGCGCGCGAGGCGTCCACGCCCAGTTCATGCCTATGCCACACCGGTCGAGGAGCATCGAGTAACTCCTCGATGAAACGATAGAACGCACCCTGTCCTCGACGAAAAATAGGGGCGCCGCTATTTTCATCGAGTTGTTCCTCGATGAAACGAATGTATCTCATTTCAGACGTATCTTTTGTACCTATTTGATTTCGCGCAAAACTTTGATGTATTTGTCACCGATGAAATAGAAATCCATCGCGGACGGGTGCGTTCTTTCGTTATGTAGTTATGTAAGTAAAACGTTATGTAGTTATGTAAGTAAAACCTTATGTAGTTATGTAAGTAAAACGTTACATGCAGCGCCATCTCTCGTCTAAATCTGTAATGTGTAACTTTTATCAGAAAAACTTTTATCAGAGAAACTTTTATCAGAGAAACTTTTATCAGAAAAACTTTTATCAGAAAAACATTTATCAGAAAAACTTTTATCAGAAAAACATTTATCAGAAAAACTTTTATCAGAAAAACTTTTATCAGAAAAACTTTTATCAGAAAAACTTTTATCAGAAAAACTTTTATCAGAAAAACATTTATCAGAAAAACTTTTATCAGAAAAACTTTTATCAGAAAAACTTTTATCAGAAAAACTTTTATCAGAAAAACTTTTATCAGAAAAACTTTTATCAGAAAAACATTTATCAGAAAAACTTTTATCAGAAAAACATGTATCAGAAAAACTTTTATCAGAAAAACATTTATCATAAAAACTTTTATCAGAAAAACATTTATCAGAAAAACTTTTATCAGAAATTTATTTTTCAGAAAATATTTTGTGAGAAAACATTTTATCGCTAAAAATATTTTTATTATCACAGAAATAAGTTTATATATCTACGTTTTATAAATGGAACAAACGGCGCCCCATACTAATTCGTGCTCATCCACTAAAAATTCACCACCCGATTTTTTGCATGATTCCAATACCTTCCTTTACAGGTAAGCGGAAGGTAAAAAATTAAAAATTATTTACATTCTTTGTTAAAAATGTTGCTTTACAAGGGTCCCCAAAATCTGAAACTTTTAATTTGAATAGAAAAATGTCTGCTAAATTGAATATTTAAAACCGGAAGTCGATATGTTCATCTGTTTGAAAGTTACAGTTGCAATAGGAAAAATTCAACATTTTTGCAAAGAGCAAACAAAACGCTCCGCTTGTATTTATCATAACTTGCGAACCATTGATCTGGGGAAAAATTGTTTTATATCAAAATTGTAGCAAATTTTATTCTCTACAACTTTGTAATAAGTACTTGTACTCTACAATGCAGCGATAACGAGATATTATAGAAAAACCAGATTTTGGCAGCCATTTTGTGGTCCCCACGCCGCCGCTCACCACCTACGGGTCAGGACTTTTGATATGTTCATTATATGCTACAAAGTTTCAAAACTTTTGGATTTTGAACCGTCATTTTTCCTATTTTGACTGGACTAAATAAAGAACCTTCTAATCTATCTAAAAACGTATATACCGGGTGTAGAATTTTTTTCTGACCTACAATGTTAAAATTTTAATTTTGCTCTAAGTTTTTATCTATTGCTTTTAAAGCCAAACTGTAAATACAAAAGATGTTCAGAATAAAAAACTGCATCCAACGAGCCCTTATTTATTGATATAAAACGTTCCTGTCACAAGATAAACGTAAATTAAATTTGATAAATTTGAGCTGTTTACAGAGTGCCATGAAAAATAAAATAAATTAGTCAGATCAAAAAAATAAACACTTCAATTAATTACGATAAAATGTACCTTAGGAAGAAAAGAAGGAAAATAAAATAATTATTAATTTATTTTTTTGATTAGTGAATCCTTCTTATGGTCCAATAAATCAATTAGAACAACTATTTCAAATTTGTCAACTGTCAGAGTGACGGATTATATAATTTTGTTTTGTTTAATTTTACATGGCAGTCTGAAACTAGCCTAAATTGTTAATTTTTATTTCATGTTTATTTCGTGAAAGAAATCGATTTGAATAAAAAATTTAAGCTTATTCGATGCAGTTTTTTATTCTAAACATCTTTTGTATTTACACTTTTACTCTAAAATCAATAGGTAAAAACTTAGAGCGAAATTAAAATTTTAACATTGTATTTCCTATAGGTCAGAAAACAATTCTACACCTGGTATAATTGGTGTTTTACTTAATGATCGTGGAAAAAAGTTATATTCGTTTTAAATTACAACTTTCAAGGTTAGGTTAGAATTAATAATTATTTGATTTCATAAGAATTATATATTTTATCCATGATTATACATATTATTTATGGTAAGGGTTTTTTATGTTTAAATGTTAATAATTGATATTCATTCATAACTGCTATAAATATGAATTTGGTAGTAACTTCTAAAATCTAAATTAGGTCCTTTATAAATGTCATTAAATGTTTTTATACAATTATAATTATAAAATTGTAATACACAGACATTGATAAATATATCATAATTAAATATTTCGTAACAATTCATATTAAGAACAATAAATTTAAATAAATAGTTTGTTTACAATAATAAGTTTTATCAAATTTATATATAAAACGTATACTTTTATATTGCAAGCACGTTGCAAGTGTTATTAAAAATGCAAAATATTAACTTTAAACTATTTGAAAAATATCAGTACAAGTTTGAAGTTGAAAAGATTACACGTGACATAACAACCAAGGTGCCGACAGAGAGTGCGACTACTGTGTAACCGAAGGTGGAGCTTATACTGTGTCTATATCTATATCCTATACTATATTCCACGCGACCTTTCATTAAAGGGACACCACATGACTAGAGTTCATGCCAAATAGAAATGGGAATGAGATCCGATGCGCAGAAGACGCATTTGCGTTTGCTCCACCCTCCTTACTTGAACGGGCCAATGCTACTTCTTTGTACGCTGCTGGTGTGAGACAGAAGATGCGCGAGGAATGATTGACATTCCCATATCTCTTTGGCATAAACTCTAGTGGTTTCGTGCATCCTGATTGACTCTCAAACGTATGCATTACACTACGTTTGGTTTGCGACTTTACCACGTGCTCGATAAACCAATCACGGCGCTCGAAACAACATAACTTTATGTCCCTTTAATGAAACAGAGTATAGACAGTTAGAGTGCGGATTATATGCATTTGCATATATTTTATTATTGTGCATATTAGTATTTTTTTACAAATATGGCATAAAATAACTGCATATTTTATAACTTTTAACCCAAAATTTCATATCTTAAAAAATTTAAAATGTGGTATAAAATTCATATTCGCTCAAATTTAATACCACCTAGAGTAATTTATGTTACGTTGCGGAATTATGTAAACAGTGACTCAAAAGTAATGCATGCCGCTCTTTTGAAAAATGATTTATTCATTTACATTTAAGTTATGTGTACACAAGTCGTATTCTGGAAGTTATACGTTGTTTTGTTTATTTTATATGATGTTCTTGTGCATTGTTGACAAACTGTAGTTTATTTTGCTAATTTCTATAGGGTTTTTCAATAAGGGTGACTGAATTTGGGCGATGGCCTGGGTTATGTTGATTTTAAGGGCATCGGTCGATTGCGGATTATTCAAATCGCACGATCTTGGTGGCCAATTCCCGACATCTCTGCGAGAGATAACCGTACCCTCAAATCGTTCATGCAGAATGTTCATCGTGGCGTCCCTTAGAGTATAGAAAAGAATAGACTGATTATAGAGAGAACCTAAACTGCAACTAAAGGTGCGGGGTATGAAGCCAGGTGGGGGCGGACGTATCACGTCAAACATAGCCTATTGGAGTGGGGATATGACAGTTGTTTTTGTTTAAAATCTTACATTGCCAACTTATACAAGTTGTCAGTTATATTCACGGTACAAAAAGAGTAGGTAGGGACACGACGTATGCATACCATTGTTGTCCGAGTTCCACTAAAGTGCCGTACTTCAGTAAAATTCTCATAGATGGCTCTCATCAAGAATGTCTGACAGATCTGTCATTACTATGTTGACATAAAAAATATGTCATTTTAAACTTGGTTACATAAAATGTTTAGTCATTTTTACTTCCTTGTACAGAGTAAAAAGGAAGTATTGTAATCGCGAAAAATTTCGGTTTTCAAATTTTGATGGAAATATCCGTTTTGACCTTTTCTGAATCCATTATGACTAGTTTCGTCGTGACGTCTGTACGTACGGACTGACGTACGTATGTATGTCGCATAACTCAAATACGGTTAGACGTAGAAAGTTGAAATTTTGTATTTAGGACTGTTATAGCATCTAGTTGTGCACCTCTTATTTTTGGTTTCAATCTGCAAACCGGAAGTAGTACTTTTTTCAAATATTTCGATAAATATTTAATTTAAGACCATTTTTACTCCCTTGTACGGAGTACTAAGGAAGTATTGTAATCGCGAAAAAATTCGGTTTTCAGATTTTGATGGAAATATCCGTTTTGACCTTTTCTGAATCCATTATGACTATGGTCTGTTCCAAATAAGAATATAGTATGGGACAAGATAGGGTTTACGATTTGAGCGTTCTGATTGGTCTAGCCGGAAACCAAGTTTACATCAGCGAAAAATTTGTGATATGCGCGCATCATTTAGCTGTCGAACGCCGTAGTAGTAACAGCTGGTATTGTTGAAAAAGTGAGTCGTTGATTAGCGTCAGTAGCGCGTGACGCGCGGAACATAACACTATTTCAAAAATACCGCGCTACGTTTTAATTTCTATTTAATGTGTTTAAAACGGGCTGGCTCCGCAGCGCCATCTACTATACTCTTATTTGGAACAGGGTATAGTTTCGTCGTGACGTCTGTACGTATGTACATACGTATGTACGTACGGACGTATGTGTGTCGCATAACTCAAATACGGTTAGGCGTAGAAAGTTGAAATTTTGTATTTAGGACTGTTATAGCATCTAGTTCTGCACCTCCTATTTTTGGTTTCAATCTATAAACCGGAAGTAGTACTTTTTTCAAATATTTCGATAAATATTTAATTTAACACAAATTTTTTTATTTTAAATGAAAGATTATGTGATTATTACCTACAATCGGTATTTTATAAATATTTTTGTATCTGGTTTCATTTAGGAATAATTAAAGTATATATTTTTAATTTAGTATTTCTTTATCTTGTAGTCCATGATCGATTAACATTTGTTACTACGTAAAATTTAAATGATTATGACATGACAGTGACAATAGTAAAATATGCTTTATATCTTCTTCTGCAGTTTAAATAAAATGACTAAAATATATTTGTGAGTATACTAGTATAATAAGTTAATTAAATAAATGACTAAAATATATTTGTGAGTATAGTAGCAGTAGTAGTAGTACTTATACAGTGTGTCTGTCGTAAAGGTGTACATAGGAGATTAACATGGGAAATCAGTTTTTTGCCTGCCCTTGCTCCCCAAATTATTTTAGCGAAAAAATTTCAACTGCATGTTTTAGAGAATACAATTCTCCATCTAAATCATTAAACAAATTATTTTTTTTGCAATTCATAGTCGTGAAAATCCACTTTTAAATTTAATAAAATCGCTCTTTAGCCGTGAATTTCAGAAAACAGTTGTGACAAATGCATAATATAAAAATTGTCAAAGTGACAGGCAGTTTGTTTAAATGATTTTATGTTAGATTTGTATAACAAATACATTACATATTTTTTTTAAGCATTCATATTATTCGTACTAATTTCATGGACAACAAGAACTATTCCCATATGATGAAGAAAGCAGAAGCATGTTTTGCGAATACATGCAAAACAGGGCCAATGATGACCAAAATTTTCTATAATCAATTTGCTTTTCTGACGAATGCACGTTCACATTACATAAATAGACCTAATCTACAAAATACGTGTTATTGATCTACAGACAATCCAAGATTAAGAGTTGCAACTAGAACACAATATCCGCAAAAAATTAATATGTAGCTAGGCCGGAATTAAAGCATTTAGCTAATGTAAGAAGTAAGAACATCATTTTACAATAGATTAGGCTATTGTCTTCCCAAAACGGTTCTACTTTTGAATATTTATTGTAAATAGTTCAACTTTAGGATTAATTATTATTAGATTTGTTTCTTAGGAATTACATAAATGTTAAAAAAATTTAATATGTTAATAAAGTTATGTTAAGCAAAAACAAACTGGTTTTTTAAACTTTTTTATTTATTTAATGTATTAGTTATACAAATCTAACCTAAAATCAATTTTAAACAAACTGCCTGTCACTTTGACAATTTTTATATTATGCATTTGTCAATTGTTTTCTGAAATTCACGGCTAACCACTATTAAAAGAGCGATTTTATTAAATTTTAAAGTGGATTTTCACAACTATGAATTGCAAAAAAAATAATTTGTTTAATGATTTAGATGCAGAATTGTAAGGTGGATTCATGCAGCCATTTACATTTACATTTAATTTTCATTTAATTTAAATTTAATTTAATTTAAAAGATAAATGTGTGTAACTCAATGGAGGCATTCATGCACCATTCTCATTTATGTTTTCAAATGCGACATTGTTACCATAGTTATCTTTTAAATTAAATTAAATGAAAATTAAATGTAAATGTAAATGGCTGCATGAATCCGCCTGTATTCTTTAAAACATGCAGTTGAAAATTTTTCGCTAAAATAATTTGGGGAGCAAGGGCAGGCAAAAAACTGATTTCCCATGTTAATCTCCTATATGTACACCTTTACGACAGACACACGGTATATTAATATATTTGTATAATAAGTTAAAAGACTAAAGTAGGTATGGCGGGAGGTCTTGTGGTGGCCACGTCAGATTTTTTATATTATTCTACATTTTAGTTATTAAGAAACAGTTTAATAGGCGTACAAGGAAGTCATGTGGTGTCCACATCAGATTTTTTACTTATATAGAAATATCTCACATTAAAATACTGTTCACTTATAACTTTAATTTGATGAATACGGTGATTTTTGATTAGATTTTGCATTAGACTGTGATTTTTTAAGATGTGGAATATATTCGTGTTTAGAAAATATTTTAACACAGAAGAAGAAAGTTTTAAAATTGAATTATCTTTCCAAATATGACACTTATTTTGACGTAGTACAGTTTCACTTATTTTGCAAATTTTAATAATATCTTGTGAAGGATAAACTAAACCTTCATTATTTTTAATTCTAATTAGAGCATAAGCATCTTTACTACACTGTTCTTCAACTAAGGTAGAAATACATTCATCACATTCAATTCATTGCAATCAATGACCTATTATAATTTAGACGCCGCATGGCATTGTTGATGTAGAGCTTGTTTTGAAGCCGACACTTACTACGGTGGGGGAACACCGGGGAACGGGAGGTAGACCGCGTTGGTAATGCGTGATGCCTAGTTTACTGTAATGTTGTCTTGTTTCTGTTTACATTATGTCATTAAGGGCCGGTTGTTCAATCTCAGCTTAAACTACGTTTATGCCAAAATCATGGTTACCAAGTTTTTCTGTTGTATTGTTGCATCTCATTGGTTAACTGTTTTATTTTAACGCTGGAGATTGGCTGGGAAAACTCGGTTTAACTAAGCTTGAGTTTATGTTTAAACTAACACTAAACTCGAATTGTACAACCGGGCCTTAGTGACAAGCTTTTCGAAGGTTAGGTTTTAGTATTGTTTTATGTTTTGTGAAACACTTCTTAAATTCTGTTTTGTGTCAAATACTCGTAATATTTTTCAGTAGTTTATAAATGATAGTTACAAATTCTGTATTTAGTTGAATTTAAAACATTATTATGGTTAATCATTGTGCTATGCCAACGTGCCAAGAGTTTTCGGCTTCAAAAAAAAGAAAATGTGTCATTTCGTGTGTAAGTTTTTCTGTAGAAATAATAATAATAGATCAGAAAATGCAACTAAAAGTGATTTCAGATATCCAATGAACCAAGCTAGACGAGATCAATGGCTGAAAGCCGTGCAATCTATACAAAAATAATTCTACATCTTTATTATTTTAATCAAATATAATTTAAGGTTTACATTTGAAATAAATAGTGCTCTTGCTAAAATATTATAGTACCTACAAAAGGTAAAAAACGTCATCTTTAGATGTCTCCTTATAACTGTCATTTAAATGTAAAATAATTTATAAAATATTAAATAATACAACAATATGCACAATATTTAATAAAAAATGCGTACATATTTTTAAATTGCATCTCAAAGTGAATTTTTTTGTAGGTTAGAATGATTTCATCTGACAGATACTTTAGAATTATTGTAGTACACGCAACCCGCACTGCAAGCTAGGTCTCAATCAGCCTACTCCGTTTCAGGAAGTGTCGGCTTCACAACAAATGCGACTATGCGGTGTCTAAATTATAATAGGTCATTGATTGCAATAGACGCCTCACAACAAACCCGGCAATGTACGTAATTACATATTCTTTAAATTCTGACTCTGTATCAGCACAGCATTAAACAAATAATTGTAGTCACTTAAAAATTCGTTTGAAACAATTTCTATTTCATTTTCGCAGTCTTCCTGTGATGTCACATTTACCGTACTTGAATTAATAGAATTTATGGAACTAGAACAGTGTAATATGTTTATGATGTCTAATGGAATGCAATTTCCCGTGCTGGTTTCTTTAAGTTCAGTATGTACCAGTATTTTTTTGTACGCAGATGAAAACTGGCGAGAAGTCGGATTATTGTTATACCCTCCGTGTTGTCTTATTACACCAAAAAGAAGTTCAATATGACCTTGACTTATTTTGTACATTGGTATATACTGTAATAATTGTTTATCTTTGCAAATATCTTCAAACTTTAATTTTAAATTTTGGATGCAGACAAGGAAACCTGTAAATACAGAGTGTCCAAGTTCAGGGGCGTAGAGTACGTGGGTGCACGGACTCACGTGCACCCACATGGAGTTAAAGTGTGGGTGCATTGCACCCACAACCACAATAACAATAATCATAATCTATAGTATCTTCACAATTTGTTAAATTAATATTTAAAAATTTGGCTCCATCGGCATTCCTGTGTACTTTTATACTTGAAAGAAGATAAAATATTATGTAATTTCCCCTGTATGAAAAAAATTGAACTTTTAATGAAACCTTGAACAAAAAAAATTTCGCCTGCGGCGCATTTTTCTTTTTCCCCTTAAAATACAGCACCAAAAAAATCCTGGTTACGCCTATAAAAATATTTCAATAAGAAGTAGGTGGTACGTTTTTTTCTAAATGTTGGTACTTTACTACGGGGCAACACTGATACTGGGCACTCACATTCAAAACTAAAACTCTACGCCCCTGTCCAAGTTAACGTGCTCACCATTGGGATCTCGAGAACGGTAAGAGATACGAGGTCGGTTAAATTAGACAAAAGTTGGCCCTGTTGGGGACCAATTTAGAAATGTTTTTGTTTTCCCACAAAAATACGCAAAAATGTTAATTTTGCCAATTTCGTTTTTCAGCTATAACTGTTTTGTTTGAATTAGTACAAATTTCTAATTTGCACGTTCTATGGGCAGTTTTTAACGAGGCAGTCCTCAAAATTTTTTTATCACCTACAGATTTCGAGAAATTAAAACCAAATTCAAATTTTCATATGGAGCTCATAGTTGGCTATGACTCGTCTTAATAGAGATTTTTTTTCTCTTTTCAACGATATAAAATACAAGTGCATTGAAATTAAAATGAAGGCAGAAATTTGATAATAATATTTTTTTAACTGTTTTTATTAAGGAAGACCACGAATATTGATCTTTCTATAAAGTATCAAATTATGCTAACTAAACTGCGAGGAATGGCGCAAACCGCACTTAAAAATCTTCTAGTTTCCGAGATATGAGCGTTCAAAATTTAGGTCCAAAATCGAAAAAATGGTTATTCATTTGCTATTTGTTTGGATGAAAATTGTAATTTTTTTAAAATTAGCGGATTATTCTAATTAAATTCCGAGGAATCCAATGTGTTATGATAATAATTATAATTATTTTATCGATATTCGTAGGCTTTCTTGATAAAAACAATTTAAAAAATAATTATTATGTAATTTCTGCCTTTATTTTAATTTCAATGTACTTATGTTTTATATCGTTGAAAAAAGAAAAAAAATCTCTAGTAAGACGGGTCATAGCCAACTATGAGCTTCATATGAAAATTTGAATATGGTTTGAATTTCTCGAAATCTGTAAGAGTTAAAAAAAATTTGAGGACTGCTGTGAATTCCTCGTTAAAAACTGTCTATAGAACGTGCAAATTAAAAACTTGTACTAATTCAAACAAAAAAGTTATAGATGAAATACGAAATTGTCAAAATTTACATTTTTGCATACATCTAGTCACCTATGCATTTTTGTGGGAAAACAAAACATTTCTAAATTGGCCCCCTAAAGGGGCAACTTTTGTCTAATTTAACCGACCTCGTATCTCTTTTCTCTTACCGTTCTCGAGATCCCAATGGTGAGCACGTTAACTTGGACACCCGTATAATTTTAATATAATTTGATTATAAATTGTTTCATTGATACATACCTATAAAACCTGTATTTTTTCTAGAATTGATTATAAGCCTTCCATTTGGATCTCTTAAATTTTTAATATAAAATTCCATTTCTGTTAAAAATCTTAATATTGTTTCAAAATTATCAATATTCATAGGTTTTTTTATATCCATACTGTATCATATTTCTAGAGTTGAACAAGTCAAATAAATCGTTAAATTTTTTAACAAAATTAATAGGTAGTAGCTTGGCATTGACTAAAATTGTCAAGTTTTAACTTATTTGCACAAATATCAAAAGCATCAGCCACAGATTTGCTAAATAATTGTGTTGCCAGCTTAACTTTCATTTTTTGCTTGAAAAAATTTAAATGTCTTATGCATTTAGCTTATTTGCTAAATGCAAACCTTCCGCTTCTTGTAATTCATTTAACTGTTCAAAAAATTTCCATGATATTTTGTCATCATTTTCGTCAGTCATATATTTAATATCACAGAAACTATTTCTAATTAGTTTAATCATGTGACAAGGATCTGGGAAGATATATATTTTTACACAGTTATGGGCCGGATAACAAAACGATGTTATTAAAGTTTTAATTTGGATTTGTTTGACATCCTAATAATCGTGCCATAGCAAAGTTAGATGGAGCACCATCAAATGTCAATGATATTATTTTTACACCAGCGTCACGAGCCAAAAGAATACATTGTTTTACTAAATTGCATCTTTGCTCTCCAGATGCTCCGTCTGTCAAAAAATACCCAACAGGTATTTTCCAATTTGCATTAATAGCAACTAGCATAAAAACTAAAGCGTCTTTTGCAATGGCTCTGTTATCAGTTTCAATTTGAGATCCAATGTCAACATATCCATGAAATTTCTTTCCATCAAACTAGTGATGGGTCGTTCATGAACGAGTCGTTCAAAATGAACGACTCATTTTAGTGTGCCGTGAACGAACGACTCTTTAGTTCGTTCAGCACGGCACACCAGTTCACACTAGCACCGTGCTAGCTCCGCTCCCCGCTCCGTTTGCTGAACGCAGAAAGACGAACGAGTGCGAGTGGAATGAACGAAACATACAGACAGCGCACGGTACATAACATAATTCAGAGCACTATTGGCTTGACTGAGTGCAGTGTATTCTGAGAAGAATGCATACGTTTCTGTTGTACGGCCAACAATGAAAATAATCAACAATATGGGAAGTGGGAACAATGTAGGACTGGACAACAACAACAAACGTTTTGTTAAATTTGTTGAACATTCTTCAAAATGTTGCCAGACAGTACTCCTTTTGCTGAATTTTTATTTTGTTTATTTTCCATTGTCAATATACATATACAACAACAATAAGCAACACAACTAACAACTAAAATGCTCAGGTTCAGGTTCATACAGTTTGGCACATGTGCACATGCCACATCGCTGCGCATCGTATATGCACACAAGGCGAGCGCACAGTGCTGTGAGCATGAGCAGAGCAGCTCAGCTGAGCAGCACACTAGCACGGTCATTTGAAACGCACAGTGCTCTTTTACAGAGTCGTTCGAATGAACGACTCAGTGTGAACGACTCACTTTACTGAGCGGAGCGAAATGAACTGACTCACTAAAAATGAACGAAAGACCCATCACTACATCAAACTAAACATGACGCCGAATATCCATCTCGTCAACCAGTAATGCACAAAGAATAGTGTAATTCACTTCTTGTGCGCGAAATTTTATAGCATTAAATGATTCTTTAGTGAATCCTGGATTGCCATTGATAGATTTGTACCACTTTGTTATTGTTTTCGGATGTGGTAAACAAGATGAAAAAGCTCTTCTTACATAAGAGTACGCAGAAGGTGAATAATATTAGGTATTGGACACAAGACACACTCAAACAATTACAGAATAAAACTAATTATTTTACTCAATTATTTATTGATTCCGTTTTGATCAGTTTACAACTACCAACTGCCTGTCTGGTTCACTCCTAATACATTTATACCCACGTCTATTACCCAATACATTCCAATATTATTCTAAAGATTAATAACAAACGTAACATAATAATCAATTAACAAGATAGCGACGTAACATTCGGCCCTTCCTGACCCCTAGGTGTCCTCGCCGTCTACTTCCTGTAACATAATCATAAATTAGAGATCGAGGTAAACATATTACGATAAATTACTATCATTTCTCAAACTATCGATATACATGGCTGCCTGCAATTTAATATATATATATATATATATATATATATATATATATATATATATATATATATATATATATATATATATACCGCGCGTTTCCTGAAACAGACGCACCCCGAAAAAAAATTGTATTTTTTAGTCAATTACATTTATATTATAGGTTTATAAACTAAATTCAAAGGCGCATTAAACTACATAAATAATGAATTTTTATTACTTCCTGTTTAGCCGGAAGTGACACCAACTTCCTTATTTTACATTGTAACACCCAGTATATTTTTAAAGATTTAGATTCTACATAAAATTCTGAATACAATCATGTATAATAATCTACTTTTTCGTTGTAGATTTATAAGTAAAATAATAACTAAAATATTACAGAAACAAATCGAATCATTCCTAGTTAGCTATGAAATAAATGATAAAAACAGAAATTATACGAGTGCGGGCCACGGCGTATAAAATCACCGTGTCGACACATGGGTCCTCGGCGTATAAAATCATCGTGTCGACACATAGTACACCACAGGATCCACGGCGTATAATTTCACCGTGTCGACACATGGGTCCACGGCGTATAATTTCACCGTGTCGACACATGGGTCCACGGCGTATAAATTCATGGCGTATAATTTCTATCCCCACCACAGGGTCCACGGCGTATAATTTCACCGTGTATAAAAGCAGTGAGGGCCACGGCGTATAAAATCACCGGGCCGACACATGGGGCCACCGCATCGACAAACGGGTCCACGGCGTATAATAACATGTTCATCAGTCTTGTCACTTTTTCTGTGGTGGCCAATAGCAGAACTAAAATAGTATGAAATAAAATCTTACTTATAGTAAACTGTTTTACCCTATTGATATCAAATCCACATTTAAATTTACTGATGGTTAATGGTGACACGATGACATTTCGAAATATACATAAAATCTTATTATAAATTTATTGGTTATTGTAAGTTTAATATTATGGCTCGTGCATTTCAAAAAATGGCTCTTCGATCGACTTTTTTATGTCATTTTAAAAGTGGATGTAATTAAATTAGACGATACACACGCTTTTCCAAAAGATTAATTCATTAAAGTTGGTAATAAATTATAATAAAAGTGCAGTTATGCACTATACAATACCTATAGTGACAACAATTATCTGTTATTAGTATATTTCATATATTTTTCTGTTATGATACTATTTAGGAATTATTTAACAAAATATCAGATTTTTTTCTGTCATAAAGAGCAGTTCTGACAAAATTACCCTATCAGTAAAGTAAGTGCGATAGATACAAAGTAACATGAGTTGACTGAGACAACAAAAGTGCGGTAATTTTGAACGAGCGCTGTGATCACAACACACAAGCATAAAACCTTCAAGGTTTAATACTTTCAAAAACTTGATTTTATTGTAAAAAAATAAATAATAATAATAATAATATAGTTTAATAAATTGGAATAAAAGTCCATATAAGTAGGTCTAGGTACTCGTACACACATTTTTGGATGTAACTTAGATTATCGGGGTGGGGAAAGAGGTAATCATCTGCGCCTGGATCAGATTCACTGTATTCTAAATCCTGGATCCCACGACAGAAATATCGACAATTTCTTGCCGATATTGGCAAAAACATTCGAATTTTATTAATGACCTTATACCTACGTTGCAAATTGTATCATATCGATATTTATTAGTAAAATAATTCATATTTTATATAAAATTCATAATTACAAAAGCAAAAATACATTCAGTTTAATTGGGGGTGAAATGGGCGCTAACACGGTTTTATGCTTGTGTATTGTGATCACACCGCTCTCGTTCAAATTTACCTCACTTTCTATTGTCACACAGCGTCCATTTGTTGTCTCACTCAACTCATGTTACTTTGTATCTATCGCACTCACTTTTCTGACAGGATAGTTTTGTCAGAACTGCTCGTTATGACAGAAAAAATCTGATATGGCCAGCACAAGACTTCCTGCCATACCCTATACTTTTAACTACTAATAAAAATATAGTTCCACTCACAAGAATATTTTAGTCATTTTAAGTAAACTGCACAAGAAAATATAAACGATGTGTCACTTTTCTTACTATCAATGTCGTCGCTGTCATCATTAATTAAATTTTAGAAAGTAACAAATGTTAAACAATCGTGGACAACAAGATACTAAAGTTTCAAACTATAAATTATAAATAATACTTTAATTCCTATATAGTATCATAACAGAAGAATATATGAAATATACTAATTACAGATAATTGTTGTCACTATAGGTATTGTACTTTGACTATAATTTATTACCAACTTTAATGAATTAATCTTTTGGAAAAGCGTGTGTAACGTCTAATTTATGTCAAATTTAATTACATGATAAAAATTTTCTATATTCAGACACTTTAATAATAATATTAAACTTACAATAACCAATAAATTTATAATAAGACTTTATATATATTTCGAAATGTCACCGTGTCACCCTTCACAATCAGTAAATTTAAACGTGAATTTAATAACAATAGGGTAAAACATTTTACTATAAGTAAGATTTTATTTCATACTATTTTAGTCCTGCTATTAGCCACCACAGAAAAAGTGAGAAGAATGATGAACATGTTATTATACGCTGTGGACCCGTTTGTCGACGCGGTGGTCCCATGTGTCGACACGGTGATTTTATACGCCGTGGCCCTCACTGCTTTTATACACGGTGAAATTATACGCCGTGGACCCTGTGGTGGGGATAGAAATTATACGCCATGAATTTATACGCCGTGGACCCATGTGTCGACACGGTGAAATTATACGCCGTGGACCCATGTGTCGACACGGTGAAATTATACGCCGTGGACCCATGTGTCGACACGGTGAAATTATACGCCGTGGACCCTGTGGTGTACTATGTGTCGACACGATGATTTTATACGCCGTGGACGCATGTGTCGACACGGTGATTTTATACGCCGTGGCCTGCTCCGAATTATACGAAGAGTTTTACTATGTATTCAAATAAATGCAGGCCATTTTGAAAAATTACTATAAATAATATAATTGAATTGCAATTCCTTATTAAATTAGTTATTTTTGTTAATAAACTGACATTTTTACTGTCATAAAATCTGTATCTTATCATTTATTTCATAGCTAACTTGGAATGAATCGATGTTTCTGTAACATTTTAATTATTATTTTACTTAGAAATCTACAACGAAAAAGTAGCTTATTATACATGGTTGTATTCAGAATTTTATGTAGAATAAAAATCTTAAAAAACATACGGGGTGTTCCATTTAAAATAAGGAAGTTGATCTCACTTCTGGCTAAACAGGAAGTTATAAAAATTAATTAATTATGTAGTTTAATGCGCCTTTGAATGTAGTTGATAAATCTATAATATAAATGTAATTGACTTAAAAATACAACTTTTTTGGGGGGTGCGCCTGTTTCAGGAAACGCCCGGTATATATATATATATATATATATATATATATATATATAACCATGGATATGAAAGATCCCATGTTTCACGTTAAATAAATCTCACGGTATATGCACATACATACACATTTTTTTGCGGAAGAACATTTTCCCCACCCGCAACTAACTTATTTGAACCATGAGCGGAAGTAACTCTTCCTCACTCATTAAACTATTTAAACTCTGGGCGGAAGTACCTCTTCCTCACCCGCAACTAACCAATTTGAACCATGAGCGGAAGTAACTCTTCCTCACTCATTAAACTATTTAAACTCTGGGCGGAAGTACCTCTTCCTCACCCACGAAACCAAAATACTACATGGGCGGAAGTATCTCTTCCTCACCCTTACCTAATTCAAACAACGGGCGGAAGTAACTCTTCCTCACCCTTAAATCTAAACTGATACATGGGCGGAATAACTCTTCCTCACCCGTAAGACCCAACTAATTCTCTAACAAATCAATTAATTCATCCGTATCGTATTCATTCTCGTTTTCGTCAGAGCTGTCTGAGACAACACCACCGGTCGTTTATCTCCAGCGGTCTGTCTGTTCCACAAAACTAAGTCACCTATTTCATACTTCGTACTTTCTTTCCTCTTTTTATCAAATCTTTCTTTCATGGCTGTTGCTTTCGCATCTAGTCTCTCTTTCGCTAAGTTTCTACAATCTTCTAGCGACTTGACTGGTAGAGTATGTTCGTCTAGTTCGCCTTGTTTAGATTTATCACATCCAAAGAGTAGCATATGAGGCGTAAACCCGGTACTAGCATTCATGGTATTATTTATACCCCATAAGATATTAAAAATTTGTTCGTCCCAGTTACATTCGTCTTCGGTACTTGTATTTATAGCATCTAAAAGAGTTCTGCTAAATCGTTCTACCTGACCGTTGGATCTTGGTGACGCTACGGCATTCAGAATATGGTGAATTTTATTATGGTTACAAAATTGTTTAAAATTTTTACTCGTGAAGGCAGGACCCCTATCACTAACTATACGTGTTGGCGTGCTGAACATCGCAAATAGTTCAGACAGGTATGTCATGACTAATTTAGAATTAGTACTTCTAACTGGCTTAACCATCAAATATTTGGTGAATGAATCAACAATGGCTATTAAATAAGTGTTTCCCTTTTTACTAAGTGGAAATGGCCCAAGGTGATCAATATGCCACATAACAAATGGTTTTGATGGTTTTTCTATTGGGTGTAGTTTACCTTCGAGTTTTCCATAGCTACCCTTTTTATATGCGCAATCCAAACATGATGTAACATATTTCTTTATGAATCTTGTCATCTTTGGGAACCAAAATTGTTCCTTTATAATTTTCTCGCAACGTTTCAACCCGATATGCCCTATTTCGTCGTGATATTTTATCATGATATTCCAACGCGCTGCCTTAGGTACTACCAATTATTTATTACTGCCGTCATTCATTTTACGGTAAATTCGATTGCCCTCGCCTAACTTATAATTTTGTAAAATATCTTTATCAGGATTCGTTGAATTTAATTCGTTCTTTATTGCGCGTAATTTGTCGTCTTGCATTTGAACAAATAAGAGCCAATCTATATTCGAGATGGAGAACACGTTAGCAGGGGTTGGATTCCGACTCAGGGCATCCACATGTTGCATTTTTGCACCAGGTCTATATACTCAATGTCAAAATTAAAATGTTGTATGCGCAACCATCATCTCGCAATTCGCGGAACTAAATCCTTCTTTAGAAAAGTCATTCTCACCGCGTTACAATCTGTAATTATTTTAAAATGGATTCCATATAAGTATGTACGGAAACGTTCAATTGATTTTATAACCGCAAGAGTCTCTAACTCGTATGAATGATATCGCGATTCTTCTTTTGTGGTTGTGTGAAGTTGTTTGTTTTGATACTGGAATAATATGCCAGCTATTCCCTTACTACTTGCATTCGTATGCAATTCTGTCACCGCGTTAGGATCGTAAATAGATAGAATTGGGCGTCCAACTAATTTAGATTTTAGTGAATTGAAAGCGTCAACTTGGTCACCGCCCCAAATCCAGTCTTGATTTTTTCGCAATAGTTTACTCAATGGTTCGGCCAGTTTTGCGTAATCTTTAATAATTTTTCTAAAATAATTTGAAAGCTCTAAAAACTGTCGTATTTCATGCACATTACTAGGTTCTTTGAAATTTAAAACTGCATTGGTTTTTACGTTTCCCGGTCGTATACCGTATTATCAACAGGGCTAATTCAGGTAGAAGGCCGGTTGTATTCGGCTCTAAAAAGTGTAACGACTGTAAAATTAGTGCGGCTCCTCGTAAAACAGCCGTTCACGTATCTAGATTGGCATTGTCTGTGACTTCGGAAGAGTTGAATTCATATTTAATCCAAAATTTTCCGAATGAGACCTTTACTATAGAAACACTTACTGTTAAGTCAGGTGAATACAACTCTTTCAAAGTTTGAGCCTCATTTGACATCTCGAACCAACTTTTAAACCCTGAACTTTGGCCAGAAAATATTTCTGTCAAAAAATTTATAAATTTTCAGAAACGTCCAGTGCCAGTATGACTCAATAGTATTCAATGACAACAATACATTTAACTTACGTATGGTACATTTTAACATCCGTAGTTTAAATAATAAATTTAATCAACTAAATATTTTTCTCGAATCTATTGATTTTCCTGAAATACTTTGTTTAACTGAACACCACTTGTCATTGGATAGTATTGAGGCCATAAAACTCGAAAATTATAAATTAGCTTCTGTGTATTGTCGTACTATTTACGAATGTGGTGGAGCAGCTATTTTTATTTTAAATTCTCTCAATTTCAACAATACCGTTACTTTTGATAAAGATTTTGAATATGCTTGTGCAGAAATCATTTTCTCTAATAATAAAAAATATCTATTTGTAGCTATCTACAGATCGCCTAGTGGTGATATAAATTTTTTTAATCGTGAATTAAACAATTTACTTCATAATTTCTCAAACTACAAATATCCCATCTTTGTGTGTGGTGATTTTAATATTAATTTTGCTTGTCAAAAAGAATCCAGTGAAATATGCAATATTTTTCTGTCTTATGGCTTAACTTCGCCCTGTTCCGGTTTTCCTTTATTACAGAGTATCTCTGGACGATGTATTGATAATTTTTTCACAACAATCGATGATAGTTACACTAGTTTTCAAATCTTGAATCCTTGTTTATCTGATCACTCAGCTCAGCTTTGGAATTTAAAAGTAAACCTTAATTTCCCTAATAACTTGACCACTGACACCCGAATTTTTAATCAAATTAATAAAAATTACTTTAAACAGTTACTTCGGTCTGAGTTATGGTATGATGTTTATAATTCGAGTAATTTTCATGATAAAATGAACCATTTCTTAGAAACTGTTAATCATCATTTCATAACTGCTTTTCCAATCTATATATATATATATATATATATATATATATATATATATATATATATATATATATATATATATATATATATATATATATATATATATATATATATATATATATATATATATATATATATATATATAAAATAAAGTGTCCTGACTGACTGACTCAACAACGCCCAGCCCAAACCCGTAAGCCTAAAAATGTGAAATTTGGACAGTATATTCGTTTTATGATGTAAGCGCTCACTAAGAAGGGATTTTTTGAAATTCGCCCCCTAAAGGGGGAAAAGGGGATAAAATGCGTTTTTACGAATTTCTCAATATCTCTTTACTCAGACGAGATATCAACTTGATTTTTACATACAATGGTAGCGCATCGAAATATTTAAGACCCATGTTTCAGGATTTTGTCCTAATCAGCTTCTTAAGGGGGGGAATTTAACTTTTGGGGGAAAATAATTTAGTTTATAAGTTGCTTTGGAAAACAAATAAAAAATTGAAAATAAAAACATGTCACACTATCGTGATTTAGTTATAAAAATGTATGTGTCAAATACATGTGTCAAATAGATATTTATTCATAAGAATGCATAATAAATAAGTCAAAATAAATCAAATACAAAGAGAAAACAAGATTAACAAATATGAAGCCCTGAAAGAGGAATTAAATTAAAGTTTGTAATCTTATCGTGCAATTTTAATTTTTAAATGTTTATAAGGAGATGGTGATTTTTGACTTTTATATTTTTAGCACTTAACTATTCATCTATTTCATAACACACCTTTTACCCAAATTGGGTGTGGTAGCCTCACATATTTTGAGTAATCGAAAAAGATATACAAGAAATTAATCCGTGTGTAATGCCTATGGCACACCGGTCGAGGAGCATCGATGCAACGAAAGAACGCACCCGTCCGCGATGGATTTCTATTTCATCGGTGACAAATACATCAAAGTTTTGCGCGAAATCAAATACAAAAGATACGTCTGAAATGAGATACATTCGTTTCATCGAGGAACAACTCGATGAAAATAGCGGCGCCCCTATTTTTCGTCGAGGACGGGGTGCGTTCTATCGTTTCATCGAGGAGTTACTCGATGCTCCTCGACCGGTGTGCCACAGGCATAAGGTTTTACTAGCACTAGAGTGTACAAGTACTAGCTGTTAATTCACGGGTACTCATATGGTCATAAAGTAAGAAGACTTTATGCTCATGGTTATGGTAGTTATTGGAAACTACACACGGGACAATGAGATTTTTGTACATGTGTCAAAAGCGCACGTAAACCTTCAATAAAAATCTGCTGTGGCACTCATAACAGGCTTTGCAATAACATAGGCAGGCAGTGTTAAAGTGACAGATGCCAATATCAAAGTGACAGCTGACAATGTCAAAGTGACATCTGTCAATGTCAAAGTGACAGCTGTCATTTTGCGACGTTTAAAATTCGTGAATTAAAAATTATTTTTTTTGTAAAAAACTAATTAAAAATTTGAGTCGAAAATTCATACGCGTTCTCAAGTTATTGTGCTTACGGACAAACCGAGGGAGAGACAGACAGGCCGAACTGATTATTTTTAAAATTATGGTTTTTGGGTTCAGTAGGGTCTAAAACGTGAAGATTCATCATAATAAGTGTTAATCAAGGGCAATCTTCATAAGAGTTCCTATCAAAACCGAGTATGTGGGGCTCAAGTATAGGGTATTTTGGATCCCTTCCCCCCACGTCCTCAAATTAAAACAAACCGTAGCGAAGCACGGGTAAAACGCTAGTAGTACATAAAACTAGAGTATCTAGTAACACTTGTAAATCAAAATGGATTACCCCTGAACTATTGAAGATGGCTGAGACACTGAAATTACTCTACGATATCTACAAAACAACGCAAAATCCTAAAATTTTGGATCAGTACAAGGAATTTAAGAGAAATTACGATAATCTTATTATTTCTACTAAGAAAAACTATAACAATAACATTCTTAAGTCTTCTCATAATGTTAGTAAGTCAGCTTGGACTATTATTAATAATGAAACATCAGCATCTAACTCTCACTCTCTCCCTCTTCCCATGTACTCACAAAACACTGAACTTCATGAACCTGATATTATTCCAAATATTTTTAATAATCATTTCGTTAACTCTGTAAATAATATAATTTCTAGTAATTCATCTATTAATAATATTTTTCAAACGGCATATACTCCAGTATTTTCCTTACACCTGTTAATGAGGCTGAAACCTTTAGCATACTATCAGATATTGCGAAAAAGAATTCTGCTGGAATTGATGAGGTACCATGCTCACTACTCACTTATGTTTCAGATGAAATTATTTATCCACTGACATACTTACTTAATGAATCCATATCTAGCGGAATTTTTCCGGATCAACTTAAAGTAGCTTTAATTACTCCTGTGCATAAAAAAGGCAGTAAGAGTAATATTGATAATTACCGTCCAATCTCTATTCTTCCGGCATTTTCCAAAATATTTGAGAAAATTATGTATTCTCGTCTAACAAGTTTCATAAATTCAAATAATATTCTTACGTCCTGTCAATTTGGTTTCTGTAAAAGTAAATCAACTACTCATGCTTTAAACTATAGTCTTTGTAATATTCTGGACCATCTTGATAAAAAACATCTCACTGCTGGAATATACTTCGATCTAGCTAAAGCTTTTAACACTATCAATCATGACATACTGCTTACTAAGTTATCCAATTATGGTATACGTGGGAAAGCCCTGGATTGGTTGAGATCCTACTTAATAAATAGGTCTCAAGTAGTCTGTGCGAAATTCTATAAAAAGAAATATTTATCTGATTTTCTGCCCTCTTTCACAGGTGTTCCCCAAGGAAGTATTCTAGGCCCTCTCCTTTTCCTTTTATATATTAACGATCTTCCTTCCTTATTCCCCGATGCTGATGTTTGCCTTTTTGCTGACGATACTTCTTTAATTGTCTCAGCTTTAACTACTGAAGAACTTAATAGCAAAGTTCAAGATTGTATTGACATTATGGATTCTTGGTGTAGAAATAATGTAGTAGTTCTTAACGTTGATAAAACTCAAATTATGCAGTTCAAGTTAAAGGGCAATAATTTCAATGTCTCAGCGTCTTTAGGCAATACGAAAATAACACCTGTACAATCCACTAAAATATTAGGCTTACACGTGGATTTTAATTTTCTTTGGATGAATCATTCACATTTTCTCGTTAAAAGATTAAATACATCATGCCATGTCATACGTCATTTACGTAAATGTGTTAACTTGGATTCCCTAAAATTATATTACTTTGCACATATCCACAGTATATTGTCGTATTGTATTATTTGCTGGGGTAATTCAAACCAGGCTAATAATGTGTTTAGAGCTCAGAAAAAAGTTATTAGGGCGATGGTAGGTTGTTCTCCTCAAACATCGTGCAGAGAACTCTTTCCTAAACTAGAACTTCTTACCCTTCCTTGCATTTACATTTACCAATGCTCCCTTTTCATTAAAAAAAATCCAACACTATTTTCTATCCATAGGCAAGTCACTGGATTCTATAATACTCGCAACATTAACAATATAAGCATACCTAATTTCAAATCTAAACAGTTTCATGACAATGTGTCATATATGCCGATTAAATTGTTTAATCATCTACCAGGCGACATAAAAGCTACAACTAGCATCTGTTCTTTTAAATATAAATTGAAAGAATTTTTAATTAATAAAAGTTTTTATTCCCTAAACGATTTTTTTAATACTTGATTGACTTATCTCATATTTATTAATTTTTAATTTATTGTACTATTACTTATGTATTTTGAAACCATTATGTTGTATTTTTTTTGTACTTTGTCAATATTTTTCAAATTATTTGTATCTTCGACAAGCCAATTGTATTTCATTGTATAAATCTTATGGCAAATAAATTATTATTATTATTATTATTATTATTCCGATATCTCGTAGCCTAAATATTCAATAGAGATTTTAAAGAAATAACATTTTTCTAAATTTAGTGTTATTAATTTTAGGACTGTTTCTAAAAGATAAATTCCTTCGTCAAAAGTTTTTGAAGGTAATAGCAAATCATCAATATATGCTAAGACTTTATTGAAACGTAAGTTACCTAACATACTGTCTATCATACGCTGAAATGTAGATGGCGCATTAGCAAGCCCGAATGGCATTTTACAAAATTCATACTGGCCATCGGGTGTAACGAAAGCGGTTTTAGAAATAGATTCCTCAGCAATTGGGATTTGATGGAAACCTTGTGTCATATCTAGGCTAGTAAAATAGGTTTTTCTAGAAAGTTTACTAATTTGATCCTCTATGTTTGGTAAAGGGTAACGATCTTTAATCGTAACTGAATTTAATTTTCTATAATCTACGCAAAGTCTGAAATCTCCGTTTTTCTTACGTACTAATACTATTGGACTAGCATAATTGGATTGTGATGCCCGTATGATATTTGCATTTAACATTTCGTCGATTTTATTATTAACCCAATGCCTTTCTGTCAGTGATAAACGATATGGCTTGTAATAGATTGGAATATCAGACTGAAGATTAATTTTCATTTCGGTTGTATGGGTTGTACCCAGATTACTAGCATTCGTCGCGAAACAATCACTAAACTCATGCAAGAGTGTAACAAGACGCGATCTGTCACGTACGCTTAACTCACCAATTTTTAAATCTACTTCATTTACAGTAAGTACTGATGCATGTGTCTCCTTAATATTTTTAATTCTATGAATATAATTATTAGGAACGATCTCACCTCCTCTTGCCATTAAACTACCTTTTTGTAGATACAGTGGGAGATTACTAAAGTTGGTTATTTCCACATGTGCTGATGGTCCTTCAATTAAGGTACTAGATATTGTGTAAACTGAGTTTCCCAGTGGTCGACTCCTTGTTGATATAAAGACAGGACGACCTGAAGATTCCAGTTTTACAGGTACCGTTTGTACTGAGTTTTGAGCAATTAATGTGTCTTCCTTCACCGTCACTAGGGTACGTTCCGGATCGTCTGGATCCAAGCTAGTCAAAATTGAATCCATTTTACAATCAGTTACTGTAATTGAATTTTTATGTATTTCTAGTTTTAGTTGCGGGTTACTAATGACGGGCTGACCAAGGATTAAGTCTACCTTACCAAAATAGTTTGCAACAATTACTATTTCTGTATCTATTTTAAATTTATCAATACTTAATGTTACATTACATAGTCCAATGGGGATTACAAAAGTCCCACCAAAATTTTGTAACGTTATATCAGTAGGAAATATTTTAAGATTTAGTTCATGCATTAAGTGGTTCCCCCCAATATTAACTTGACTCCCTGTATCAACAAAAGCATTAAAAACTTTACCTGAAATTTGTACATTAATACAATAAAGATAGTTTACTTCCCTGTCAATTTGATTTTCCTTCTTTGTTATATGCCAGCAAGAATCGGTCCTATGTCCTGGTTTCTTGCAATGTGCGCAGTAAAAATTTCTTGAGTTTGTAGATTGGAACCCACCGCTCTGTTTGCTAGTAGACGGTCTCGGGACTTTCCAGCAATTTTCCGTCGTGTGTCCATGTTTCCCACAGTATGAACAAATTGACGGCTTTTTGTCAGGAGGGGATGCAATATTGTTTCTTTCAGTGAAGTTCGTCGATTTTCTAAATGGAAGGTTTAAAGAAACCTGGTTCAAACAGCTCCAAAATTTGTGTCCAGGTTTACCGCAATTGTAACAAATGGATTTAGACGTGTTTACGGAACGCTGAAGCTCGCGATTTCTTCTAGCATCATGTGCACTTCTGTTATCACTTTCAGAAATACTTACTAATTTGCGTTCCATATTAGCTAAGAATCCGGAATATAAATCTTCAGGTGTTGTGTAATTACCAGCTGTTGCATTGCCTTGTAAGTTTAGTGGAAGACCATCTATTATGCAAGATACTGCGTCAGTATTGTATATTTTGCATTGATTGATTAGTGAATTCTTTTCATAATAATAGTGCGTCATAGTTTCGTTCGGTTGCTTTTTTCGTTCGATCATTTGCTTTAAAATTTGGACATAATCAATGCGGCGAGGAAATGCTTTGATCAACGAATCTTACCATTCGTTCCATGATAGATCATAGTCATCTAGGTTTGAATGCCATACCTTAGCTAAACCAGCTAATTTCGACTGCAAGTGGTATGACTTTGTGACCTCATTCCATCCGTAAATAGAACCTAGCTGATCAATTTTATTGGTCCAATTCGTAGTAGCGTGAACTGCTGGGTGTTCTTCTGCATGTATCTTGTATTTAAATGTATTAGCAAAATGCTGGAGTTTTTCTTCTAATTTCCGCTCTAGTTTTTGTAATTTTTGCGTGGCCACTGGATCACTATCACTATCACTTGAACTCGAATACCGGCGTTTACTCATTTTTATAGAGTGTGGCACTGAGCACAATCCCACTTCTGAAATATTAGGTATTGGACACAAGACACACTCAAACAATTACAGAATAAAACTAATTATTTTACTCAATTATTTATTGATTCCGTTTTGATCAGTTTACAACTACCAACTGCCTGTCTGGTTCACTCCTATTACCTCTATTACCTACCCAATACATTCCAATATTATTCTAAAGATTAATAACAAATGTAACATAATAATCAATTAACAAGATAGCGACGTAACAATAATAATGTAAATTTATAGCAAATTTACGAAGTTCTGGAGAAAAAGTTCTTTTTGAGTGCCTAATATTTTTTTTATCAATATGCCGTTTCAATATTTCTTTGTTGGGTCGTGGAATGCTCTCTAAAATGTCACTTATTTCTTCATTTATAATTTTTACCTTTCGCCTCATATTCTATAAGAGAGGTATTGTAATGGGTCAAAATTTTCGAGTATGAGTTTTTGGTGGATAAGCACGTTTTAGGGTCTCTAGAATACGAATTTAATATTTTCACGATGATGTCTGTGTGTGTGTGCGTATGGATGTATGGACGTATGTGACGATTTTTCGTCCACGATAACTTAAAAATCTGACGTGGCCATCACACAACCTTCCGCCATATCTACACTTTAAATAGAAATGTATACGTACAATCCGGTGCCCATTTAAAATATACAAATAAAAATCTAAAATATTCAAACACAGAAATTAGTATCACCTGAATCAAAAGATTCATTCACACGAAACCTCTTCTGTGTTGAAGCCATCTTCCGTTCAATTACTACATTTAATATCTGACTTATGACTTATATAGCGCTAGTATGTCAATTTGTCACCCGTCTCACCTGTCAATATTTTTTACGCAGAAACAAAAATCAACCGAACATGGATTACAAGATTTCAACGTTTTATCTGATAAATTTATTTTTTAAATTTTACTGCAGTTCTTTAATGCTACCAGATAAAGACAATTTTTTTTATAACGTTAGTTGCAAATAACTTTGCTTCTTATTCTTATTACAAATAAATACTATATTTATCCAAATTTATATAAATTTTTGACAATTATCTTTTTCGATCTTCAAAAAATATCACTTCCGGTGAAGATATTTGTACCAAAATCTAATGAGCTCTTCCTATTCGTATACAATTGTAAAATACCAAATATCAAAATTTTTGGGTAATTCGTATTTGAGTTATGCGACATCCGGCATCGGCCCGGACCACACACATACACACACACGCACACACACACACACACACATACATACAGACATCATCGGGAAACTATCAAAAATGAGTTGTAAGGACCCTAATTCGTGCTCATCCACTAAAAACTCACTACCCGATTTTTTGCATGATTCCAATACCTTCCTTTACAGGTAAGCGGAAGGTAAAAAGTATCAATCCTTTAATAACCAAATTTCATATTTAAGGTTTTAATAAGTATCTTAACACCGGATAAGATTTTGGTAGAAATCCGCAAACCGGAAGTAGTACTTTTTGAAACTTTATCTAGTTTTGCTTAAATATATTGGTACATTATTTATTTATGACAATTTTTGCAATTAAAAATAAAAGATAATATAGTTATCTATGGGTACATTTAATTTTAAATACAATTTGCTAAATCTGGTAGTATTTAACAATAAAATAAAGTACAATTAATATACTACTTTTTTGAAATATCAGTATCTTGTTGTCCATGATCATATTAAATTTGTTTCTACTCAAAAATTGAATGACTATGACAGTGACAGTACAGTTGACAGCTTTTGCTTGCATCTTGGTTTACGTTATCGTTTACATATAACATGGCCATGAAACTATTAAAATGTAAGTAAAACTATTTATTAGACTAGTAGAATAAGCAGAATTAGGCGAGAGGTCGTGTACTGGCCACAGCAGATTTTTTTTTTTAAATCATTAGAACATTTTTTTAAATTTGCTATTTTTTTAATATTTACTTCCTTGTACGAAGTAAGGAAGTATTGTAATCGCGAAAAATTTCGGTTCTCAGATTTTGACGGAAATATCCGTTTTGACCTTTTCTGAATCCATTATGACTAGTTTCGACGTGACGTCTGTACGTACGTACGTACGTACGTATGTACGTACGTACGGACGGACGTATGTGTGTCGCATAACTCAAATACGGTTAGACGTAGAAAGTTGAAATTTTGTATTTAGGACTGTTATAGCATCTAGTTGTGCACCTCCTATTTTTGGTTTCAGTCTACAAACCGGAAGTAGTACTTTTTAAAAATATTTCGATAAATATTTAATTTTAGACAATTTTTTTTATTTTAAATGAAAGATTATGTGATTATTACCTAAAATCGGTATTTTATAAATATTTTTGTATCTGCTATCATTTAAAAATAATTAAAGTATATATTTATAATTTATAGTATTTCGGTATCTTGTAGTCCATGATCGATTAACATTTGTTACTACGTAAAATTTAAATGATTATGACATGACAGTGACAATAGTAAAATATGCTTTATATCTTCTTCTGCAGTTTAAATAAAATGACTAAAATATATTTGTGAGTATACTAGTATAATAAGTTAAAAGAATTTTTAATATTATTTTACATTTTAGTTATTAAGAAAAGTATGAACACACAAGGCGTACAAGGAAGTCATGTGGTGTCCACGTCAGATTTTTTTTTTCTGTTGTAGCAACTTAATTTTTTTTGTAGGTCAAAGATTTATAGGTATTTAAAATCTCGTAACATATCTATAGCCCAGTCAACGAAGACCAAAATATGCTGCTCAGCCGCAATAAATCGTGTAGTCTGGATTATTTTTTTAATAGTAGGGGGGACCTCCCTGACCAACATACTAAAAGTCCTGACCCGGAGGGTGTGTGCGTTGGGCGGGAGGAGGTTGTAAAGGTCCCTTTTTTCAGTATTTCGTGAATATCTCGAAAACTATGCGTTCTAACAAAAATTTTATTAAATACAAAATGAAAGTAAATTAAATTTCATACAAAAATATTCTATTAGTTTTTTTCGCTAGGAGCAATAGTTCACGAGATACGGGGGTGGAAAAGTAAAAAAGTCTTAAAAAACCTATTTTTCCGTATAAAATGAATGTTTACTGAACACTTTACTTGGAGATAATGGAAAATGAAATTTATAATGATTACTGATCATTTATATGATGTTAAAGGGTGGGGGTGTGGGGGTGGTGTTGAAGTTTCCTTATTTTGGTTTTTCGTGAACATCTCGAAAGCTATGCATCCTAGCGAAAATGTCACCCTATACAAAATGTAAGTAAATTTCCTACCCCGTAGGGGGTACCATACCTAGTGAAAGGGTGATGGGGGTGGAAAAGTACCCCTATAGGTACCGAGGTGATTGCGGAGTTATGCAACGGCTGCCAACTTTAAATAAATGGTTACCAAACCCTGCTTCGTTGTTAAAATTTTCTCCAAGAAATAATTGAGAAATTTTATATTTCTTTTGTATTTTTTGTGTTTAATGAACTGTAACGTCTGAACGGCTAAAAATATCAACTTCCGGTTTCTTGCATTAAATTCCACGAACATTTCTCTGTCAGATGCATTATATTTAAAAACTTATAATTTTGGCTTAACAAAGGCCTTCCTAAGTTTTTAAAATATTGAATCTAATAGAGAAATGTTCCTAGAATTTAATGCAAGCAATCGGAAGCTGATATTTCTAGCCGTTCAGAAGTTACAGTTAATCATAATATAGAAACTTCAACACCACCCCACACCCCCACCCTTTAACATCATATAAATGATCATTAATCATTATAAATTTAATTTTTCCATTACTTCCAAGTAAAGTGTTCAGTAAACATTCATTTTATACGGAAAAACAGGTTTTTAAAGACTTTTTTTTTACTTTTCCACCCCCGTATCTCGTGAAATATTGCGCATAGCGAAAAAACTAATAGGATATTTATGTAGGAAATTTAATTTACTTTCATTTTGTACATAATAACTTTTTCGCTAGAACGCATAGTTTTCGAGATATTCATGAAATACTGAAAAAGAGACCTTTACAGCCCCCTCCCACCAAACGCACACACCCACTGGGTCAGGACTTTTAGTATGTTGGTCGGGAGGGTCCTCCCTACTACTTAAAAGAAAAGACCAGACTACACGATTTATTGCGGCTGATTTCCCTTTATTGACTGGCCTACTACGCGTGACGGCGAATATGGACGAGAACGTTTTCGTGTTGGAGAAAATGATGTTGTTCTTGAAATCATTTGCCGAATTTCACTTTTTTCTTCAGAACATGGTGCAGGATCAATCTCTACGTCGACAATCATAGCTAAATCAGTGCTGGTAGTTCCTGGGGTGGATTCTGTGATCTAAATTAATTTAATTTGTTAAATAATGTGAGGTACTAATAAGTATTACGAAATTCAAAATTTACCATTTCCTGGTTATTCAAATTCCCAATCATTATTGTTGGAACTTCATTTTCCAGCAATTTAGTATAAAATGCAGATTTTTCGAAGCAGGCAGGAGAAAAATGATCCGAACAAATCACACTAGAAGATGATGGTGTCCAATTTGATCTTCCTGTAGCAATTACCCATTTTTCTCGGACCTTCAGATCCTTTGGGTATCTTTAATACATAAAGTTGATTAACTTAAATTTACTTTTATTAATATTTCAATTATAACTTAAACAGAACCGCTGCAAGCTGATATTTCAAAGACTTTTTAAATTATATATTTTTATTTTTTCTGTTTTATTTCAGTAATACCTCATAGGTATTTAAACTTAAAGTATTGTTTAAATACACTAATAGATTATCCAACCATAGCAATGAAAAGGGAGTAATAGATTTATTACAATATTCGGATTTATATCAGAATAAAGAACAGTAAAATATTGATTACAATAATAGATTTATAATCACAACAAAGAGTCAACGATTGATTACAATAATAATATTCTTGATCATAAAACTGGAATTGATAACTCAATAATTATAATAATAATAATAAGTGTATAAATTAATATTTCTAAATATTAAAGGTGTTGGCGGCATAAAGAGGGTTTGTAACGGCTCAAAATGTATAGCAATAAATTATTGTTTTTATCTGTGAAAAGCACGATGTAAAATACAAATACGGTGAGTGCACTTGGCAAAAAAATGCGGACCTATTCGTTCCACATGTATGGCGGGTTGCATATGATTACAGAATATGCTAATTATCTGTCATATCTGTCAAATGAAATATTGTAATTAAAAAATATACTAATTGTTCATTATTTTGTGACCAGTTTACATTACAAAGTAAGTAATCATTATTATATAAGTTTGTGCTTAGGTAGGTATAATTGTTATACAAATTTTCTTTATCTAATTTCTTGATTCAGAGTTGAACAAATCAAAAAGTTATCGGCGTAGTACATGTTTTGTGCCAAACTGTACGTCGGGTTATAGAAGTAACGAAGAAAAAGTATCTTTATTCAAGGCACCAAATAACATATACCATAGAAATCTTTGGATATCAAAAATACCGCGCATTGACCGGGAACTTTAGTCGCATATTATGTGAAAAACATTCTAAAAATATTTTATAAATATTGTAGGAGTTTCTGAAATCGAGACTGAGACTCTATTAATTTTTATTTTAGATTCTTTTGAAACTGCTTTTACTTCACTCTACTCAACTTTGCCATCAGCTTCTATTATAACATCTACTGAAACAACTGCGCTCAGACCATCAACATAAATTTGTATAACAGTTACACCTACCTAAGTACAAACTTATATAATAATGATTACTTATTTTGTAATGTAAACTGGTCCCCAAATAATGAACAATTAGTATCCTTTTTAATTACAATATTTCATTTGACAGATATGACAGATAATTAGCATATTTTGTTATCATATGCAACCCGCCATACATGTGGAAAAAGTTGGGCCGCTTTTCACAGCACGTTTGTAGGGAAGTGCACTCACCGTATTTGTATTTTACATCGTGGTGAAAAGTTATGCGGCCACATTCCATTTCCCGAGCTTTTTGATTTTGTGTTTTATTATATGTTCTGTTAGAACATCCATCAATGTCGCAAGTAGGCATATTGGTAAATAAACTTATATATTATTTACTTTCCTTTTAATAACAAAAATTTAATTTTGTTAACCCAGAATAATTATCCTGGTTGTGCACTAGATAATTTATCAAATACTGTACAAATTTATAGTTATTAACACCGTAAACACAGGCGAGCACACAATTTGGACAAATATAGTTTTGTCAAAGTGTAGTTTGACCAAAAATAATTAAGCCAAGCTGTATTTTAGTCAAACTGTAATTTGTTCAACTGGAATTTTGTCAAACCGTAAATATGCCAACCCGTAATTTGGCCAAACTGTATTCTAGACAAACTGTAATTTCACATTCCGTAATTTGACCAAACCGCAACTTCGACTAATATTATTTTGTCAAATCGTTTTCAGGTAAACCGTAATTTAGCCAAAACGCAACTATACCTAACTGGAATAATTCAACACGGAATTAATCCAACACGTATTTTTGTCAAATCGCAGATATGCATAATCGTAATCTTGCCAACCGTATTTTACTCAAATCGTAATCTTCCCAACTCTATATAAAGACATACAGTTGGGAAGATTACGATTTGAGTAAAATGCGTTTGGCAAGATTACGTTTATGCATAACTGCGATTTGACAGAAATACGTTTTGAATAAATTCCGTTTTGGATTATTCCAGTTAGGTATAGTTGCGTTGTGGCTAAATTATGGTTGACCTGAAAATGATTTGACAAAATATTAGTCGAAGTTGCGGTTTGGTCATATTACGGAATGTGAAATTGCAGTTTGTCTAGAATACAGTTTGGCCAAATTACGGGTTGGCATATTTACGGTTTGACAAAATTCTAGTTGAACAAATTACAGTTTGACTAAAATACAGTTTGGCTAAATTATTTTTGGTCAAACTACGTTTTGGCAAAACTATATTTGACTAAATAAGCGGACGCCTAAACACAGATATACTATAAATAAATTTCCCACAAAACTCTTTAAAACTTAAATCTCAACGTTTATAAAGCGCGATCGACCGTCTCAACATGGCTGCCAAGTAAGCGTAAACATAAAATAAACGCCACAAATGTCTAGCATAGCCTATTGGAGTGGGGGGTAAACGGCTTCAACTTTTCAAGTCTAGGCTCTCTCTATAGTTTTCTATACTCTTAGTGGCGTCCGCTGTGTGGCACGTAGCGCCGTCCTGCTGGAATCACATGTCATCCACGTCCATATCGTTCAATTTGGGTCAAAAGAAATCGGTTATCGTTGAAGGTGATAAGCCTCACCAACGTCGTTTTCGAAAAAGTACGGCACAAAATCCGCACCAAACAGTAACTTTTTGTGGATGCATTGATACCTGGTGAACCTCGTGTGGGTTTGGCGTCGTCCCATATACGGCAATTATGCTTGTTAACATGCGCCTCGTCGTTAAATGGGAGCAACGCGCGCAACGTTTGCACTAACAAACACTCATTTTGCTAATAAAGTTTTATCATTTGCAAGTGCTGCTCATTCGTGTTACTTGTCATGGTGACTTGACATCACTGACTGAATAATAAACAACAGATTAGACAGACGCCGCCAATACAACATGACCGCCACAGGCTGTCAACATCGACTCGTCCCAATTATTGAAAAACTCTATGTAAATAAATTATTAGTAAAACTGAATAAAATAAAATTTCTGCATATATTTATAAAATATGGCATATTTGTTTTATTTTGTGCATATATTGGGCATATTTTGGCCTTATTTCAATGCATATTGCATGCCTATTTCATTCACATTTTCCTGCACATAGTCTGCACTCTAATTATAACACATTAAAGTTTCATGCAAAGATATACTAACAACAACAACCTGTATAATGTTTTAGACAAAGAGTACAAATTAAATACTGGTATGCATCTAAGAGCTCAACAATGTAGTGTTCTTATTAAAAAAAGGATTCTGTATTATCGCAGTACATGGAAAATGTATTTGTTTGCAGTAAGTTTTTTTTAAATACATATTTTATATTTTAATGGTAATATATCTGTAACATTGTAGTGTTTATTTGCAATTATTTCACTATTAATTTTCGAACTGCTAATGAATTATTATGACAAGATTACGACAGAGGAGACTAGGGAAATAATTTTAACCTTAGATATGTATGATAATGCTCGATCGCATTATTCAGTCGATAAAGGTTCAACACAAGTAGATCAATATTACGAAGATAGTGTTGTGAAGCAAAATTCTATTCCTGTTCACGTACTAGATGTCTCTAAAAGTAAGTTATCAACAGGGCCGATTCTGTACTTTGGCATTGGTCGCCCAGGTGCGGGTAAAAAATATTCCGCCCCACAAACTATGTGGAAGAAAATAAGTAAGTATAGTAAATTGAAATTACGCGAGATCATTTTTTGTTTAAAATTCAAGGTCAAATATCTTCAAATTGAGGGTAACTAAGTTAAAAGTATAATTTAAATTAGGTGTTTTGTGATAATTTAGATCTATACAGTGGCGGATCTACCGTAAAGCTACTGAAGCTTAAGCTTCAGGGCCCCTCTTCGGGCCCTTAGACTTCATTTTTTTACGAGCTCACTCTATTATAAGTACATATTTATCTATTTTTAAATACATACAGAAAAGGTCCCAAAACTAAATTTATAACAACATTGAACTTTACAATCTAAGTTCTGCACTGGTTCCCAAGGAATTAACATTAAATATGTGATTATATTGGCCTTATTTTTGGATACTTAGAAATATAGAGTGTATTTTAATTTTTATACTATTCTTTATATTATACTTCTTTTAAAATTCCAAGCACTTCAAACTATAATTATTAAGCATTTTGGATATGCGTCGTAGAAAAGGCTTGTCGAAGTCTGCAAAAATACTTTCAGCCAGTGTAGGTATACGCAACATTTTTTATTGATTTTTTTAGCAGAAATTTTGTAATTTTTCATCTATTATCATCATATCACGAAAGCTAAAACTTTGAATAAGTATAGAAAAACAATACTACAAACATAATTATTGTAAATAAGCTTATAGTCCAGGAACTTTAGACATTTAGCTCGGACTCCGGGAAAGTTACACCGATTTTCATAATTTTTTTTTAATCGCTTTGAAATCGAATTTGAAACAAAGTTTACCACCTGAGAACACTTGCTTTTGTTTAAAAAAAAAAAATCGAATTTTTTTTTCGAAATTTTTTTATTGTATTATTATTTTATTTTTTAAAGTAATTTCACGTAATTTCTATTACTAAATTCTCTGAACAATTCTCTATAAGATAGATTAATTTATTTTTATCGTAAATGCCTTAGTGAAGCCAAAATTTTTAGATTTTTGTCGCGGGAAAATTGAGAAACTTTAGTTTATAAAATTTATTTTGTGTTTAATGACCTGTAGTTTCTGAACGAATAAAAATTTTGATATCCGGTTTCTTTTATTAAATTCTCTGAGCAATTCTCTATAAGATAGATTAATTTATTTTTATCGTAAAGACCTTAGTGAAGCCAAAATTTTAAGAGTTTTGTCGCGGGAAAATTGAGAAATTTTAGTTTGTAAATTTTTTTTTGTGTTTAATGACCTGTAGTTTCTGAACGAATAAATATTTTGATATCCGGTTTCTTTTATTAAATTCTCTGAACAATTCTCTATAAGATAGATTAATTTACTTTTATCTTAAAGGCCTGAGTGAAGCCAAAATTTTAAGATTTTCGCCGCGGGAAAATTTAGAAATTTTAGTTTGTAATTGTTTTTTTTGTGTTTAATGACCTGTAGTTTCTGAACGAATAAAAATTTTGATATCCGGTTTCTTTTATTAAATTCTCTGAACAATTCTCTATAAGATAGATTAATTTAAAATTTTTTGAAGGCCTTAGGTAAGTCAAAAATTTAAGATTTTTGTCGCGGGAGAATTGAGAAATTTTAGTTTATAAAATTTATTTTGTGTTTAATGACCTGTAGTTTCTGAACGAATAAAAATTTTGATATCCGGTTTCTTTTATTAAATTCTCTGAACAATTCTCTATAAGATAGATTAATTTAAAATTTTTTGAAGGCCTTACGTATGTCAAAATTTTAAGATTTTGGTCGCGAAAAAATTGAGAAATTTTAGTGTTTAAAATTTATTTTGTGTTTAATGACCTGTAGTTTCTGAACTAAGGCCTTTAAGATAAAAATAAATTAATCTATCTTATAGAGAATTGTTCAGAGAATTTAGTAATAGAAACTACGTGAATCTACTTTAAAAAATAAAATAATAATACAATGAAAAAATTTCGAAAAAAAAATTTTCGAAATTTTTAAAAAAAAAAACAAAAGCAAGTGTTTTCAGGTGGTAAACTTTGTTTCAAATTCGATTTCGAAGCGATTAAAAAAAAAATCATGAAAATCGGTGTAACTTTCCCGGCGTCCGAGCTTTTGGCGTTTTTCGTCTAAAGTTCCTCGACTATTACATTTAGAAATAATTTTAATTGAAAATAGAAAATTTAACCAAATCTTGTTAAATTATTTGTTATTACTGCAACAGATTTTTATAAGCAAGGGTCTGAAAATAATTTCTGATTGTCACTTTTAGCAACGGTGCTCAAAGAAGCATTGGTCTGTAATTTAACATTTTCAAGTAACAAACTGACGTCCTAAAAGTCTATTATTAATACCCATCTTAGAAAAAAGTGTTTACAAAACCCTGCAAAAATTTCGGAATTTTTTCAGTTGTTGCCTAATAACTCGTAAACTATGCGTTTTCGATATATAGTCGATCATCATTTTTACCTTCCGCTTACCTGTAAAGGAAGGTATTGGAATCATGCAAAAAATCGGGTAGTGAGTTTTTAGTGGATGAGCACGAATTAGGGTCCTTACAACTCATTTTTGATAGTTTCCCGATGATGTTTGTATGTATGTGTGTGTGTGTGTGTGTGTATGTGTGTGGTCCGGGCCGATGCCGTCTGTCGTATAACAAATACGAATTACCCAAAAATTTTGATATTTGGTATTTTACAATTGTATACGAATAGGAAGAGCTCATTAGATTTTGGTACAAATATCTTCACCGGAAGTTATATTTTTTGAAGATTGAAAAGATTAAGTGTCAAAAATTTCTATAAATTTGGATAAATATAGTATTTATTTGTAATAAGAATAAGAGTAAAAGTTATTTGCAATCTACGTTATAAAAAATTGCCTTTATCTGGTAGCATTAAAGAACTGCAGTAAAATTTAAAAAAATAAATTTATCAAATAAAACATTGAAATCTTGTAATCCATGTTCGGTTTATTTTTGTTTCTGCATAAAAAATATTGACAGATGAGACGGGTGACAAGTTGGCATACTAGCGCTATATAAGTCATAACTAAGCTATTAAATGTAGTAACTGAACGGAGGATTGCTTCAACACAGAAGAGTTTTCGTGTGAATGAATCTTTTGATTCAGGTGATACTAATTTCTGTGTTTGAATATTTTAGATTTTTATTTGTATATTTTAAATGGGCACCAGATTGTACGTATACATTTCTGTTTAAAGTCTAGATATGGCGGAAGGTTGTGTGATGGCCACGTCAGATTTTTAAAGTAGGTAAGTACATTAAATTTGCAACAATTTAAGCCCAACCGTAGCTCTGTACGTAAAATATTTTCCGAGATATGCCACTTCTAAAATTAGCAATTTTTTTCAAAAAAACGAAAGTTGATAAATTTTAGTTTTTTTCGTTATTGTTGTGTTTAATTAACTGTAACTTCTGAATGAATAAAAATATTGTCTTCCGGTTTCTTTCATTAAATTTTACGAACATTTCTCTATAAAATACGTTATTTTAAAAACTTTTTAGGGCGTCCATTAAGCCAAAATATACATTTTTTTCGAGAGAAGTAGGTGTTCAAATATTTTGTATTGTGTTTAATGAGCTGTAACTTCTGAACGGATAAAGTTATCGACTTCCGTTTTCTTGAATTAAATTCTACGAACATTTCTCCATAAGATGCAGTATTTTCAAATCTTTTTTGGGTATTCATTAAGCCAAAATATCAATTTTTTTCGAGAGAAAATTGAGAAATTTTTTAATTTTTAATGTTTATTGTGTTCAATGAGCTGTAACTTCTGAACGGATGAAAATATTGACTTCCGGTTACTTTTATTAAATTTTACGATCATTTCTCCATAAGATAAATTATTCTAAATTTTTTTTAGGGTGTTCAATAAGCCAAAATATCAAATGTTTTTCCAAGAGAAAGTAAAGAGATTTTTAAATTTTTTATATTTATTGTGTTTAATGCGCTATAACTTCTGAACGGATCAAGTCATCGACTTCTGATTTCATTTATTAAATTCTATAAAAAAGTTTTTTGAATAGGTATTTCTCTCGAAAAAAAATTTGATATTTTGGTTTTATGAACGGCCTAAAAAGTTTTTAAAATAATGTATTTTATAGAGAAATGTTCTTAAAATTTAATGAAAAAAACCGGAAGACAATATTTTTATTTTTTCAGAAAGTACAGTTAATTAAACACAAAAATTACGAAAAATGCAAACAAATTTCAACTTTTATTTCTTGGAAAAAATTGCTAATTTTAGAAGTGCCATATCTCGGAAACTATGGGACGTATACTGCGGTTGGGCTTAATTGTTGCAAATTTTAAAATGATAAGATGGACTATATATCGAAAACGCATAGTTTACGAGTTTTTAGGCAACAACTGAAAAAATTCCGAAAAGGTTTTTACGTATTACGCAGGAAGCACAGGTTTTTCGAAGCTGCAATCTTGGATTCACACTACCCTAACTGATCCTAACAACATACTCGTATTAAAAAATCAGAACTACATCACGCTTTGCGTATTAGCCTTTTTTAATGTACGATTTCATTGGCCTATAAATAATATTACTTTAATAAACAAATAATTTTATTCGATAAAATAAATGAATATAGACTTGGAAAACACACCGGATGTAGACTTTTTTGACCTGTTTTTAATAGTATTTTGTGCACCTAGGGAGGGAAGCGTGCTATTACTCCCGCGGGCGAAGCTGCGACCCGAGCCGAAGGCGAGCCGCAGGCGAGTCCGAGCGAGGGCGCCGTCTTCGCCCAAGGGAGTAATTGCTATTACTCCCGCGGGCCAAGCGGCGGCCCGAGCGAGGGCGCCGGCGTCGCCCAAGGGAGGAATAGCCTTCCCTCCCGTGGGACACACAATATTTTACGTCACGAGGGCCTCGAAATCACTTTTCTTGCAATGTTTTCCTCCCGCCAGTACCGGGAAGAAAACAGTGTTTTCCTCCCGCCCGGGAGGAAAACAAGTACGGTCCTCCCGAGCGGGAGGAAAAACTCGCTTCCCTCCCTCCATTAGCAAGAGGAAAACACTGCTTTTCTCCCCCGAGGTGCACAAAATACTATTTTACGTCACGAGGGCCTCGAAATAACCTTTCTTGCAATGTTTTCCTCCCGCCAGTACCGGGAAGAAAACAGTGTTTTCCTCCCGCCCGGGAGGAAAACAAGTACGGTCCTCCCGAGCGGGAGGGAAAACTCGCTTCCCTCCCTCCATTAGTAAGAGGAAAACACTGCTTTCCTCCCCCGAGTGACGTAAAAATTATTAAGCACCACGTCAGTAAAATGTACCGGTTGTACAAGCTTCAAAGTGCTTCGAAGTGTGAAAATTGAGGGAACTCATAGTGATGTGTCAAAAAATTAAACGTCACATGACGTTTCCCGATATTATGCGCACTTCGAAGCACTTTAAAACTTCTGGCAGACATGTACAACCGGTTAATTTTTCTGGTGTGGTGCTTAATATTTTATTTGAATGTCTCTTATTATGTTAAACACTTGTTTAAAATACCGGCCTTTTTACAATACCCCAGGTTAGACCATTGATTATGTCATATAGATAGGAACTAAGACGTTCACGGGTTTTTATTGCAGGCATCGTTCAATGGGTTATAAAAGAAGAAAAAACCGCGGAGTGCTATTAAATTAGAGGGTGGAAATTGAAGATAGGGGTGAAAAGGCATCCCTTTTGGTTTTTTCAATATATCTCGTAAACAAAGCAAAATTTCGATGATTTTTTTAGTTTTTTTGCTTTTCCGCCTGTATCTTTTTTTTAGGCTGAGATAGGTATAGGCATTGCTTAAGATAAAAAAGGAGATTAAATTTCCTTCAAAATGCTGGGCTGAAATATTTTTTACCTTCCGCTTACCTGGAAAGGAAGGTATTGGAATCATGCAAAAAATCGGGTGGTGAATTTTTAGTGGATGAGCACGAATTAGGGTCCTTACAACTCATTTTTGATAGTTTCACGATGATGTGTGTGTGTGTGTGTGTGTGTGTGTGTGTGTGTGTGTGTGTGTGTGTGTGTGTGTGTGTGTGTGTGTGTGTGTGTGTGTGTGTGCACAGGCGGACTGGGCCGGTGGGATGGTGGGATATTTCCCACTGGGCCGCGATACATTTGGGCCGAATGCCGACACGATAGGGCCGATTATCGATAAAGATAATATTTTTTTTTATAAATAACGCAAACAACCCAAATTCACAATTATTAGCAATATTATATTATTATATACAAATAAACAAACGAAACTAAGTTTTGTATTTATGATTTGTATTGGTCAGTCATTAATTTAGAATCGGATGTTCGGCTCGGTTTTGTTCTTTAAAAATTTAAGATATCGCTAGACTAATTACATATTAATAAAATTCCCAATTTTCATTACATTTATTTTTAAATTTGTTACTTATTTGAATTTCTACTCATAAAAGTAGTGATGCCGCCGAGACGAGAAATTTCTCGTCACTTTCTCGTCTCGTCTCAAAATTATGAGACGAGAACCAATAAATTTCTCGTCTCAGATTTTAGAGATGAGAAAAGAAATCAATATTACGAGACGAGAAATAGTTCTCGAAAAATCGAGAATTCTCGAAATAAAAACTGAAAAATTCATTTTATTATACTTTGTTCGTAGCATTTTATTGTTTTGATATAAATATTTTTACTTCCTTGTACGAAGTAAGGAAGTATTGTAATCGCGAAAAATTTCGGTTCTCAGATTTTGACGGAAATATCCGTTTTGACCTTTTCTGAATCCATTATGACTAGTTTCGACGTGACGTCTGTACGTACGTACGTACGTACGTATGTACGTACGTACGGACGGACGTATGTGTGTCGCATAACTCAAATACGGTTAGACGTAGAAAGTTGAAATTTTGTATTTAGGACTGTTATAGCATCTAGTTGTGCACCTCCTATTTTTGGTTTCAGTCTACAAACCGGAAGTAGTACTTTTTAAAAATATTTCGATAAATATTTAATTTTAGACAATTTTTTTTATTTTAAATGAAAGATTATGTGATTATTACCTAAAATCGGTATTTTATAAATATTTTTGTATCTGCTATCATTTAAAAATAATTAAAGTATATATTTATAATTTATAGTATTTCGGTATCTTGTAGTCCATGATCGATTAACATTTGTTACTACGTAAAATTTAAATGATTATGACATGACAGTGACAATAGTAAAATATGCTTTATATCTTCTTCTGCAGTTTAAATAAAATGACTAAAATATATTTGTGAGTATACTAGTATAATAAGTTAAAAGAATTTTTAATATTATTTTACATTTTAGTTATTAAGAAAAGTATGAACACACAAGGCGTACAAGGAAGTCATGTGGTGTCCACGTCAGATTTTTTATTTTAACAATAAGAATTGTGTGCAAATTTAACAGAAATGACCAAGACGAGATTACTTAAATTTCTCATCTTACGGCATCACTGCGTAAATGAGGGTAAATTGTGTATAATTTTACCTCTAGCCATTGACCTTGAACCCAACAAAAATTTCGCCTGCGGCTCTTTTTTTCTTTTTCTTAAACAACACTTCGGCACTTTTCTTCAAAAAAAACTTCGGCTGGGCCGACACGTTACCAGTCCGCCTCTGTGTGTGTGTGTGTGTGTGTGTGTGTGTGTGTGTGTGTGTGTGTGTGTGTGTGTGTGTGTGTGTGTGTGTGTGTGTGTGCGTGCGTGTGTGCGTGTGTGCGTGTGTGCGTGTGTGCGTGTGTGTGTGTGTGTGTGTGTGTGTGTGTGTGTGTGTGTGTGTGTGTGTGTGTGTGTGTGTGTGTGGTCAAGGCCGGGTGTTAGTCGCATTACTCAAATACGAATTACCCGAAAATTTTGATATTTGGTATTTAACATTTGTATATAAATTGGAAGAGCTCCTTAGATTTTGGTACAAATATCTTCATCGGTGATATTTTTTGAAGATTGAAAAGGTTAATTGTCAAAATTGTATATTAATTTGGAAAAATATAGTATTTATTTGTAATAAGAATAAGAGGAAAAGTTATTTGCAACTTACGTTATAAAAAAATTGGCTTTATCTGGTAGCATTAAAGAACTGCAGTAAAATTTAAAAAATAAATTTATCAAATAAAACGTTGATATCTTGTAATCCATGATCGGTTTATTTTTGTTTCTGCGTAAAAAATATTGACAGGTGAGACGGGTGACAAGTTGGCATACTAGCGCTATTATAAGTCATAAGTAAGATATTAAGGGCCGGTTGTTCAATCTCAGCTTAAACTAAGTTTATGTCAAAACCATGGTTACCAAGTTTTCCTGTTGTATTGTGGCATCTCATTGGTTAACTGTTTCATTTTAACGCTGGAGATTGGCTGGGAAAACTCAGTTTAACTAAGCTTGAGTTTATGTTTAAACTAACACTAAACTTGAATTGTACAACTGGGCCTAAATGTAGTAATTGAACGGAGGATGGATTCAACACAGCAGAGTTTTCCTGTGAATGAATCTTTTTATTCAGGTGATGCAAATTTCTGTGTTTGAATATTTTTGATTTTTATTTGTATATTTTAAATGGGCACCGGATTGTACGTATACATTTCTGTTTAAATTCTAGATATTTATGGCGGAAGGTTGTGTGATGGCCACGTCAGATTTTTTGATTCAAAATTGACCGAGATATATCCATTTGAACTTGGCTTTTTTTCGTAGTCTAGCAGGTAATAATTTGACAATATATCCATCACAGCTTTACTCAACTTGGGTGTGGCAGCCTCACATACTTAGACTCATTACACCATCAGTATATTTATACTTACCTACTGGGTGATTCATAACTTTATTTAATGGTATTAAGTACTGAACTTAGTGGTCACGGAACCGAAAGAATTTTTTCAAAATTCATAATTTTAATTTCCAGGTTCTTGAATCACACAGGTTATAAGCCACTGTTTCTGTATGAAATTTACTTAATTTTTAACTGTACAAGAAATTCTTAGAATATTGTGTAATTCATTAAAATTTAAGTGTATTCTATTCACAGTTTGTAAGATATTCATTATGTAATCTTAAATCCAGTAGATCAAAAAATGTACAATATGCAATAAAAACTTAAATAAACTTTCAAATTAAAAAAAATTGTTCCATGATTAGCAAGAGGAATACTATAATATGCCATTAGAATATAATAATGAAGTTGTGAATTATATAATATGTATATGTATAATATTACCTCATTTCTTTCACCCAACTTGAGTGTGGAAGCCTCACCTACTGTGAGTCATCAATATTTTACCGTGTGTGCCATTATCAGCTGTCAAGTTAAGGGTACCTACTCATAATAGTTAGCAGAGAGTACACTACAAGAAAAAAATTGTGTTTCTTTCACTGAACATGGGTGTGGCAGCATCACATAGTGCTAGTCATCAATGTAAACTTATTTAACCGTGTGTGCGATTACCAACTTACGGGTACTAACTCATGGTTGCTATAGTGAAATGGGTTGAACTGTGGTTGAACACCAGAAAATAAAATTCTAGAATATTCATAACAGGAAAATGCGCATGCACGAGAAGAACTCAAGAATGGTATTGGGTTAATCTAATTTGTGTATTCCCTTTCTGTTAAAGAAACAAACTTGTTTCCTATTTGCATCTTCGTTATGCCGTATCTAAAATTCCAGATTTGCACTTTCTTGGAATTAATCTTTTAATGTTAGTAAGTAAGTAAGTATAAATTTTCTAGATTAGAATCTTCTTGTGCATGCATTTTCCTGTGTATGGATATTCTAATATTTTATTTTCTGGTGTTGAATGACCCGTTGTTAGTAGGTATATAGTGCACTAACTTGTGGGGAATTTTTTTGACCCAATTTACTTGACTCTGAAAACCATACATTCTGCGAGTCACCAGGTATATTACTTTACCGTGTGCGAGGTTACCAGCCACCAAGTCGGTGACCGGACAAAACAGAACAATGAAAAAACAGAACATGAAAAAACCGAACATGAAAAAACCGAACATGAAAAAACCGAACATGAAAAAAAAGAACATGAAAAAACAGAACAGTGAAAAAACAGAACAATGAAAAAACAGAACACTGAAGAAACAAAACAATGAAAAAAGAGAACAGTGAAAAAACAGAACACTGAAAAAACAGAACATTGATAAAACAGAACATGAAAAAACAGAATATGAAAAAACATAACAATGACAAAACAGAACTCAAGAAGGGATTTGTTAGCTTTGATTAGTTTATGTCAAAAAAATCTGCTGTGGCCAGTACACGACCTCTCGCCTAATTCTGCTTATTCTACTAGTCTAATAAATAGTTTTACTTACATTTTAATAGTTTCATGGCCATGTTATATGTAAACGATAACGTAAACCAAGATGCAAGCAAAAGCTGTCAACTGTACTGTCACTGTCATAGTCATTCAATTTTTGAGTAGAAACAAATTTAATATGATCATGTACAACAAGATACTGATATTTCAAAAAAGTAGTATATTAATTGTACTTTATTTTATTGTTAAATACTAAAAGATTTAGCAAATTGTATTTAAAATTAAATGTACCCATAGATAACTATATTATCTTTTATTTTTAATTGCAAAAATTGTCATAAATAAATAATGTACCAATATATTTAAGGAAAACTATATAAAGTTTCAAAAAGTACTACTTCCGGTTTGCGGATTTCTACCAAAATCTTATCCGGTGTTAAGATACTTATTAAAACCTTAAATATGAAATTTGGTTATTAAAGGATTGATACTTTTTAAGTTATCGTGGACGAAAAATCGTCACATACGTCCATACGTCCATACATCCATACGCACACACACACACACACACACACACACACACACACACACACACACACACACACACACACACACACACACACACACACACACACACACACACACACACACACACACACACACATACACACACACACACACACACACACACACACACACACACACACACACACATACACACACACACACACACACACACACCACACACACACCACACACACACACACACACACACACAGACATCATCGTGAAAATATTAAATTCGTATTCTAGAGACCCTAAAACGTGCTTATCCACCAAAAACTCATACTCGAAAATTTTGACCCATTACAATACCACTCTTATAGAATATGAGGCGAGAGGTAAAAACGGAGTTCTGTTGGACTCAATTAGGGTTTTGTTAGTATTGATTAGTTTATTTTTTAAAAAACGGAGTTTTGTTGGACTCAATTAGGGTTTTGTTAGTATTGATTAGTTTATTTAAAAAAACGGAATTCTGTTGGACTCAATTAGGGTTTTGTTAGCATAGATTAGTTTATGTCAAAAAAACGGAGTTCTGTTGGACTCAAGAAGGGTTTTGTTAGCATAGATTAGTTTATGTGTTCTGATTTTTCATGTTCTGTTTTATCAATGTTCTGTTTTTTCAGTGTTCTGTTTTTTCAGTGTTCTGTTTTTTCACTGTTCTGTTTTTTCATTGTTCTGTTTCTTCAGTGTTCTGTTTTTTCATTGTTCTGTTTTTTCATTGTTCTGCTTTTTCATGTTCTGTTTTTTCATGTTCTGTTTTTTCATGTTCTGTTTTTTCGTGTTCTGTTTTTTCATTGTTCTAGTATTATAGAAATATACGCCTGCTGATTCTATTTTTATATTCGAGATTCGTATTCAGTTCAGTTCGGTCAGTGTCAGTTTGACCAACCTTTAAAAGTTTTGGCTCGGAAAAAAATTGAATATGAATAGTTCGAAAATAAAGTATGAAACTCGAACGAGTCTCGGATGGAAATTGAACTAGAAATCTAACATGAATCTAGTAGAAAAAAGAAGAGAATGCACTACGTACACACTACCTATATGAATTCAAATAAGAGTTTGGGTAGATGTATTACAAATTGTTTAAAATATTGTTTGAATATTGATGATTGTTCCAAACATTTGTTGTAAATGTCATGTATTCCTACATATAAAAAACCTTTTTTAGTTGAGTAAAACAATATTTTTTTCAATAAAATGCGAACGAAAACAATATTTGTACAAGACGGATGAAATGCGAAAAAAAGCCAAGTTCAAATGGCCATATCTCGGTCAATTTTGAATCAAAAAAATATTTCAGCCCAGCATTTTGAAGGAAATTTAATCTCCTTTTTATCTTAAGCAATGCCTATACCTATCTCAGCCCAAAAAAAATACAGGCAGAAAAGCAAAAAAACTCAAAAAATCGAAATTTCGGCTTTTTTTTCAAGTTTGTTTCGACTGTTTTGGCATGGAATTTTTTTTAATATTTGAAAAATACTAATGCGATGGGAAATTTAATTCTGTACAAAAAGTTTTATATACAATATATCGAAATTTTGCTTTGTTTACGAGATATATTGAAAAAACCAAAAGGGGTGCCCTATGTTTAATTTCCACCCTCTAATTTAATAGCACTTCTCGGTTTTTTGTTCTTTTATATACCATTGAACGATTCCTGCAATAAAAACCTGTGAACGTCTTAGTTCCTTATTGCACTGTTTTTTAAGACATAATCAATAGCCTAGGTGTAACATTTTCTTGAAGGCAAGACTTGAATTAATAGAAAAAGTCATTTCTGGCAAGTGGTAAAATCAGGCACGATTTAATATTACGGCTCTCTAGCTAATAATAATAATTACAGGTATTATTGAATGGGGAATACGCAACATCAAGTCATATAACAGTCATTTAGTGACCGCAGCAGAATTTAAAAGTGGTAATGTTATTGCTATGTATGGGTCTTACCAGGTCCACAGTCTACCAATCTCTTTGAATTTAATAACAAATGCACTTTTAAAAAACAATATGAATGATGCTGAATACTCTATTACTGTTGGAAATCATCCATTGTCGTTGTCAGAAGAATCATCAAAGTCATCGGATAATTCAAATATAGGAATGGTCTTGACAGCAGGTAATTACTATTTTGCATGGGGTGCTGCGGTTAAGGCTATCGAATAGTCAAATAATTAGGGATTTCGGTGATAGGTCTGTATTACTTAAGGCGGCAATACTTATACACACAAACAGGCGTTCGTAGTTTACTAATAACTTGATTTAGATACAACTAAGAGAAAAAATTTATTTACAAAAAATTTCTAAAATTTCATTCTTAATATCGAACTGAAAAAAAGTAAATCTAAAAATGTATTATTTTTACCTCCCACCTAAAAGGGAAGTATAGGGATCGTGAAAAAATCGATGTCGAGATTTTTGTGAATAAGCACGTTTTGACTATTTTTACGAGGAAAAGAAAAAATCTATTAAGACGGGTTAAAGCCTACTATGAGCTTCATATGATAATTTGAATTTAGTTTGAATATCTCGAAATCTGTACGAGATAAAAAAAAATCCAATCTTCGACGTCTGAAAATTTATTTAAGAAATACTATGTCGGAAAACCGTCTTGTAGGATTAGCTCTAATAGTGGGGCAGATATGAGCCATAATACAGCAGAATTGTGCACTTTGTGATAAAAGCATGAAATTTGGCACAAAGGTACCTCTTTATATTGTAAAAAGATATGGATAATGGGCCACACGTGATTTTGCCTCTGAAGGGCTTAAGGGCTAATTATATACCTCAAATTTTAGTTTTTCGCGATTATTTCGTAAATGGTTTTCGTCATAGTTTTTCATCCAATCAAAACACAGTATTTTGCTGATTTGTACCAATCACAGACGAACTACAGTGACAATTTTCACTAGTGAAAATTACACTGACAATTTTCACTAGTGAAAATTGCCGCGAAGCGTTGCTTAGATATTATGTCAGTTGTGATGATTGTTTTAAAAATACATTACTTTTATGGAATAAATAAAATAATTCGAGAAATTGTCAAGCTGACTACCATACGTGACTATGATTTTTTGGTAATTTTTGCCGTCTGGCCACTCCTGCTTGTTGCTTTAGAAAATAAACACTCGTGCTACGCACTCGTCTTTATTTTCGACGCCACAAGCAGTCGTGGCCAGACGGCAAAAATTGCCGGCAAAATCATAGTCACTAATGGTATTATATATGAAAATTACAGAGAATAAAATTATCTAATCAAGGTTATAACCAATTTTCATGTGAGTGTTATGGTTTACGAGAAAATAGAGAAAATGTATCGTTACAAGATACATAAAAATTTTGATATCCGGTTGCTTTTACTTTATAGAGAATTGTTCAGAGAATTTAGTAAAAGGAACCGGATTTCAAAATTTTTATTCGTTCATAAACTACAGGTCATTAAACACAAAATAAATTTTATAAACTAAAATTTCTCAATATTCCCGCGACGAAAATCTTAAAATTTTGGCTTTACTCAGGCCTTTAAGATAAAAATAAAATAATCTATCTTATAGAGAATTGTTCAGTGAATTTAATAAAAGAAACCGGATGTCAAAATTTTTATTCGTTCAGAAATTACAGGTCATTAAACACAAAAAAAATTAAAAACTAAAATTTCTCAATTTTCCCGCGGCGAAAATCTTCAAATTTTGGCTTAACTCAGGCCTTTAAGATAAAAATAAAGTAATCTATCTTATAGAGAATTGTTCAAAGAATTTAGTAATAGAAACCGGATATCAAAATTTTTATTCTTTCAGAAACTACAGGTAATTAAAAACAAAATAAATTTAAAAAACTAAAATTTCTCAATTTTCCCGCGGCGAAAATCTTAAAATTTTGGCTTAACTCAGGTCTTTAAGATAAAAATAAAATAATCTGTCTTATAGAGAATTGTTCAAAGAATTTAGTAATAGAAACCGGATATCAAAATTTTTATTCATTCAGAAACTACAAGTCATTAAACACAAAAAAATTAAAAAACTAAAATTTCTCAATTTTCCCGCGGCGAAAATCTTAAAATTTTGGCTTAACTCAGGCCTTTAAGATAAAAATAAAATAATCTGTCTTATAGAGAATTGTTCAAAGAATTTAATAATAGAAACCGGATATCAAAATTTTTATTCGTTCAGAAATTACAGGTCATTAAACACAAAAAAAATTAAAAACTAAAATTTCTCAATTTTCCCGCGGCGAAAATCTTAAAATTTTGGCTTAACTCAGGTCTTTAAGATAAAAATAAAATAATCTGTCTTATAGAGAATTGTTCAAAGAATTTAGTAATAGAAACCGGATATCAAAATTTTTATTCATTCAGAAACTACAGGTCATTAAACACAAAAAAATTAAAAAACTAAAATTTCTCAATTTTCCCGCGGCGAAAATCTTAAAATTTTGGCTTAACTCAGGCCTTTAAGATAAAAATAAAATAATCTGTCTTATAGAGAATTGTTCAAAGAATTTAATAATAGAAACCGGATATCAAAATTTTTATTCATTCAGAAACTACAGGTCATTAAACACAAAAAAAATTAAAAAACTAAAATTTCTCAATTTTCCCGCGGCGAAAATCTTAAAATTTTGGCTTAACTCAGGCCTTTAAGATAAAAATAAAATAATCTATCGTATAGAGAATTGTTCAAAGAATATAGTAAAAGAAACCGGATATCAAACTTTGTATTCGTTCAGAAACTACAGGTCATTAAACACAAAATTAATTTGAAAAACTAAAATTTCTCAATTTTCCCGCGGCGAATATCTTAAAATTTTGGCTTAACTCAGACCTTTAAGTTAAAAATAAAATAATCTATCTTATAGAGAATTGTTCAAAGAATTTAGTATTCGTTCAGAAACTATTGGTTTTATGTGATGAAGCAAAAATTATAAGTTGGTTTAATAAGTAGTAGGTACTGTATTGTAACGATACATTTTCTCTATTTTCTCGTAAACCATAACACTCACATGAAAATTGGTTAGATAATTTTATGCTCTATAATTTTCTATTTAACATTATTTTTCGTAATATTAACCATTTACGAAATAATCGCGAAAAACAAAAATTTGAGGTATATACCCTTAAGCCCTTCAGAGGCAAAATCACGTGTGGCCCAATATCCATATCTTTTTACAATATAAAGAGGTACCTTTGTGCCAAATTTCATGCTTTTATCACAATGTGCACAATTATATTGCTTATCTGCCCCACTATAATGGCAACCCATCGGGACATACGAGTACATATTAGCGATGATGAGGTATTGGAAAGATATGCTACTAATGCCAATGGTAAAAGTCGAAGAAATATAATATAATTTTATAAACTTCTTACGATATACAGATATTTTTAAATATTTCCTCTTTTTCATTATTGAATATTTTATATTATATTTATGTTATTTTTCTGTAGTTTATATTTTTAAACTTTTTCTGATTTTTTAAATTTTTTGTGATTTTTTTGTGAAATCTTGTCAGTAGTATAAGGGCCCGTTTGGGACAATTTGAACGCAAAAACTTGAACGTCCGTTTGGGACAATTTGAACGCTAAAACCTGAACACCCGTTCAGGACACTCTAAACGATTTGTTACACTACTATTCTGAACGGTTTTAATGTCGAAAACTTGAACAGCGAAAACCTGAATGCCAAAAAACCTGCAAATGTGCAAATAGGAATTGGTTGTCTAACAGTGGTCGCGGTCCTAAACTGTGGTTGCGGTTGTCTAACTGTTCTGAAGTGGTCCTTGCGTTTTTAGAATAGTGGTCGCGGTAGTTAAAATCCGTACGGGCGTGTGTCTATACAATTGGCGTGAATGTTGATAATTACGCGCTTGTCATATGTGAGTTTAAATGTTTTGGTTTCATTTTTATTTATTAAGTTTTTGGTTTGCTTGTCTCTAGTAATAATATTTATATTATTATATATCAACACTTTCTTTATCTCTATTAATAATATGCCTCAATGTTTCATGATTAAGTTTCTGAGAATTTTGATGGCTTAATGTAAAGCCCTTAATTTTACATACACACTTACCTACATTCGATCCACCTTCTAGAAAATTCTGCGAGCGACAATGACTATAAAATATGTATAATCACAGTTGTTGTCATTATAGTTCTGGAAGAAGCTTATGTTCACTTTGAGAATTTTTTGAATAAGATAAAGGTTGATCGTATCCAGAAGAATATTATTTCAAGATGATAGAGATTGAATAATAAATTAATCCTTATTTATCCGTCATCCGGCGATCCATCATCTTTTTCAATAATGTAACGAGCGGCGCCTGGGTGACGGCGGCCAAGCGACATGCACGGACAAGTTTGCATTGTCTAGCCGGCGCGCTATTGTGTTGATGACGCAAGAGGGGGATGATTCATCGGGTCACGCGATACGGTAATAAAATTTAATTACTTTCTGGAAGGAATTTATGGAATCTACCAGAATTACCGGCTGTGGATATATAAACGCTACCCGAGCGGACGGTGAGTCAGTCTACTTTAGAATTGTGACATAAATAGAAGTCTACGTTTAAATGGTGACATAAATAGAACTAAATATTGATGTATTGTGACATAAATAGAGTTTAGTGTTATCTAGTAGTTAAATAAATAATTACAGTGTATAAATAAATAATCCTAGTAGTGTTAAGTGTGTAAATAAATATTCTTAGTGTATAATTAGTGTTTTAATTTTAATTAATAGTGCGTGTTTATTTAATAATTATTAACTATTACCTTTTATTTTTCGTTATTAAACTTGTTATATAAATATTCGTGTTTTACTAATTTTACACTTCACCTAAATAAATAAAACCGTTACAATAAGTTGCATTTACTATGGTCCCCTAACAATAATTATCAAGAACGTAGGTAGCTATTCGATTTGTTATACCATTTTTAATATTTCTGTAATTGTTTTAATTTTATATCTACTTTTGAAACAAGTATTTACACTATGTCTATGACTTTACTTTCATTCAAGCATGTTAGAAAGAATGCATGGTACGTGCTTATATTTAGCTGTTTAGCATTCCATATTCATTGCTATTTAGAATAAGTATTTAATTTATCGAGGGCAGAGCCTCTGAGTCTCCAGTATGTTTACTCTTTATGTCAGCACAGTAAACTCGTTGAAAACTGGAGCAAAACTTGGCAATTTCAAATTAGTTTTACTAGCCGACACTGTGGCAAAATAAATCGCGATCAAAAATATCTAAAACCATGTCCGTCAATTTTAATCATGTGTAAATCAATTTGGGTCACTGATCCGATTGGTTACGAAATATTGTTTAGAAATTTTACTATTTCCTGTATTTAGGGATATTTGTGCAGAATTTAACAGTCAATCAATAATGTTCACTTATCTAACTATGCTGAAATTTAATGCCAGAAATAAAAAAATTTTCGTACTTAAAAAATAATTTTTTTCAAAATCGGCATGAAAATCGTTATTTCCAGACTAATTTGCGGCATGAAAGTAAGATTTTCATGACTAGGCATGAAAATTTTATTTTCATGCCTAGTCATTTTTACTTTCAACTTTGTTTACTTGTCATGACAACTTTTTCTAAAATTTGTGACAGCTCTGATGATTTGTCACAGCTCTGATGATTTATGCAAACCTAATTTTTTTAATAATTTTAAGCTTAATTGCCGATTAAAAAAAAAATAGAATACATCACGCGTCATAAAAATGTCTTTGCTTGACTCGGAGGCTTTGAAGAAATGCTCGGACGCTGCGCATCCTCGCATTCTTCAAACGCCTCCTCGTCTGCAATGAAACATTTTCATGACTTGTAATGTAATATACTATTATAACAATGTGGCGCTTGATATTGTAATTATAGGCTATAAAATTATCCTCTAGCCCATTAATAATTTAAAGTAACTTGTGTGCCCCATTATGGCTTTATAAATTCATAACACAATACGTAACAATCTATTACTAGCTATACGATTCATTAATTAATGTGTATCAGTAGTACAATATTTCCGTGTTGACTAGCATCCGTCCTTGGTTCTTCATTCTTAAAATCTTCATCATTCTTTGCGTCGCAAGCTTTAATCGCAAATAGAATTAGTTTCGGATTGTTAACGCTTAATAATTCAACATGACGGCATCTTACTAATATTAACACTGACCAAATAGAAGACAGAAGAGCAAGAAATTCTTGGTGCAAATATATTACTGCTCATCTATGAACATTTTTGTACTTGACAAATGAAAACAAAAGTTGAAGTTATTTTTTATATATTTCACGACAGCGTTTTAACAACTCTGCACTGCTTTCATGAAATCAAAAACAAGAATATGTGACGCATAAACGGATTTCCATTGGCCATTGTTGGAATCTGCTCTGTGATCGACACTTGAGAATCATGATTAATTGATTACCACCAAGAATTGAACAGGACCAACATAGCTCAGTGGTAGAGTGTGGCAAGATAGAGGTCGGATAGAGCGGGATAGAGGTCTCGGGTTCAATTCCAGATGGTGGTCATGATTTTTTAAAATTTGTCATATTCATTTATGTACACTACATTGCACAGCTCGGGCCACAGCTTCTCTCTAAAATTGAGTTTAGAATATGTTTACTTAACATAAGCAAAATCCACATAAATAATGTATAATATGAATTTTCTACTTTCGTTAGTTATGTAATAAACACTTGATTAATTCACTAATTTGCGTTTAGTAATAAACTTCATTTTTTCACGCAATGGTATTTATTTCACTCTTTTTATTTCATAAAATGTAGTACCTACGTATATAAAAATACTTTTATTTAAAAAATTATAAATCACATTGTAAAAAAACTTCAATACAAAATGGTTGTCGACTTACAATCGCATATTTTATATTGTTTAAATTTTTTAAACTCGAATAAAAATGTCGTTTATAATTTGGATGTTATTGCAATTATTCGAATGAAAGTAATAAAAATATTGTATGCAATGCAATATGCTACATGTAATGAATGTCGGTAGTTACCTTACTTATGTGTTCGGCTACGCCTCGTTCTACAAATTAACAAATTTCCCATTATGTGAAAGGTAACAAACTTCGTTTCATTACTTGTTACATAAAAATCTACTAATTTCATTTAAGTATTATTTGAAATGTGAAATTAACAAATCTGTAAAACATAAATTTACGCAGAATTAGCCTATTACATTAGTATGTTTACTACGAACGAATACGAAGATTTATTTTGCGACTGTTAATATTCAAAAACCTTGGTTTTATTTTTGTGAATATAATATTAGGTATATATATATATATATATATATATATATATATATATATATATATATATATATATATATATATATATATACAGGATGAGTCATCGAAATGCCCGTCGTCGATATCTCCCTTGTCGTTAAAAATACAGCATAAATTTATTAACAGAATTTTTCGTCTACTCAAGGAGCATAACTTAAAATTATTTTCACATATACAGGGTGTTGCATAACGACTTGGCAATAATTGTTCGTCTTTTTTTAAATGAAACATCCAATATATTTTTATATATTTTGAATTGTATTTTATTTACCTATACGAAAATATAAGTTTCATTTTAGTTTTCCGCGGCGTTGCCAAGTTATTCAATTTTTTCTCTAAAAAAAGCCGAATACACGTATTGTTTTATAAAGGCGTACTGAAGTTATTTTAATAGTAAAAATTATGAATTTTTTTTTCTGTACAGCTGTAACTATACTCTTTGTTCTGACATAACTTTTTTTAAATGTTATTATACAGGCTGTTCAGTACAGAGAATCAAATTTACTCAATTTCAAATGGCTATAACTCGTCATTTTCAAATGGAACACCCTATATTTTATTATTCTGTTGTGTGTATTTTTGCATCTTCTTATGTTATAAAGGATGTCCTATGTCTAAAATCATTAATTTCGAAATTAATTAAATTAATGTTTTAAGGCATAGTACACCCTTTATAACATAAGAAGATGCAAAAATACACACAACAGAATAATAAAATATAGGCTGTTCCATTTGAAAAATACGAGTTATAGCCATTTGAAATTGAGTAAATTTGATTCTCTGTATTGAACACCCTGTATAATAACATTTAAAAAAAGTTATGTCAGAACAAAGAGTATAGTTACAGCTGTACAGAAAAAAAAATTCATAATTTTTACTATTAAAATAACTTCAGTACGCCTTTATAAAACAATACGTGTATTCGGCTTTTAGTTATGCTCCTTGGGTAGATGAAAAATTATGTTAATAAATTTATGCTGTATTTTTAACGACAAGGGAGATATCGACGTCGGGCATTTCGATAACTCACCCTGTATATACGGGTGTCTATTTAAGGAGGTTGGGGCATGACCTGCTTCATGATAAGACATTTTTGAAAAAAATATATTTTGTAGAGCATCATTTCCCAATCCATTTCCCAAAATTTCAATCAAATCGACCCGCTAGTTCACAAGAAAATAAATCACAAAGTTAACGAAAAATGTATGGAGTTAAATGGAACGTAAGTAAATTTAGCAGGTTAAAGTTATTTATAGAGATGTTCCCATGATAGGAATATAATGAAAATTTAATATAATGTGGAAAAACATCTATTGATAAATGTCTCGAAATTTGAACAAGTTTTGCCCGCTATATTCATTACAATTCATTTTAATAAGTAAGAAAACCGTGAAATAAAGTTGTTCTTGAAATAAACGTGACAACGCCGAAGCTACCGCTACCTAGATCGTGCTCGTGCACGATCAGTCACGATGACAAGGAGCAAAATTTAAAATACTAATTGGAAGAGATTTTTTATAATATATGCAAATATTAAAAGAACACTTTGTTGGAATATTTTAAGTGACCGAAAAATACTTTATCGGATGAAATTGCGCCACTCATATTTCCGCGGTTGTCAAAAAGGTTATGTTTGCTTTGACATTTCTACTTTCTTGCCACTAATCCAAGACTGCCAACTGTTTGCAACGTTGTCAAGTCGATTCACCTTTTTGGGAAATTAAACAACATATTTAATAATGAAACAATAATAATACCTGAATGTATATATTTAACAATTAAAATTTATTGCTAAAAAATTATCTTTATCTCTGTATTATGGCTATAAAATCGAAAATATATGCTCTCATATATTTTTTTAAAAGTTGGTAATTGATTTATTTCCCAATGCTTTAGCATAGGCATAGCCCCCTTGCCTTTCGTCCCGCAGACTCATGACCCAACCTCCTTAAGTGATGTTACGTAAGTCTATCCTAGCCACATCCTGAGTAAGATCAAAAATTACATACTCAATACAAACATCTCAGAGAATTACATGGGATGCATAATTGTGATATTATTACCAAATTACAACATTGGGATGTCACATAGATAATGTTACCAAGGGCGGACATTAGCAATCGCAAAGATATTATTAGGATGTTAATGGGCAAATAACAAGTAACAAGCCGGGATGTTCACATTCTTGAAATGTTCGGGAGATTTTATTTTGTCAAGTGGGTAGTCATGATATCGCTCTTGTGATTGTTGCAAAAATGAATGATTACAGTAACAATGAGTTAGTGGATATGTTGCTAGTGTATGGCGAAGCAGGGCAAAACGCTAGATTAGCCCAGTGCTATTACGAACGTTTTCCAGGACGACGGCATCCGTATCCTCGCACATTTGTTAATCTTACTCAACGCCTTCGCGACACTGCTTCTTTGCGACCTAATCGGGGAAAAGACGGTGGAGCTCGTCAGAGACCAGCAAATGTTGAAAATGCAGTCTTAGATTTGGTACGCAATGACCCACCAATTAGTACAAGGAGAATATCTCGCCAACTACCAGGTGTGCCGCGGATAACAGTTTGGAGAATTTTAAATAATAATAACTTATATCCTTATCATTTTTAACGGGTCCATGCGTTAATTGAACCCGACCATATTCTTCGAGTAAGGTTTTGCGAATGGCTTCTGCATCAACATGCCGTGGATCCTAATTTTACGTTAGAAGTAATATTTTCTGACGAAGCAATATTTACTCGTGATGGCATACACAATATTCATAATTGTCACAACTGGGCTGAAGAAAATCCGAATGCTGTTGTCAGGAGTCATTTTCAGCATAGGTTTTCGCTAAATCTTTGGGCTGGGATGGTGAATGGATCGTTACTGGGACCATACATACTTCCTAACAGAATGAATGGCCAGGATTATATATTATTTTTGCAGAATAATTTGCCTGAATTATTAGAAGAAATTCCTCTGAATGTACGTCAAAGGCATGGTTTATGCATGACGGTGCACCACTCATTTTAGCAGAAATGTTAGAAATCACCTAGATAGAGTATTTGAGGGCAGATGGATTGGTCGAGGAGGTCATGTACCTTGGCCTCCTAGATCTCCGGATTTGAATCCATTAGATTTTTATTTTTGGGGTCATTTTAAATCCCTCATCTATGACAATCAAGAGGCTCCTGAAACCCTTGAAGAATTAAGGCAACGAATTGAAAATTGCGCTGAAAGAATTAGACAAGAACATGCATTTCATCGGGCTTGTACAATTTCATTAATTCAACGTGCTGCGTTATGTTTAGCTGTTAATGGAAATAATTTTGAACAGTTTTTATAAAAATAAAGTAAGTATTTTGAAATATTTTGTTTTCTTTACCTACGCATCCCTAGAACCCAGATTAATTAATATTGGTTTTATGAAGCTTTACGTTAATAGCATAAATTAATTTCAATTATAAATTACTTTTCTCACGACCACATAAGAAACTTATATATTCCACACGATAAAATGTGTACGAAAATTGATAATTTCGGTCATGTGTCAGATTAGACCTAACACACTAGTGTGTTAGCATAACGCACAGCAGCGTTGCCAACTGATGATAATTTGTGTGTATTTAAGGTAAAAAGCAATTTTATATAATAACTATAGTAAGTACATTAAATTCACATTGTTATGCAATAATTTATTATTAAAAGAACGGTTGGTACCTCTGTGAACTGAATACTGAATTCGTTTATTTCGATTGACAGTGACAGTTAGATTTTAGGTTACACGTAAGATTGCTTAGAACTCTGTGCTTAGAACGCTAGTGAATATTTATAATTTTATTGATTTTAATAAATTTGTTCATCATGACAACAAATAAAATATAATTTCTGTTATGTTTTTCACTTATTTTTGGTGATCGTGAGAAAAATAGTGTACAAAACTCGCAAAAAAGTAAATTTCATTACTCGTGTGATTTCTAAGCTCGGCATATGCGCGGCGCTCATCAACATTCACACTCGTAATGAAATGACTTACTTTCTTAGCTCGTTGTGTAATATACTATTACGTAATGACGATAATTAATTTCTTTATTCAAAATAAATATTGTCCAGTGATACTAAAAATGTTCTCCTTAAGTAAACTACCCTTATTTATAGGAATTTTGAAAAAATTCTTTTTGTTTCGTGATCAGTACGTTAAGTACTATAATGCCATTCTAATATGTGCTTCATGTTACGGGACACTCTGTAGATAGAGGCACTCTTTCATCAAATATAGTTGTTTGTTAGTACGACAGAAAGAGATACCTAGCTGCAAACGACTTAGTCTTAAAATACACATGTAACCACATTTCGGTATTGAAAGTCATTTCCTCCTGGATAAAACATTGTATGCTGATAGTTAATAATGATCCTGTAAGTAATAAAAAAATCAGCTAGCAATATGCCGGGGGAAAACTCGTCAGCTAGTGCATTTAAATTGGCCATAGATGCTCCTGTCTGGCTCCAGCGTTACACCCGTGGTTACACCCTTCAGAGCATCAGCTGACAATCTTTCCACCGAGATATAGCCAGCTGATATGTTTATTTATTCACAATATCATATAAACTGTCATCTGATAAATTTTCAATTGAGAAGAAATGACTGAACATAATCTATATTTTTTTATCATGTTCGTGTGACCAGCTGACGTATTATCCACCCCTTTATAATCAGCTGACTTTTTTTATCTCCCGCTTACCTGTAAAGGCTTGGTTTTTAAGGACATAGTATCGCGAAGTTCGCTGACGAAGTTCGTTAACGATGTTCGTCAGCGAACATCGTCAATATCAAAACAATAGATTTGATATGTAGGTGTTTTTTTAAACTTCGCGCCAACGAACTTCGCTGTTATTCTGTCAGATTTCGTTGGCGATGTTCGCTTGAATCAAACTACACTTGATTAGAACGAACTCAGTTCGGTTCGTCGAAGTTAAATGTACATGTTCGTTTGACAGTTTGTTGAAAATTATAAATAATGGCAAACCGATCTTACAATCACCTAAAATTTTGAAATGTGGAGGAAGAACTATTAATTATATTAAGGGATGAAATCCAAGGAAGGTTTTCAAGTAAAAGCGTCTTTCTTCACTTTCTTTATTTATTTAATAGGTCGACCGGTTTCGGATATTATAATATCCATCTTCAGGACAAGACTACAAAATAATATACAATTAGTGTCAACACCAATTGGCTACGTCCAATACAAAAATACAAACATAACACAAATAAAATTATACAAATAAATAAACATAAATAGTGACGCAAATTATCATTATTGCTTGGTACTGAAATTATTAAGAATACGACATGAATGACTAGTGAGAGTGGTAATAATGTAAAACAAATTTTTTTAAAAATGGACTACATTTTTAAAAAATTTTGTTTTTCACTAGTCATTCATGTCGTATTCTTAATAATTTCAGTACCAAGCAATAATGATAATTTGCGTCACTATTTATGTTTATTTATTTGTATAATTTTATTTGTGTTATGTTTGTATTTTTGTATTGGACGTAGCCAATTGGTGTTGACACTAATTTTATATTATTTTGTAGTCTTGTCCTGAAGATGGATATTATAATATCCGAAACCGGTCGACCTATTAAATAAATAAAGAAAGTGAAGAAAGACGCTTTTACTTGAAAACCTTCCTTGGATTTCATCCCTTAATATAAATTACACTTCACGTTTGTGGGCATCTACTTTTTTTCTACAACTATTAATTAATTTAGTGAAAAGTCATCCATCTTTGTATTGTGTATCAAAAAAGAATTTTAAAGTTTTCTTGATATCATTTTTAGTTAAGTTAAGAACTTCGTAAAATAAATACTAATTTAATCCAAAATACTCTCTAAATTTTGAATCGTTATCCAGAAGATGAAGATCCTTCTTTACTTCTACAATGTGTCTTCATTTTCTAACAGTTGTAACAATATTAAATCTTCTTCATCTGCTTCCTCTTCCTCTATCAATAAAGCTATTAATGAGTTAATTTTTTATTATTTAAATAAAAATCTAAGACCCAAAATCAAATTTTGACGTTACTGAATATTTTTTCGCTGTATTTGTTTATGTTTAAATAAACCACTCTCACTGCGAACATCGCTGACAGAAAATCGTCGCAAATTTCGTTAACGAACTTCGTCAGCGGACTTCGCGATACTATGTCCTTAAAAACCAAGCCTTAAAGGAGGTATTGGAATCATGCAACAAATGGGTTTGTGAGTTTTAAGTGGATGAGCACGAATTAGGGTCCTTAGAACTCATTTTTGATAGTTTCTCGATGATGTCTGTATGTATGTGTGTGTGTGGTCCGGTCCGATGCCGTATGTTGGATAACTCCTATACGAATTACCCAAAAAATTTGATATTTGGTATTTTACAATTGTATACGAATAGGAAGAGCTCATTAGATTTTGGTACAAATATCTTCACCTTCAACCACCAAATCCGCCATGGGTATAATGCAGACATGAAAAATCTACAAAAATCTATAAAATTTCGACATTTTTCCAATTATTTTGGGAAAAATCAACTTTACGAAGAAATTTCTAAGAACCTCCTTGTAGAGCAAAAAATTCTCTATCGAATGAGCCGTGTAACGCTAAAATCGGATGAAAAATAAAAGTTTTACACTTTCTTCACGTCCGCCATCTTTAACACGTCACCAAATCTGTCTGCATTAGAACATGGAATGACACCATGGAAATTATTAATCTATAGGTAGTTTGTGACCGAACAAGACCACTTCCGCAATTTCGGCACGAAAACCGCCACGGAAGCCTGTTTTTCTGCCCTATGCTCCCTTACTAATAAAAAAATTTAGATGGGTATTATATAAAGAAATGTCATAAGTGCAGAAGAGTTATCTAAAATTGGTACAGACTTGTGGAATTACTGCACCCATGTGTTAGAATTATTAAATTATAGTGGTTTTAGTGCTCTACATTATAACGCATTAAGAAGTCAAATTGCATTAAAAGAAATTGTGTTACCAAAAAAACCTAAAATGACTATTGAAGATTTCTTTCAATTACGGCAAAAAAAGAAAAACTTCGTTTAAACGGCAAGGAATTACACGAATATTTAAAATCGTTATTAATAGGTAATTTAAATCATCGCTATGTGTATTTACCAAATATTACAAATTTTAATGAATTATTACAATATTTATTATCCAAAAAGAAAGAAGTAAATATAGATCAAGTGAAATATTTTCGTGACAGTGTTCAATTTGAATATTATTTAGAACTATTTTATCAAGAATTCCAACAAAAAAAGCAGATTTAAACACAAATTGGAAAAATTATATAAAAACACATTTCAACATATCTGATCGCTATGGTAAACAACTAAGAAGCATAGGCGAAATATGGAAACAATATCCAAGAATCATATATCTTGCAATATCTGTTAGTACCTAACTTTATTCGACAAAAAGAATGAAAAATTACCTGATGATGCTAATAAGCCGTAAGTAAATTTAATCTTTTACATTTTTTATTTGTTTATTAATATGTTTATATTTTTTCAGAAATATCAATAATTTAACTATAAATTCATAAGAAGAATAGTGTAACACTGGACTAATTTACGATAACGGATTAACGACGGGTTGGGATAGGTTGAGCTGACAGTGGAAGGAATGGGAATAGGAATTATACCTGGTACTCGACGAATAAAAGTTTCGGACTAATTTTAATTAAACAAATATTATTATTAACACTTAATCACTACAAATAAACTAAATTACAAACTAATAACGCGAAAACGCGCGATTTCGCCGAACTGGCTACATTTTCGCCCTTTCTTTACGGTCCCTCCACGACGACTGCCTGTTTTCGGACGCAGGTCCGCAAAACCGGGTTGCGGGGGTGCGAGGGTTGTGTCTCAACATCTGGTTTTATATTTCCAAGAAATATGAAAACCAGAGCATAGATTTCTGCCCTGTTACAATAGTTCGGGTCATCAACCAGTGTTTTCTGAGCACATCATCGCAGAAAAACTGTACGTTCACCAACAAAAGAGCTGTTTGATGTATGATTCATTCACCCGACCACTATTCTAAAAACGCAAGGACCACTTCAGAACAGTTAGACAACCGCAACCACAGTTTAGGACCGCGACCACTGTTAGACAACCAATTCCTTTTTGCACATTCAGGTTTTTTGGCATTCAGGTTTTCGGTGTTCAAGTTTTCGACATTCAGAACCGTTCAGAATAGTAGTGTAACAAATCGTTCAGAGTGTCCTGAACGGGCGTTCAGGTTTTAGCGTTCAAATTGTCCCAAACGGACGTTCAAGTTTTGGCGTTCAAATTGTACCAAACGGGCACTTATACTACTCTTGTCATGTTTTTTAAATTTTTGTGGTATTTTTTTTTAATAAATTTAAAAACTAAAGTGTCAACATTTTTTAGCCAACCTAGGGTGACCAGATCTCCGGTTTTCACCCGGAGTGTCCGGGTTTTGTACTCTAATCTCCGGTTTTTGAAACAATTTCTCTGGTTTTACGATTTTAGGGTTTTTGTATGGGTTTTGAGGTTCAGAAGTACAATGCCGCAGCGGCCCCGTAAGGCTTAGCGCCCTTATTGTGGCCCGCAAGGTGCCCCTCCCCCTCAATTTTTCGCCTGCGGCGCTATTGGGGGCGCTCCGTGCAATATTTGAAGTTCCACCACTAATGTCTGCGGCTTGTGCTTAAAGTAAGCCTACCCGTTTTACAAATCCTGGCTACGTCACTGGTCCAACATAAGAGAAAGATAGGTAGATACAAATTTTTATATGACAGAGAGAGAAGACAGATTTTTGTACCACGTAACTGTTGGCATTTCACGGTTAAATAGATTTGATTTATAAAATGTTAAATTTCCAAACAAAAATCGAAAATATAATAGAAAGCATGTCAAAATTACAATTTTATGTTGGAATCAAATATTAATATTTGATTTATGTCGTAGAATTCAAATATTAAAAGGTAGTAATTGTCCCTTTTTAAGTCAAAAATTCAGTTTTCTGGATAAGACGGAAGGTTTTGTGCTGGACATAAGATTTTTTCAAAATAGTTCTACCGAACTGTCTAGTAAAATCTTCCATTCAGAAATGTTGACTGCAAATACAGCTGGATTTAATAAAAATAAATTTACCGCGTCCTATAGATCTTAACTATTTATCTATAGAAAATCTGTAAACATTATTAACAGTAATATTCACAAGTATAAAATATAATACTTACTTTTCCCAATACAAATCTGTTTTTACAATATAACAATATATAGTCCAAGAGCTGGAGCCGAGATTTCAACGTCATCCGGAAATGAAATGCGAACATAGGGAACATACATGACAATCGAACTTCCATGCCAGGTATCTTGATATTGTAACAAAGTAGATTTGTTAGTAATTTTCCGTAATCGAAATTATTGCTAAGTTGTGTTTTGTTAAGTTATTCACCTTTTGGCCACGCGCGGTTGTTACACGTGCCTTGCGTTTCAGCGAAATTATTGCGATCTTGCATTTAGTATTAGAATATACTTAGTAAATTAAGTAGTGAGTAGTTAGTCAATGATCGAACGGGTTGTTGGTTAGTCAACGAGAATGTAGTCAGTGATCAACCGATCGACTAGAGAGCCAGTAATCGAGCGATGAAGTTAGAAATGAACGAGTGAGAAGAACTTCGTAAGTGTCTATCCTCACGATAGATATAATTTGTTAATCGTTTTGTGTGTAAATTCAATGTAATGTTTATAATTTTACTTTTATTATTCATAATAATAAATATATTTTATTTTCATGTCATATTTTACTTATTAAACATTTCCAGCACGTCAACAATCGAATTGTTAAGATTCGAGAATTTCGAGAATCAGAAACAACCCGATTTGTTACAATATATTTTGTAGTAGTGACACAAAACGAAGTAATGTGAATTTGTCTGACAAAAGTAGGTAGTAATGAATAACAGAAAAAATTATAAAAGTGCATGTTGAATGTTAGTATAGTAAAAGTAATAATTATTATGAAGAGAAAGTAGGCACATATTTATTTTAATTGTAAAATAAATTATAAAGCTAGAATTTACAATAAATATTCAAACAAATTTCCTCCCTCTGTCAAACAAGCCTAAACGACTGTAAAATCCAGTTCTAACATTAATTAACATTTGTAGCGTAATTGTTGCAAATGCATCTAAAATTTGCAGTTCATCCAGGGTTGTCGCTCTTTCTTCTTGACAACTATAAATTTTTGATTTAATGAATTGTTAACAACTACTCGGCAATCAGTCGGGAGAAATTTAGGAATAAATTAAAGTTTTTTGGTGAAATGCGAACATAGGGAAATATAATGACAATTGAGTTATCATGCTAGGCATCTTGATATACGTGGAATATTATCAATGTCAAAATAGCTGTCATATTATTGAAATTATTTTTTACCCGTGGAATAATTCCTTGGCCAGATAGGTCTCTGGACTTAGCTCCCCAAGATTTTTTCTTGTGGTTTTATATTAAATCTAAAATGTAGAGTATTTTTAATCGACTGGAAAAATTTTTGAATTGTTAATAACTACTCGGCAATCAGTCGGGAGAAATTTAGGAATGAATTAAAGTTTTTTCACTCACATTTTGATGATTGTTTTATTCACATAACGTTTCGACCGCACAACGGTCATCATCAGATGCTCAAAACTTTTAATTTTTACAATGCACAAAAGTATAAAAAGTACAAATTCTTTGGTGAAATATAACGACATTTTTTAACATTTTACCATGAATAGCCACGCGGGTAGGTTTGCAATTTAATATCCCTGCTTGGCGTTCCATGTTATGCTGGTAATACTAATAAAAATGTAACTAACAATTTTCAAACAATTTCAAAAAAAATTTTAAAATCTCTAAGATTTTACCACTGGTCGATGTTGTAAAATCTTGAGTCAAGTAATAAAATATAACAACGATAATCAGGTAGCATTGTGTTAGAGAATACAATAAAAAATTTACGTTTTTTAAAGTTAATTATCTGTCATTTGGATGTGATGACAATTGTGTACAAAACAAAACAAATGCATGGTTCACAGTTAGGGCACTCATCATGGTGGTTTTATATGTTGGATGATGTTGGAGTATATGCTGCTCAGGTATGCTATATCTGTTCGAAGATTAACGGAGTTGTTTCGTTTGATTTCGATCATTTCTAATGTGAGTCTCTTTTGTAGGTTTGGTTCTTCATGTAGAATCGATACTTTATCGAATTCGAAGTTGTGGTTGGTGGTGGTGTGATGATCCTTTAGTGCTGAATTTGTTTTATATGAACTATGCTCTTCCGATGTAACACATGCCACATTCACACGGGATTTTATACACTGTGTTGCACTTTGATAGTTTATTCACTTTGTCTTTGGTGTTCGTGAATAAATTTTTGATCTTCTTATTTTGTTTGAAGGTTATTTTATGTTGTGTGTTGTTTTCACATACCTGGCGCAATTTGTGTGAGCAAGTGCCCATGAATGGAATGCTGTAGTATTTCTTGTCCATGTCCTCTATGTTTAACGGTTTGGGTTCTGTTGATTTTAATTCATTCCTAAATTTCTCCCGACTGATTGCCGAGTAGTTATTAACAATTCAAAAATTTTTCATAGGTGATCCTTCTCAACCTTTTAAAAAAAGAATATATCCGCATGAATACCATTGCAAACTTCTTAATCCAAACCAAATCACAGCGCTTTAACAAAACACCATCAGGAGACTGGTCACAAATTTGATTTCGAGAACATCAACATTCTATAAAATGAAACCAATTATTTCAAACGTTTGACGTACGAAACTTTAGCTATAAATATAAATAAAAATAAAATTCTTAATAACCAAATCGATTTTTGTAATAATTTAAAATTCGCGGCTAGTTTTATTCCACTATTATAACTGTTTTCTCTTTTTCTTGTTCTTTGAGTACAACTTCATGCGCTTTCTTTTTGATGTTTGTCAATTGTCGCACCGCCACCGTGGCGTTAACACGCTCTAATGGCGTACCTAACTATATATTTTACAACTATGTAACTAAATAAACGTTTTGAGGTCCCTAGAACACGATTTTGATAATTTCGCGATGATGTCTGTCTGTCTGTCTGTCTGTGTGTGTGTGTGTGTGTGTGTGTGTGTGTGTGTGTGTGTGTGTGTGTGTGTGTGTGTGTGTGTGTGTGTGTGTGTGTGTGTGTGTGTGTGTGTGTGTGTGTGTGTGTGTGTGTGTGTGTGTGTGTGTGTGTGTGTGTGTGTGTGTGTGTGTGTGTGTGTGTGTGTGTGTGTGTGTGTGTGTGTGTGTGTGTGTGTGTGTGTGTGTGTGTGTGTGTGTGTGTGTGTGTGTGTGTGTGTGTGTGT
>OX384039.1:11857550-11935050 GCA_947534325.1 Agonum fuliginosum
TATTTGCTGATTATGACCACATTGTGGATCGAAAAGTACATATGTATTAAAAAAATAAATAGTTACAACCAATAATTGGTTCACTATTTTCATCAATCGATCCCGAATTGACCATTTAATCACTTATTATAAAAAATATATTAAAATAAGAAAATGTCATTGTCATATTAACATTTTATGGTAAACTTACTAAATCGCGGTAAAATGCCAACAGTCACGTGACTATCTATCTATCTCTTATGTTGGAATCGATGTTTTCATGTATCGCTACATCTAGTATGTATAGTCGGGGAGCTGGTGACCGAAATTTGCGCATCATTTGACCAAAGCTAAAAACATGTTTTTTCAATAATACTCACCTCCCTTGATAGTGATCTGCGAGTCTGCCAAGCTTCCGACGTTGCAAACCTTGGCGATAAGGGTTCAAAGGTCGCAAAATAATTTTGCAAATGTATCATTTGACCAAACTTGAAACCTACTCAGAAAGCTAGTTTTGTGTCCAAGAAGTGCTAAAAACCGAGTCTGCCATCAAAATCTTATAAATAAATACGTCTGCCAAATTTTTAAACATTGCAAAACAAATTTGGAAATGTATCATTTGACCAAAGCTGAGATTGCACACACAGGTTACTTATCATCTAAAGAAGTGGAAAAAATAAGTCTGCCATGTTTTTGACATTGCTAAAGCCGTCTGCCAAGCCAATTTTGGTCCGGCGGCTCGACTACGTTACAGCGGCCTCCCGCTATTTAGGCCAAGCTGTAGAGCATTTTTGCTTGACATAAAGACTAGTAGCAAACCGATTGTGCGATGATATAAAAGATAATAAGCAGATGAATAGGTATGTGTTTTTCACTCTCGAGTTTCCGGTCCATTTGTTACGTTATTAACAATTTATTGCAAAAAAAAACGCGATTTTTGTTGTTGCTTGTAACTTTGAAACTAATGAAGCAATCGGAATGCCCCAATGAAATAATTTGTAGAGAATTAAAATATCTACAAAATGAGGGGTCGAACGTCTCAATCGGATAATTAGGCCCTGAAAATTTTAGGAAAAACCGGAAAATTCATAGCTCAGTCATTTTTTGAGCTGGAGCGCCAAAATTTTGAGAGAAAGTATGGATTATAATGATCTTTATATGTGCCAAATGTAGGTGCTGTCGGATTATTAGTTTTCGCGGAAAGTTTGCAGTGACCTTTTTTCCGGCAGACCTGTATGCGTTACTGTAAGTCCGATAATAATTTCCAAAAAAGTTTTAAAAAGTTGACATCGTGCACTACAAAACGTAGATTTCAGTTTTTCGATCAGATACCTGGAAGAATGCTAAAAACACTCATAAAGTTCACGAAAACGACCGAGCGCGCGCTCGCAGTCGAGTGGTGGGGGAAGGAGCAGCGGTGGAGGAGGAGCGTATCTATAGTAAGTAATAGGCACGCTCGGCCGTTTTTCGCGAACTTTACGAGTGTTTTTAGCATGCTTCCAGGCATCTGATCGAAAAACTGAAATCTACGTTTTGTAGTGCATGATGTCAACGCACAATCGGTTTGCTACTAGTCTTTATGTCAAGCAAAAATGCTCTACAGCTTGGCCTAAATAGCGGGAGGCCGCTGTAACGTAGTCGAGCCGCCGGACCAAAATTGGCTTGGCAGACGGCTTTAGCAATGTCAAAAACATGGCAGACTTATTTTTTCCACTTCTTTAGATGATAAGTAACCTGTGTGTGCAATCTCAGCTTTGGTCAAATGATACATATCCAATTTGTTTTGCAATGTTTAAAAATTTGGCAGACGTATTTGTTTATAAGATTTTGATGGCAGACTCGGTTTTTAGCACTTCTTGGACACAAAACTAGCTTTCTGAGTAGGTTTTAAATTTGGTCAAATGATACATTTGCAAAAAAATGCGACCTTTGAACCCTTATCGCCAAGGTCTGCAACGTCGAAGGTTTGGCAGACTCGCAGATCACTATCAAGGAAGGTGAGTATTATTGACAATTCAACTCATGTGTCATCTGTCAAAAATGGACCAATCAATTTTGAGGATTTATAAATTTTCCACCAATTGAAACGAATTTTTTCGACAATTTATCACTAGTGCTCGCAGCGACATAATTTTTCGACAATTTTTTTTTTTTATTCGGTGAAATGTCCTCCGAATACCATTCGTGTTCCAAGTTATGTAGACAATTTTTGTGGCTGCATCACTCATGATTATTACGCTTAAGAAAATAGCACTCGTGCAATTTTCAATCAAGCGTAATAACCATTCGTGATACAGCAAAAATTGTCGACATAACTTGGAACACTAGTGGTATTATATATGATTATTTTACACACGTCATTTCTGGCCAATAAGAATGCATAACTTTTTCGAAGAGGGCAGTTTTTCAGCGATAAAATTTGATATAACCACAGTAGGGTAACCATGGTTACATTTTGTTTATTAAATGTTTTTAATGTTGCAAACGTCAAAAATAAAATAATAATTATCGTTCGTGAAATAATCAAGTAAATACATATCATTCGAGTCATAAAAATTGGTAAAATTTACTCATATTTCTTGCGTAGAAACGACAACTCGAGTCAAAATTTACTTTAAATATGTCAATTTTGATACTCGTTTGTCCGTTTCTACGCAACAACTATTCGTAAATTTTACCGATAAATTTATGGCTCTTATTATATTACTTATGAAAAAACATGTTTTTAGCTTTGGTCAAATGACAACATAAAAAGGTCACCAGCTCCCCGACAAGTAGTAATATTATTAGATCAATGACACCAGCAAACATTTTCATTTCCGTTAGCATTACTTATACCTATTTTGTTTTAAATTTCATAGTTACATTTATTCACAAAAATACCTTCTTTAAGTACGCGCCATATTTTGAACAAATAAAATGTGTAAGTGTAAAACGGACACCATTTGCAGTGCTATCTGCTTTTTTAACTGAAATGGACTATAGACACATAAATAACTATAGGTAGTACCTATTATTACTTGAAACTTTGTTACACTTATTATAAATTACACCTTGTATATTACTTTTTATTTACAGGACTACTAATATATACATATGTTATACTTGGTTTCTACATACATGAACGTACGACAGCAATAAAATATTTGCAAATATTGTATGGAGTACCTCGATTCATGTACTGGTTTGTCAATTTTTGTTGTGATATATTAATTTATTTTATAATGATTATTATTTTCCTTGGTATTTTTAAAGTTTTCAATGACCCATTAACGTATAATCCAGGTAAGATTTGAATTATAGTTATAGTCTTTTCCAATTTTCTTGACACCCCCGTGACTATTGTACGTTCTAAGAAAACACAACTTGTAAATATTTTGTCTTTGTTTTTACTTTCTTATACACAGTATAAGTAAAGGCTCATTCCCACTGCTTATCATAGTTATAGTTTTTGTTAGTTGTCATAGTCTTACACAGTTTGGTATACCGAATTACGTGTAAACATTCATAGTGCTTGTCTTAGTCCTAGTTTTTAGGCTTTATCATAAACACAATCACAAAACTATGCAAACTTCAAATTTTTGTTATAATCATAAGTTATATCCCGAGTGCTATGAATTTAATCGATAAATTTGAAATGTCTGGCTTATGAAATAAATTTTGCTTAAAAAGTGTTTGAGTACATAATAATTTGAAAAAAACCCGAGACCGCAGGTCGAGGGATTTTATCTAAAATTATTATGTACGATAACACTTTTTTAAAATCAAAATTTTTTGAATAAGCCAGACGTCAAATTTTTCGATTCAATTCTTTAGCACGAGGGGTAGATGTTAAGATTATTTCATGAATTCATAGTTTTATGTGTACTTACAGTATTAATAGGAAGATTTTTTGCAATCATACGTTGATTCTGACATCCATCTGACATCTGACAAATTTTGGTGTTATACGTAACCATTAGGCATTTTTTATTCAGCTAACTAGGTTACTTGTGGTTAACACAGTGGTTAGTGTGATACGTCATAGTGACGTATGCAGTAACATCTTCGAATGAAATCGCTTCGGTTACATCGTTGGTTATCTCTTGTTTGTCAAATTTAAATCAGTGAAGATATTTGTTAATAGTTCGTGATTAACTTTACTTGTTTTGAAAATGGAAGGGATAAAATTTAAAAAAATTAAATTAAATTAATTCATTCGCTGAATGAATGTTTTCTCGACATCATAGTTAAAGGATCAAAATACTAAAAAAATTATAAAATGATTTTTACTGAGTACATAAATTTGTTTCACATTCAATAAATACCAATACTTATCAATATTTAGAACATTATTATCTCCTTGATTAATAATAAGTGTTCAAAACAATCATGACACTGACACAACTGACACTTACAAATTAGAAAAAGATGAACATAGTAACTATCAGTAACTATACAGCAAACCGTGCTACACACCACGGTCAGATATTTGCAGTAACTACAACTAACCAGGTTACGTCGTGACGTCATTAAATTGTGAATAAAATATGGTTATCATGTAACTATAAGTAACCATAGATGTAACCGGTAGAGTGAATAAAAAATGCCTATTGTAACAATAGTAAATCGTTTGTTATTTTTATACTTCTGTCAGATAAACGTCAAAAACTAATAAATAAAATCTGCTTGAAATGAATAATTTGGCATGTTTAAAGATATAGAATATCGGAAAACATAAAAATCATGTAAGTATCTTGCTAAATATGCCTTCAAAAAGCTCAAAATTTGTTAGAAAAAGCTAGCTGCAATTTAATCGCGATTAAATAGCATGGTGCTATTTAATCACTTATTTAAATTGGAAAACAATGAAAAATAAGACAATCTGATTGGTCAAATTTATGATGAGTGAAATAATCATAGTAATTATTTTATGAGATAGCGATATATTTATATACCTGTCACTTTTTAATGCTGTTGTCAAACAGATTATGATCTTTTTATGTCAAAAAATTATATTAATAATGCTACAGAAAAATTAAAGCAAGGTAAATATAACTTAAAGTGTTTCTTCATTACTTAAAAATAGGTTTAAACTGAGTTTAATATATAAATTATAAATAAAATACTTCTACTAAATATAATGAACAACGAATGCGCGTGCGTGTAAGAAGTTAACTAAAACGAACTGTCACGAATGCAACGAATAAACCCGAAGCACAGAACTGCACAGCACAGCGCATAGGAAAATGAACATTGGTCAATTCGTGTGCTATGCTAAATTATTTTCTATGCGCTGTGGCTGTGCGTCTTATAAATGGATGTACTAATTTCCATATGACCAATTCATATGCAATGCTGTGCTAAATTATTTTCTGTGCGCTATGCGTGTTATAAATCCAGCTTTATTCGATAATAAAAGCTTTTTTTGTTTGAAAAGACAAATTTATGCTTTTGTTGAAAATTACAAGAAATTGTATAAATATATTTTGCAATATGGCGTCCATTTAAAATAAGAAAGTTGCTATCAATATCTCGAAAACCGCCATCTTGAATTTTATTCTGACATTTTATACTCACTGGTTTCTCTCATCAAATCATGTAACTTTTATACGAAACATTTTTTTGTATCTTTTATAATAACGGAGTAATTTAACGTTTTTTAAAATGACGATTTTCAGTTTTTTTTGACTAACTTTCAAACTGTCCGGAATTTTTAATATTTCTCAACGGAATTTAAATATGCACTAAAAACTGCACAACATTGCCCATTTAACTGACCCCGTAGCACCTATAGTTTCCGAGATTCTAAGGGTGACCCATTCTATTTTATTCTAATGTATCGATGAAATTTTTTATCAAACTTGCTGCACTATCAACTACATTACTACATTTATATCTTAACTAAATTATGATGAACTAAATAACACAAAAAATTAAAATATTGAAGAAATTTGATGAAAAAGATCGAGTAATGTAATTTCAAGTGCATTGAAAACTGTTTTTTGTCCGACTTCAAAATAGCCACGATTTATATGTTCGACACTTGCAGTACACATCAAATACATCTCTTAGAAATATAAATTTCGTTTTGTCCGACAGCTATTAATAAATATTTTGGTACTCAGGAAACGGACAATTTCCACGCGTCGAACTGAAAAATCTCAAAATGATTTTTGTCGGATAATTGAATATTTGATTTAGCTACGTTTTCATCAACAAATTGTAAAAAAATTGGAACGCTATCAATAAATTTTTCGAGGTCGAAATTTTTGCATGTTTCTCTTGGTAGACACGCTTGATGCTGCATATATTTTGTCGGACAACTTTTTTTTCATGCGTTTCAGTTGTTTCTTATTCGATTCCCTCATTCAAAATTAGAGTAGGTATGTATAAATTTTGCAATTAATACGAATAGGACTTCTGGTAGAATTATTGAGGAAACGCCGCGAGATCGAAAATTTTCATAGGAAAAGATGTTGTAGGTGTACCATCATCTTTTCTGATAATTAATAAGTAATTTATCAACAAAGGTTTAAATAGTGTACTTAACCATAATACTATCGTAGATGGGAATAGCAGTGATAATGTTATTGATAATAAAAATAATAACCCATATTTTAAAATACCATTTGTCAATATATTGTCTTATCAACTACTTGATATACTCAAGAATGATTATAACATCACGTTTTATAATAAGAAAAAGTAGGTATTCTTTATAGTCAACTTAAAGAAAAGACACCAGATAAATTTAAGTCAAATTTAATTTATAAGATCCTTTGTAAAAATTGTAATGGTGCATATATTGGACAAACCAGACAATATTTAAATAATATAATAAACAATCATAAAAATGATTGTAAGAATTTTAAAGAGGAAAAAACTGCGTTGGCTCAACATAGTATTAAGTAATTTACATCATCATTTTGATTTTGAAATAGTTAAAATATTAGATACATAGACTAATTTTAAAAAAAGAAACTTTCTTGAAATGATATACATCTACACGGATAATAACAGTATTAATTATAGAACTGCTACAGAAAACCTAAGCAAATGTTATCAAAACTTTTTTTTCGAATTTTGACTTCATATTTCAGTATGTTGATAACATAGTAGTACAATTTTCGAAAAAAATGTTTTATTTAGTACTTTTTTACTTCCTTGTACGGAGTAAGGAAGTATTGTAATCGCGAAAAATTTCGGTTCTCAGATTTTGACGGAAATATCCGTTTTGACCTTTTCTGAATCCATTATGACTAGTTTCGTCGTGACGTCTGTACGTACGTGCGTACGTGCGTACGTGCGTACGTACGTACGTACGTGCGTACGGACGTATGTGTGTCGCATAACTCAAATACGGTTAGACGTAGAAAGCTGAAATTTTGTATTTAGGACTGTTATAGCATCTAGTTGTGCACCTCCTATTTTTGGTTTCAATCTTCAAACCGGAAGTAGTAAATTTAAAAAAAAATTTGATAAATAATTAATTTTAGGCAATTTTTTTTATTTTAAATGAAAGATTATGTGATTATTATCTACAATCGGTATTTTATAAATTTTTCTGTATCTTCTATCATTTAATAATAATTAAAGTATATACTTATAATTTAATATTTCGGTATCTTGTAGTCCATGATCGATTAACATTTGTTACTACGTAAAATTTAAATGATTATGACATGACAGTGACAGTAGCAGTGACAATAGTAAAATATCGTTTATATCTTCTTCTGCAGTTTAAATAAAATGACCAAAATATATTTGTGAGTATACTAGTATAATAAGTTAAAAGAATTTTTTATATTATTCTACATTTTAGTTATTAAGAAAAGTATGAACAAACAAGGCGTACAAGGAAGTCATGTGGTGTCCACGTCAGATTTTTTTTAACGTATGATATATCATACGCTGAAGTTAGGGATATACCAAATATGTCTTGTAAAAAACTTAAATTTTGTTATTGTGCAACTAAAAATCACATTTAAGTTAAATTAAAAACAAAAACTTAAAATTGAGAAAAAGGTAATAAGGATTGTACCCTGAATTTAATTTAAGGTGATTCGAGCGTTGTAACAAATCCATAAACTTTTAATGAAACATGAAAAAATCAGTTGTTGACACTGTTTTCCATGTACATTTCAAATTTCAATCGATTTGACCGTCTCTATCCAGAGATCTTCACATATAATTATGACATTTTTAACATGGTGGGTATATATAGGAAAAAAGGATACTTTGCTGAATATATTACATTAAATTCTTGACTCAAACCCATAAACTTTGTTTAAAATACTATTTAATTTAATGTGTGGTTATATATGAATACGTATGCGAAGTATTATCAAAATTTACAGCCTAGTTAACTCAGAAATAAATATTTTATGTTACGAATTTCAAAAAAATAACGAAATGAAATGTAGATCTTGCACCGTTGCACTCATGCGATAAATTTGAAATACAAAAATTTTGACAAATTAGGTTTTAATGTGGATGCGTTCGTATTTTATTTCTTATTAAATAATATAATAATTTGGAGTAAACCGTCCAGTATAATTGTAAATTTTGTTCTAATTTAAAGATTTTGACACTTTCTACAGCAAAGTGACAGCTAACATTTGATGCTGTGTTGTCAGTTGTCAGACGTAGAATGTTATGTTTTAAATTTTATATTAGATCATATATTACTTACAAAAGCTAAAGTATATTTATGTGTACATCGATTATTCATCTATTTATAATGTTTGCAATATTATTAAAGCTTAAATGATCTTTATAATAGAATCGTTTTGCTTATATATTTTATGTTTCAAAGTTGGTATGACAGTCAAATCAGCAACTTTTAATTGACATTTAAATTATTTACTTTATTTACAAATAAATATTATATAAAATAGTACTATATGTTGCCATAATATGTTTGAAACATATAATTGTAATTTTTAAAAGTTACAATACAAAGTTACATTTAAACCATGATTTGTCTAGCCCACGGTACAAGACACTGAAGGTAACCCAACTTGGCTTGCAAAAGTGACTGCTGAACTGGTCCAGTTTCGTGGTACTGAGGGGTAAAGGGAGTACTCAATATGGTAGCCAACATAGGCCATCAAAAACCCGCGAGAATCGCTGATTAACGTGTAAAGTATAATTTCTATATATATTCTGTAATTTATTATAATATATACAATATTCTATAAGTTATTGAAGATTTTAAGTGAAATTGCTAATAAAATGTGGCCTATGCGATATGACAGCGCCTAGCGGCGACAGGGCGAACTGTAACCTCTTGAGCAGTCATAAAACTAGTGGAAGGGGTATGCAAGTTACCGGGGCCTGGTCTAGCCTGAACCGCTCGAATCACCTTAAAGCATATAAATTTTGAACATTTTCCATATTTTGCGCAGCGTTTATGAGTTCTGTTTTTTGCATATTGAGTCAGTGTTTTTCAGTGTCACATCTAATTTCCCCAATAATTATTAGGCTTTGACCCAGTAGGTAATTGAGATTATATTAGGAATTATTCGGGAATTATATTGTTTTTACCAACATTTACATAGCCGGCCACGATGGCCTTTTTGCCTTTTTATTAGAAATAGATTTATAATACAATAATTAATTTTCTTTGCGGTAAGAGTTTTTAATAATGAAAACTAATCAAATAAGTTATAAATATATTAAATTTTATGTTTGGGTAAAATATTTAGAAAAATATTTTGGTCACACTGATGCGAAGCGTATGATATACTATCATACGCAACATTATAATTATACCACAATTATACTGTAATTTAAAAATAATTTTAGTATAAATTATTTTGATAAGTGCTTAGTGATCCTCTAATATTACTAAATCACACATCAATGACACATTTTTAAACAAAAACCTTATAAAAAAATAAACTTTTACCTGTTCCTCAAATTGTAAACAACCAAATTTCTTTTGGTCTAATATAAATTAAAAATTGTGAGTACAAGTAAATTAGAGAATGGTGACTAATTATTAAATTATTTTTGAAAATCATGACCGCCGCCGGGAATTGAACCCGGGACCTTTACTCGAGCCTTTACCTTGCCGGGGTAACTCTCTACCAACTGAGCTACGTCGGTCCTGTCTTCAATTCTCGGCGGCTATCATGATTTTTTATTCACCATTGTTGACTCTTATAGTCATTTTTATTTCATCCAAGGTAAAGGTCCCGGGTTCAATTCTTGGCGGTGGTCATGATTTTCAAAAATAATTTAATAATTAGTCACCATTCTCTAATTTACTTGTACTTTAATACATTGTCCGTTAGGAGGGAGTTTCTAAAATTAGACGTGTCATGTCTCTCGCGGAAAAACTTTAAATTTCAGCTCAAGGAAGATCACTGAAATTTTTTGACAGAATGTATCTTATAGAAAAAAGTACGAGGAATTCATTGCTGCAAACCGGAAGTCAATATCATTATTCGTTCAGATATTATAGTTAGTCTTTCCCCGAGAGAATATAGTAAAAATTTTGTTTATTCTTTTGTATATTGTGTTTAATTAACTATAGAAGAGAAACGGTTGGTGTTTCAAAACTGTATATTTTGCCAAACTTTGAAAAGCTGTATCTCGGAAACTATTAGGGCTACCGAGCCCATTCTGATCTTAGATTGTAGATTTAATCTAGTTTAAAAATGTATACAATGGTTTTTGTCGAAATCGTGCTCCTTCATAGTCAAAATGGTAAGAATCCGAAAAAAGTGCAAAAATTTAGCAGTTTTTGAGATATTCAAAAGTGTTCCGGAGGGTTGTCGAGGTCGAAAACTTGGATTTTGCATCTCAGTCACATCCTATACAAGAAAAAAAAAAGAAACCTACTACCACCACTTGATGCAACTTACGATGTACTAGGTTACTGGACTAGTATTTTTATACAACAATTGCGCTAACAACAATCTAAAATTTGAATCATGATTATATGTGACGTCACGAAGTCACGTGGGTGTCAAGAAAATTTGAGAGGGCAGGTATTCCATAACTTCAGGTACTACCTACATATTAGAATGGCATATGGTACTTAACGTTCTGATTACGGAACAAAAATAATTTTTTCAATATTCGAGAATTAGTGAGGTTTATGCTGAAAACACTGGTTGAATAATATAAATAACAATAATAGTTTGCAGCAAACCGTCCAGTATAATTGTAAATTTTGTACTTATTTAAAGATTATGACAGCGGCAGCTAAAAATAATCCTATGTTGTCAGTTGTCAGACGTAGAATGTTATTTTTTCATTTTATACATTAATTCCGATACAGATTTTTATTATAAAACTCCCAAGTCAATTTCATGTAAATGAATAGTTTTTATTACCTACTTAAGTATTGTAATCGTGATTTTTTGATAGATCGAGATTTTAATGAATCTTCACGATTAATACTCTAGTGAACCCAAAAATCATAATTTAAAAAAAGTCGGTTTGTGTGTTGGATGTTGGATAACTTAAAAACGCGTTGTAATTTTGGACTGAAATTAAATTTTGTATTTAAGGTTTCAATACGATTCTTAAAAGCCCAATATAATTTTGATTTCAATCTACAAACCGGAAGTATTACTTTTTAAAAATATTTCAATAAATAATTAATTTAAGACAAATATTTTTATTTTACATGAAAGATTATGTGATTATTACATACAATCGGTATTTTATAAATTTTTCTGTATCTGATATCATTTAAGAATAATTAAAGTATAATACTTATAATTTAGTATTTCGGTATCTTGTAGTCCATGATCGTATCATTTGTTACTACGTAAAATTTAAATGTATGACATGACAGTCACAGTGACAATAGTAAAATAATATCATTTATATCTTCTTCTACAGTGTAAATAAAATGACTAAAATATATTTGTGAGTAATAGCAGTAGTAATAGTACTTAAATATTAATATACACTGGAGGAAAATAAAAACGCACCACTTGAAAATGCACCAAAAATGACAAAATTTCAAAGTGCGATATCTCGGCTGCATTTCGACGAAATTGAATGAATCTTCGAGTTCTGAAAACGTTGAAGTCTTATCTTTAATGTGATGATAGCCAATGTTACTAAAAATCCACTCCACCCCCTAAGAAAAACGAATGTATCTGATGTCCAAAAAGGTCCAACTTTGGCAACTCATACGGAGTGAGAAAAAAATCGTGGACCTTATTGGCCAACAGGGTAATAAAGATCAGACTTTTCCTGCAAGGTCCGCAAAATTTCAAGTACCTACGATGATTTGGCGCGAAGTTATGAATTTTTGAAAAAAAGTGCCTTTTTGAGATTTTTGGCCATAACTTGGCGAATTTTGCAAGAAAATCAATGAATTTTGGATTTCCGAGAACGGAAATAGCACTCGTGCTACGCACTCGTGCAATTTTCAAACAAGCGTAATATCCATTCGTGATACAGCAACAAAAATTGTCGACATAACTTGGAACACTAGTGGTATTATATATGAAAAATTGTAGCAACTTGTAGCGTGAGTAAAAAAAATCATGGACCGTATTGCCCAACAGGACAATAAAGTTCAACCTTTTTTCTTCAATTTTCTCAAAATTTCAAGTACGTGCGATAATTTGGCACGAAGTTATGAATTTTTGAAAAAAATTGGTATTTTTGTGCTTTTTGCCCATAATTTGTCCGATTTCGCACCAAATTCGTTTATTTCTTCAGATACATTCGTTTTTCTTAGGGGGGTGGGAGAGGGTGGAGTGGATTTTTTGTAACATTAGCTATCAGCACATTAAAGATAAGACTTCAACGTTTTCAGAACTCAAAGATTCATTCAATTTCGTAGAACTTTGAAATTTTGTCATTTTTTGTGCATTTTCAAGTGGTGCGTTTTTATTTTCCTCCAGTGTATTTGTATAGGTAATAAATAAAAATCTGAAGTATCCATCACACAACCTGCCGCCATATCTAGACTTTAAACAGAAATGTATATGTACAATCCGGTGCCCATTTAAAATATACAAATAAAAATCTAAAATATTCAAACACAAAAATTTGCATCACCTGAATAAAAAGATTCATTCACAGGAAAACTCTGCTATGTTGAAGCCAGCCTCCGTTCAATTACTATATTTAATATCTTACTTTACGACTTATATAGCGCTAGTATGCCAACTTGTCACCCGTCTCACCTGTCAATATTTTTTTACGCAGAAACAAAAATCAACCGAACATGGATTACAAGATTTCAACGTTTTATTTGATAAATTTATTTTTAAAATTTTAGTGCAGGTCTTTAATGCTACCAGATAAAGACAATTTTTTTATAACGTAAGTTGCAAATAACTTTTCATCTTATTCTTATTACAAATAAATATTATATTTATCCAAATTTATATACAATTTTGACAATTAACCTTTTTAATCTTCAAAAAATATCACTTCCGGTGATGATATTTGTACCAAAATCTAATGAGCTCTTCTAATTTATATACAAATGTGAAATACCAAATATCAATATTTTTGAGTAATTCGTATTTGAGTTATACGACATACACCCCGGCCTTGACCACATACACACAGACATCATCGTGAAACTATCAAAAATGAGTTGTAAGGACCCTAATTCGTGCGCATCCACTAAAAACTCACTACCCGATTTTTTGCATGATTCCAATAGGTACCTTCCTTTACAGGTAAGCGGAAGGTAAAAATAATAAAGTAGGTATGGCGGGAGGTCTTGTGGTGGCCACGTCAGATTTTTTAACAATTTATTCATATCATACCGAAGTTGGTATAAATTTAAATATTTCGGAAAAAATCTGACGTGGACACCACATGACTTCCTTGTACGCCTTGTGTGTTCATACTTTTCTTAATAACTAAAATGTAAAATAATATTAAAAATTCTTTTAACTTATTATACTAGTATACTCACAAATATATTTTAGTCATTTTATTTAAACTGCAGAAGAAGATATAAAGCATATTTTACTATTGTCACTGTCATGTCAATCATTTAAATTTTACGTAGTAACAAATGTTAATCGATCATGGACTACAAGATACCGAAATACTATAAATTATAAATATATACTTTAATTATTTTTAAATGATAGCAGATACAAAAATATTTATAAAATACCGATTTTAGGTAATAATCACATAATCTTTCATTTAAAATAAAAAAAATTGTCTAAAATTAAATATTTATCGAAATATTTTTAAAAAGTACTACTTCCGGTTTGTAGACTGAAACCAAAAATAGGAGGTGCACAACTAGATGCTATAACAGTCCTAAATACAAAATTTCAACTTTCTACGTCTAACCGTATTTGAGTTATGCGACACACATACGTCCGTCCGTACGTACAGACGTCACGTCGAAACTAGTCATAATGGATTCAGAAAAGGTCAAAACGGATATTTCCGTCAAAATCTGAGAACCGAAATTTTTCGCGATTACAATACTTCCTTACTTCGTACAAGGAAGTAAAAAGATAAATTTGTTTAAATTTACGAAAGCAAGTTATTAAAACTTGTTATCGGAGAAGTATAGGTACTCTGTGTGGTCAAATTTTTTTAAATGAATGCACGGGATTAAAAAATAGTATATGCAAATGCAACTCGTGTATATAATAGCTATTAATACACTGATATGAATTACGATACTAGTCATGGCTCGTATCATAAATTTCATACTCACGTATTAATAGCTATTATTATAAACTCCTTATGCATAATAATATATTATTTTCTTTGGAATAAGTAGATACGTTAAATACTATATACTACAATAGTACCTCAAGTTGTGGTACACCTTGGTATGTATTAAAAATTATTTTAAAAATTTCAGGTCTTTATATATTATTCATGACTTTATTTGGATTAGCTTGGTTTCCATTCATTTATATATTTCATTATCATCGATCCGTTGGATACGCTTTTCTGGATCTTATAATCATATTGCCTATAATGGGTGAGTATAACCACGTATAACTAAGGTATCTGTAAACTGTAATAGTTATTTATGTAACAAGTACATTACATAAATTAGCAAATTTACCGTTTTTCAGAGCAATATTTACACCAACGAACAAACACATCGAGGTGGTAAATATAAAATCAGGACGATGTGGACGGTCTATCATTTATGATCAATCTGTATAAATATGATATAGGGAAGACTGAGGCAGGTTGTCACACGGGTTGGTTGTCCCAAGTCTTATTTCTCAGGGTACGGTCCTTCGACCATGAATAAGATAGACACAGTATACGCCACCTATGGTAGGCAATGTTTTGAAGCCAACATAGTGAAGCAGGAGGGAGGGTGATGCCTTCATAAAGGTGTATTGCTGGTCGAAGGTTCGTTCCTTGTTTACAAACGTCAAGTGAGCGTGGCGTGGTTTTAGTTTCAGCATTATTTGGCTTTAATAGTGTTTTGATGTTTTGATTGTACTTTTGTGGACATTTGTATATGAAAACTGCATAATATATTATATTGTTTATTTGTGTTTTGTTGTAATTTTGATATCTGACACTTGTTCGTATACATTTTACACTTTTGAAAATGGTTCGTTCATGTTCAGCTCCTAATTGTAAGGAAAGATTCCATAAAGACTCTGTGGTAACATTTCACGTGTAAGTATAAATAGTACAAAAACAATAATATTTTCATAAAATTAAATAGTATGTTCATTAATAAAAAAATTGTTTTTATTTCTTTGAAAATCCTAGAATTTCAATACAATAACTAGTATTTTAAAATACATAAATAAATGTTGTAGATATGTTCAAATATTAATATATCTGTCAGTCATCGACCTTTCGTCAACCTTCGAATGTCAGTGTCAGCAACCCGCAGTGCTTCGTTATAGGGGCACCACACCGCTCCCCGAACCGTAGATGTTGGCTTCAAAACAAAAGCACCAGTACTTAGTCTAGCCTATTTATGGTCGAAGGTACGGTCTGAATCACGCTTACAGCACGAACAGCGCGCTTACAGTCGGTCCGATTTACATTCACAGTGCTCAAAATTTGCGTTGTGAGAAATTGTGCCGTCATAGATGACATCACCGTTTATGCTCACACTGCTCGCAGTCAAGAGGTAAGGCAGTGTGAGCGTGGGTCACGTGGGTAGTCACTTGACAGGTTGACAGCTGTGTTATATTTTTTTATTTTTAAATATTTGTATTTAATTGAACACAATTTATGTTTTGTATTTATTTTACTTCATAATTTATTTTATTTCTTACATGTTGCTAAAATAAATTGGATTTTTTTCCATTTCTATATTATTCAATAAATATAAAAATTAAATTATTACAAATCTTATAACTTTAATTATAAAATACACCAGTAATTGTTTCTCATTATCAAATTGTTCATAATCTGGTTGTCAAAAACACAAGCAAAAAGTAAGCGCACTCGCGAACGGTCCGAATTGTTGTCGTTGTCAGCGCGCTCAGTGAATCAAACCAGCTGTGAGCGGTCTTGGCGCTGCGAGCACTGGTAGCGTGATTCGGACCGTACCCTCAGTAACTATTGTTACGTAGTGGTTGTGACGCGAACTACTTAGGGTACGGTCCGAATCACGCTATTATAACTCACAGCGCTACCGCTAACAGCCGTGAGTGCGCTTACTTCTTGCTTGTCATTTTGTCACTTGTCAGATGTATAGCATAACCTTTGCGCAATGATTAACCAAGAAGTTGTTTTGATGGAAGCAGTTTCCTTTCTTTGTGAGAGCGATGATAGTGATATAGAAATGTTTATTGATTCTTCGTCTTCATCTTCAAGTAGTGATGATGCAGATGTCTCTATATTTACTAATTCTTGTAAATAATCATTATCTGAAAATTGAAATAATAATAATTATCATCTCTAATCGAAAACTGAATACATATAATTTATTTAAAATATATTTGTATAGGTAGTTGTAGCTCGCAGATACAAATAACCTAAAAAAGTAATTTTCACTTACCTCTGGATGCTCGTTCAATTAGATCTTTAGTAAGTTTTAAAGATACAAACGTATTTGCCTCCTCAATGAATACTTTAATTTCTTCAGTCATTTTACAAATATCACAATAATACTTATTTGTGTTGTCAACCCTGTCAACAGCCTGCTCGTGCTCACAACGCCTTACCTCTTGACTGCGAGCAGTGTGAGCATAAACGATGACGTCATTTATTATTATTATTAAATATATATGTCCAACAGGCACAAAGGCCCAATAACAGGACATACAAAAAAATGTACAGAAAGTAACAATTGTTAAAAAAAATAAATATGTATTCACAATCTTAAAGATTATAATAATAAACGGTTTGACTTGTTTATCAGAAAAGTAAAATTGGCGTACGAATAACGGAACACATCAACAGCTGAATACAAATTTTAAGAAATTAAGCACATTCTATAAATTGGAGAAGTTAAGAATGTATTTGAGCGTGGGGTTGGCAGGTAAAAAGTACAGCACGTTCTGGTAGTCACAAAAGGAGTATGGAAACTGAGAAGAGAGAGGGAAGTTGGATCATCAACTAAGTCATGGATAAGTTAGTCACAACATCTCACAACGCCAATTTTGAGCATTGTGATTGTGAATCGGACCAACTGTGAGCGCGCTGTTAGCACAGTATTATACTGTGCTGTTAGTACTATAAGCGTGATTCGGACCGCACCCTAAAGTTACATTTACAACCAATTTAGACTCTGCGTAATTTTGACTTGAAGTGGAAATTGTGCCGACTTAAAATTTATATTATTTACAACCACTTCGCTGGTAAAGCGAAAATACGACATGCCATCTGTTGTAACATCATGAAATGTTATTTTCTTTGGTAAAATAAGTATCTGTCATATCGCAAATATGACGTTTGGTAAGATACAATTTGTCTTGCATCTTGTGTTCAACATAATATCAAATATTAAATTTACGGTTTCAATTACAAACAAAATTAATGTAAGTAATTCAGAAGTCAGTACCGTTCTTCTTACCCATATGTCAAATTCAAAATCTATGTTTTGTTTACAAACTGCAGCGCCTCCCATAATCGCAATGTGCATGCGAATTCACTCTCGACTTGAAGTGAAAGCTAGCAGCTTGCAAACATTGAGTTGAAGTGCAATTCGGGTCCGAAGTACGCAGACTTCAAATTTTAGTTGTAAATGCGATAGTTGATTCACGTATGCCTACCTTACAATTTTACGCCAGCTTAAAATTGTGCTGGAATAAAATTTGGTTGTAAATGTACCTTAAGTATTTACATCATTACGAGTGTGTACGTGCACGTAGTTTTATGTGCCCTGTGACAATTCTATGGATTTTATTGGGTCTTTTGTGTTCTTATAGCTGTAAATATTTGTTGAACTATACAGTGTGTCTCTGTACTTCGGGAAAAAAATTAAAGGGTATATACTGTAAGACGTACTGATCATGGAACAAAAAGAATTTTTTTTAAATTCGCAAAATTCAGGGTGGTTTACTAGAAATGAACATTTTTAGAACCACTGAAACAGCGTACTTTATTAAAAGAAACATAATTTTTAATTACACAACATCAGACATTTATTTGGCGTTGTGTAAACAATTACTACTTGTATTATTAGTAGGTTTAAATAACATCATTAAAAATAGCTATCAACCAGTGGCTAACAAAATGTTTCCTTTAAATACCATGCAAATTATTTTGCGAATTTAAAAAAAAATCTTTTTGTTCCATGATCAGTACGTCTTATAGTATATACCCTTAACTATACAGAGACACCCTGTATAGTTAACTCTAATTACTCACTTTCATACAATGAAATCAATGTCTCAACTATTTTCTGTAATTCTATAACGCTGCATGATGTTACTCTGTATTAAGCCTTGTTCACATAGCTTGTGTCATGTCATGTCTGTGTCATGTCATTATGTTATGTTATTTCTATTGACATAGACATTTTCAGGCTTGGTCACATAGCTTATGTCATGTCATGTCTGTGTCATGTCATTATATACACATTTTGTGTAAAGTATCACAACGGAGAAAATTAATTTGGAGTCGCAGGCATTTACTAATGGAAAATAAGATAAATTTGTATTAGTAAATTTACAAGAAACATTTTAATAAAATTGGGAATGGTATATTTTAAATTGTACTTACTTTTTATTGTTTTTATTATTTTATTATCTTCATAATCAGGTTTTATTTTATCATACAAGCTTTATTCTTAACTTATTGGTAAGTTTGTATCTATATTAATAATAAATGTGTAATTTTGACAAATATAGACATAGACATATAGCAGTGAAAGTTGAGTTCAAATCAACTGTTATGTTATGTCAAAAAAAAATAACATACGAGACATACCCTATGTGAACCACTTCATTAGTTTACCGTGTGCTCAACATATTGACATGACACAGACATGACATGACATAAGCTATGTGAACCAAGCCTTAACTGTGATTAGGTTATATGGTATTCCGGGCAAATCGTGATTTGTCACAAGAACTCAGAGGATGGTTGTCATGCATATTGTTATTATTGATCCTTAAATATTCGGTTAAATTCGTATTTCAATCACAAAATATGTCTTAAATTTAAATTACTGGCATACTATTAATGTTTTTCCTTAATTTTTGACTTTGATCTTTACTAAATAAAATTTATTGATTAATTAATCAATAAATTTAAAATGTTATTTTTTCCCATTTATATAACCCGTGACAACCAACCCCAAAGTCGGGGCAAATTGGCATAAATATTTACTCACAAAGAATTTTTTTAAATAATTCCTTATAGATATGTTTTTCGAACTGCAGGAAAATAGAGCTAAGGGTACACACTAAAGGGATAGGCTAATGATAAACAGGGTAACTGAAAACTCTACATCTTAAAAAATTCAAAAGCAAAAATTGTGACAACCTGCCCCGGTCTATAATTATTGTAATAGATAACATTGTTTTATCTAGATAAAGATAACTTGATCAATATGGTTACAGGTCATAGGTAGGTAATAATTTAATCGATCAGATCGATTAATTTCTTTGTTTGATTGAATTTGGAAGATCGATCAGATTTGATTGATCGTTTGGATTTGGATGATCGATAATATTTGTTTGATCGATAAAATTTGTTTGATCGGTTAGATTTGGATAAACGATAAGAATTGATCGGAATTGACTGATCGATAATTTTTCTGTCACTGAACCATGATTATGTTAACATAAATAAGTCCCTAATTTTTGTAATTAATATAAAAATTTAGATCGATCATATTGATCAGATCGATCTGATCAATTAGATCGATCACAAATGATCGATTTAATTGATCAAATCTGACAATTGAAGATCGATGAAAATTTTTGATGATCGAATAGTTCGTTAGCTTTCTTTGTTTTTGTGCTTTACAGAAATGTCAACCTACTAACTTTATTCCGTAGAACATAGTTTTGATTAGTCACGTCATGATCAATCATTGATCCCGCCCAGTAACCGGTATTATTTAATAAACTGGGTGTTTCAGGGTTAAGTATCCCAACTTAAAATTTAAATAGAGGACCACCAAACAAGAAATAAATTTCATTTGGAGATTTTCTCACAAACCTTGGTTTCGTAAAGTACTTGAGAAGTAACAAATTCTGATACCAGTTTCAGTACTGTATACGTGAATTAGGAGCTGAGTAACAGCGGTGGGTGCTAACTTAAATGCGTGTTATAAGAAAACGTCTCAAGGTACAAAATTAATTCTGGTGTAACAAAATAGTAACAAAATACCACACTATTTTTTTGCTGAGTGTTACAAGTGGGATGCCAACTTTATGTACAGGTACGTCTTCGTTTAGGAGATATTAGCTTCTAAAGTTATAGATGGCTTAAAATTTTTTTAGGAATTCTTGTTTAAATTTTATAGAAATTTACTAATGTAAGATATTAATGTGTAGCTATAAATGTTCCAGCCAAGCACGAATGGGAGAGGGTCTCTTTTGTGTTTGTCGCTTATTACTGTTACGTTACGTCGCCGTAAATCATATCTTTGTTTACTTTTGCTAAAAGATTTATCTAGTCTATTGCGCACGTCTTGGTAAATATGTTCTAATATTTTAGTTCGCCGATTTCCGTCATCGTTCTTGTCGTTCCTGTCGTCATTTTTCCGCGTAGCATCGAGTTCATAATATCTGTCCTTAAGAATTTAAAAAGTATGGAGTATAACGTGTTGTTTTATTCACACTTGTCCTGAGCGCACAACCGATTTTATCTATTTCGACGTCCCATTTTATCTGATAGCATATTTTTGATGCTCCGGATCACAGAGGAAATAAACTTACAGAGGGCATGTGTCAAATCGGCGTGTAGCCACTTTAGTTTAGAAGTCGCTATCTTGGTTCGCCCCGTATATGATTTGACGTTTGATTGTTAAGTTTTATTAAAATCTAAAGTATTAATTACCTCTCGCCTCATATTCTATAAGAGAGGTATTGTAATGGGTCAAAATTTTCGAGTATGAGTTTTTGGTGGATAAGCACGTTTCAGGGTCTCTAGAATACGAATTTACTATATTCACGATGATGTCTGTGTGTGTGTGTTTGTGCGTTTGTATGAACCGACGATTTTTCGTCCACGATAACTTAAAAAGTATCAAACCGTTTATAACCAAATTTCATATTTAAGGTTTTAATAAGTATCTTAACACCGGATAAGATTTTGGTAGAAATCCGCAAACCGTAAGTAGTACTTTTAGAAGTTTGGAAAAGTTTTCCTTAAATATATTGGTACATTGTTTATTTATGACAATTTTTGCAATTAAAAATAAAAGAAATTGTGATTATCTATGTGTACAGTTAATTATAAATTGCTGAATCTGGAAGTATTTAACAATAAAATAAAGTACAATTAATATTCTATTTTTTTGAAATTCCAGTAAGTATCTTGTTGTCCATGATATGAAATTTGTTTCTACATAAAATTTGAATTATTATGACAATGACAGTACAGTTGACATCTTTTGCTTGCATATTGGTTTACATTATCGTTTACCGTGTCCAGACAATTCATCGCAGGAAAATTCATCGCGGAAAGTTCATCGCGGAAAGTTAATCGCAGGAAAATTCATCGCGGGGAAAATTCATCGCGAGGTAAATTAATCGCAGGAAAGTTCATCGCGGTAAAGTTCATCGCGGGGTAAATTCATCGCGAGGTAAATTCATCGCGGGCAAGTTAATCGCGGGAAAGTTCATCGCGGAGAAAATTCATCGCGAAGTAAATTAATCGCGAGAAAGTTCATCGCGGGGAAAATTCATCGCAAGGTAAATTAATCGCGAGAAAGTTCATCGCGGAGAAAATTCATCGCGAATATATTTATTGTAGTAATGTGGAATGGTATGTTGTGTTATGTTAATCCTTATTGATCACGAATTATTTTATAATGTGAAATTTAATATTTTCCCTTACAAACTGCACTTGAAGAAAGTTCATAAAATTCTAACGTTTGCAGGTGTTCTTTGGCTTACAATTTCTATAATAGGATTAAAAAGTCATTTACCATTCGTTCACAACATCAATAGCTAAGAAATAAAAGTGTAATACTGCAAATTTCGAAGAAAGATATAGAAACTCAATAACACTTGAATATATTTAATACCTCAGGCCTCAGGTATACCCAACTGGTGTAACAAAGTTCTGTTGGACTCAATTAGGGTTTTGTTAGTATTGATTAGGTTATGTCAAAAAAACGAAGTTCTGTTGGACTCAATTAGGGTTTTGTTAGTATTGATTAGTTTATGTCAAAAAAACGGAGTTCTGTTGGACTCAATTAGGGTTTTGTTAGTATTGATTAGTTTATTTTTAAAAAAACGGAGTTCTGTTGAACTCAATTATTATGGTTTTGTTAGTATTGATTAGTTTATGTCAAAAAAACGGAGTTCTGTTGGACTCAATTAGGGTTTTGTTAGTATTGATTAGTGTTGGAAAAACTGTTATTTTTATGAAAATCATATTTCAAATTTGACGTTTGATTTCTGACGTTTGTTAGTTGAAAACGGAACTGACAGATGGGAGTAGTAGTAGGCTAGAGCGCGTAGTTCAATTGTTGTTGTTGAAAAAAAATATGTATTAGTGTATTTTTTGAATGATAATAAAGTTTAATATGAAACACACTCAAGTTAAATTGGAGCCTAACTTAAACCGGGTAGGTTTAGTGTACTGGGTTCAACAATTAGGTTATGTCAAAAAAACGAAGTTCTGTTGGACTCAATTAGGGTTTTGTTAGTATTGATTAGTTTATGTCAAAAAACGGAGTTCTGTTGGACTCAATTAGGGTTTTGTTAGTATTGATTAGTTTATATCAAAAAAACGGAGTTCTGTTGGACTCAATTAGGGTTTTGTTAGTATTAATTAGTTTATGTCAAAAAAACGGAGTTCTGTTGGACTCAATTAGGGTTTTGTTAGTATTGATTAGTTTATTTTTTAAAAAAACGGAGTTCTGTTGGACTCAATTAGGGTTTTGTTAGTATTGATTAGTTTGGGTACAAATGTGCAAATCGAAGTGTGAAAATTGGTATATGGGTAGCTGGACATTGTGGTGCGGGAACTTTTATACGCTGTGGTTTTTCGGACGTGTGGTTATGGTTTTTATACGCTGTGGTTTTCGGTGGTGTGGCATTTACTCTTCGAGTAAGTTAAGTTCAGAAAAATGTTAGGCAAAAATATTTTCTAGTTTTAAAAAATTCAAAAAATCTTGTTAAAAATACCTACTCTTCGAGTATGTTGGGGTTATGTTCAGAAAAATGTTAGGCAAGAATATTTTCTAGTTTTGAAAAATTCAAAAAACCTTGATAAAAATACTCCTCGAGTATGATGTTAGACAAGAATATTTTCTAGTTTTAAAAAATTCAAAAAATCTTGTTAAAAATACTCTTCGAGTATGATGGGGTTAAGTTCAGAAAAATGTTAGGCAAGAATATTTTCTAGTTTTAAAAAATGCAAAAAATATTGTTAAAAATACTCTTAGAGTATGATGGGGTTAAGTTCAGAAAAATGTTAGGCAGAAATATTTTCTAGTTTTAAAAAATTCAAAAAATATTGTAGAAAAACTGTCGTATCTACAATCCCTAAAACCATCGTGCTTTTCAAATGTGCACTTCTGCGCTTATGCAACTGTTGTTAATAACACGCAACATTGTGATTTATTTGTCTGCAAAGAAGAATTTACAGACCATGAATATGTCTGAAATTAATTTTTTGGCGATTAATTATCATCGCGATGAACTTTTACGTAATTAAGTTACCTCGCGATGAATTTATTTCGCGATGATCTTTCCCGCGATTAATTTACCTCGCGATGAATTTTCTCCGCGATGAACTTGTCCGCGATTAACTTTCCCGCGATTAATTTACCTCGCGATGAATTTTCCCCGCGATGAACTTTCCCGCGATGAACTTGCCCGCGATGAATTTACCTCGCGATGAATTTACCCCGCGACGAACTTTCCCGCGATGAACTTTCCTGCGATTAATTTACCTCGCGATGAATTTTCCCCGCGATGAATTTTCCTGCGATTAACTTTCCGCGATGAACTTTCCGCGATGAATTTTCCCGCGATGAAATTTCCGGGAATCCATTTTAGAGGTAATAGGTACATCAGCAAATCTCTTGTATGCCCATATATTTAAGTTACAGAAATGTGTGTGTTTCTGATAACTTTTGTCTCCGACGGTACGACCAGTTCCTCCTTAAGATTTTTTGGAGCTACAAGCCTTCAAACTTTGAGATTTTTAATTGCTCAAACATTACATCACATAAAGCGATTTTTCAGAGGGTCGGGGGAGCGAATCTCTTCGGGATTTTTGGAGAACGTAGAGCAGGAATGTATCTCCAGAGGGAATTTCCAGATTTGGGTTAATACGTCCCTGAAAGAAATGCCCCACATTTCAAAAACAGGCATTTTCTTGGTTCGGCCAAGTGGCTCGATTTTTGTTTTGAACAGTGTATTATGAAAATGGGGTATTTTATAGTACATGCTGATGCTGTGAATGCATTTTATTCGTTGGTTTACGGGCTTTCATACGATATAATGCATACATGAGATTCTGTTACAGACATATTAATAAATTGATATCGTAATACACGAAATAAGCGTGTAAAACTAGGTACACGGACATTAGACATTAAAGCATAGAATAAAAGAAATAATTTATAAAGTTTTCATATTACGTACTACGTAGATATATTATCCAGGTGTAGAAACAACCCGAAAATTTCCAACCCAACACGTGTCCGCAAATATGAAAAATAGATAAAATTCCTCAACTTTCTCTCGGAGAATATCTTTTAATTTTGGCTTAACTAAGGCCCTCAAAAAAAAATTTAAAAATATGGACTTTATAGAGAAATTTTAAGAGAATTTATTGCAAGAAACCGAGAGTGGATATATTTACTCGTTAATAAATGACAGCCGTATTCGTGTAGGGAAACAAAATTTCGACTTGGTTTTTAATGATGCAATGTTTGAAATACATTTTCACGATTCTCTAGAAAACTGTACCACTTCCATGAAAATCGGTAAGGACCTTTTCTGTAGACTATTTCTCTCATAAAATTTAAGCCAATCAGAAGTCTAACATTTTTTAATGTCGTCCAATCAACATAGAATTACACGATAATTTGCACTAGTGCAAAATTATCGTATTTGGATACGGCGTGGCAATGTGATTCTGACTTGCTGTCAAAGGCAGTTTTTAAATTTAGCTTTTTTTTCATAAGAAAAACAGCGTTTGGCTAAATTTTAATCGGGAAATAGTCCTTCGAATATCCCTCGTGCATGTAATTGTCGATAATTTGACATGCACTTGGGATATTATACATATGTATATGAGAAATTTATGCTCTATAATTTTTGTTTGCTAGAATCCGCATAGTTTTTGAGATATTCAGGGAAAACTGAGAAAAATGACATTTAAACCCAAAAAAGGGTATGTTGCGGACACGTGTTGAGTGGGAAATTTTCGGGTAGTTCCTACCCCTATTGGGAATATATCTACGTAATACAAAAACTTATATACAAATTATTTCTCATATTCTTTGTTTTAATGTCTAATGTCCGTGTACCTACTATTACACGCTTATTTTATGTATTACGATATCAATTTATCAATATTTCTGAAACGGAATCTCATGTATGTATATATCGTTTTAAAGCCCGTAAACCAAGGATTAAAATGCATTCACAATTTGTACTACAAAATCCTCTATTTTCATAATATTTATAAAATATCATAAAATTTGTGCTACCCCAATGATTATTTACGTGTAATTTAATGATTACGGCCAATTCTTTCCAGATATGGAAAAAAAGGCCATAAGGTAAGTTTAAAAACATAAGTTTAAAAACACTTATGTATAGGGGGATTTCAGCTTACACTATAAAGGAGTGCCTGGGGAGAAGCAAACGTCGGACAGCTGAGAACTTTTGTGAAAATATTTACAATAATAGTGAGTTGTAATCGCTTTAAAAAATTTCTATATTAAATTGTAGCTAAACCAGGCCTCCCTCAAAAATTAAAAATAATATATTTGAAAGAAAAATATCTGTAGAATCGAATGCTTCAAACTGGAAGTCGTGATTTCTATTCGTTCGTAAGTTACAGCCGTTTTTGTGTTAGGAAACAAAGTTAAGGCATGATTTAATTACCTAGCTTCGTTCTACCAAAATATATTTTCTCGTTTTTTTCGTAAACTATTAGTTCTATGTAAAAAAATTTAGCACCATTTTGTAGGAAATTTTATAAGCGACAATATTATAATAACAATATTTACCGAAAAATTTAAAGTTACCGAGTTTTTTTGAAAAAAAAAATTTTCAATATGGCGGCTCGAGCATACTTTCTGCAGCTCGGGACTCATCGTAATCTTGAATGTTACATTTTTACTTCCTTGTACGGAGTAATAAGGAAGTATTGTAATCGCGAAAAATTTCGGTTTTCAGATTTTGATGGAAATATCCGTTTTGACCTTTTCTGAATCCATTATGACTAGTTTCGTCGTGACATCTGTACGTATGTACACTATGTTCCAAATGTTCTGCCTCAGCCTTAGAAAATCCCCCAGTGATCGGCAACCATTGTAGCACCATTCGTCAAAATATTCGAAATACGACCTTCTTAGGTTGTAGAAAAAGACAGCATGCGAAAGATAGAAGCAGTTCTCGGTGAATCATTGCGGATTACGCCAGGTAGAGGAAAAGTGTAGAACAATAATTGCTTTGAGCTCTGTTTCGGTTTAGAAATACAATTTCCATAGTTTTGTTTTCTTCACTTCGTTACATTTCTAAACAAAAATTGCGTTACTACTATGAAATGAAAAAATTCTTTTAAATAAACAATTTTATTAAAATTTGTATCTTAAAAATGCCACAATACCTTAAAACTAAAAAAATAACTATTGCCAAATTTTATATTAAATACATAAGATAATTATTGGTACTGACAAAAGGTAAAATTTAAAAATGAAGGCGATCCTATCCTAAACTGATCGAATAAATTGAAAGTAAAAAAATCTAATTGCAGCATAACATGGATAACATTTTGACGAATGATTTTTGTACGGGGTTGCTAAGTAAGTATATTGAATTAATAAAATTAAATTAAAAAATAGAAATAAAAATACAAAAATATGCAGAATTACCTATAATTGTTAATTATTTTTATGATTAGTAATTTCATTTTCAATATTTTAATTTAGTTTACAATAAATACATATAATAACAATAAGTACGATAAAAAGTTACATAGAAAAAAATCCAAGTAATATCATTTTTAGCAATAATTCCCGGTCAAAATTACAAGATTATAAAAAATGATCACCACACGATTTTTTATTTCATAACCCGATACACAGTAAATCTTTGAATGTTTAATCAGTACCTACATTAATTAACACACAATTTGACTTGTGCAGCGTTGAGGTTAATAGTGGCGGCGGCGAATTGTTAAAAATAAACGCTTAATTTTTAAGTGGCTTTTCTTTAGGCAGCGCGTCGGTGTACGCCGGCGTATTCACATCAAAATTTACTTGTATCTAACTTCGTAATATCTACATATGTAGCAAAGTTAATGGAAAATGTCTTATTAGATGCCATCCACATATGATACAATTTTATTTTTTTTAATATGAACTATTAAAATTCCTATTAACAATGTCGAAATTTTTAGTTAATTTAGAATATTGATGGCGGCGCGCCGTAAAAAATATTGGCGTCGGCGTGAAATATATACCGGCGGCGGCGGCGTGGCGTGGCGGCCCACGGGTCTAACACACATGTTTACCATAATGCCACAATTGAAATTATTTGAATTTATTGTTTTGTGTTTTAAGTAAATTAAAATTTTTGCTTGTATGAAAATTTTAAAATTGTTACTCTCACTGTCTTTATTTATAAATTATTTGTTTGGGTTTTGTTCTGTATATTTATATTTATTTATACGACGTTTCGGAAACGTCGCAAATCGATCATAACATTAGTTGCTTTTATATACCTATTTAAACAAAGACTTATACAAATAATTATATTGTTTATGTAGATATTTTAGAAAACAATGCTTATAAAGTAGTAATTTTCACGGATAGATTTTTAACACATAGATGTTTATACGTAAGTGCAATAATTTAGGCAGGAACGGGAAACATGATAGTAACGAATCTTGATAATAATTTAAACTTTTAGGACAATAATTCATAGTTTCTTTAAAAAAAACTCTTAATTTATGCCTAATGCATACAATCTTGCAAAACGCATTTCAATAAAACAGTTTGATATGTTTTATTCTCATTTAATTTACTGAAACATTATTACTGTCATTTCATAATAATGCAATTTATGTTTAGAAATGTAATGCAGTGATGAAAACAACTAAGGAAAATATGTTTCTAAACTAAAGCTCAAAGCAAACGTTCTACACTTTTCCTTTACCTGAGTTAGTAATGATTCACCAAGAACTGCTTCTATCTTTCGCATGCTGTCTTTTTCTACAACCTAAGAAGGCCGTATTTCGAATATTTTGACGAATGGTGCTACAATGGTTGCGGATCACTGGGGGATTTTCTAAGGCTGGGGCAGAACATTTGGAACATAGTGTACGTACGTCTGTACGTATGTATGTCGCATAACTCAAATTCGGTTAGACGTATAAAGTTGAAATTTGTATTTAGGACTGTTATATCATCTAGTTGTGCACCTCCTATTTTTGGTTTCAATCTACAAACCGGAAGTAGTACTTTTTTCAAATATTTCGATAAATATTTAATTTAAGACAAATTTTTTTATTTTAAATGAAAGATTATGTGATTATTACCTACAATCGTTATTTTCTAAATATTTTTGTATCTGGTATCATTTAAGAATAATTAAAGTATATATTTATAATTTAGTATTTCGATATCTTGTAGTCCATGATCGATTAACATTTGTTACTACGTAAAATTTAAATGATTATGACATGACAGTGACAATAGTAAAATATGCTTTATATCTTCTTCTGCAGTTTAAATAAAATGACTAAAATATATTAGTGAGTATAGTAGCAGTAGTAGTAGTAGTACTTATATATTATTCTACATTTTAGTTATTAAGAAAAGTATGAACAGTTTAATAGGCGTACAAGGAAGTCATGTGGTGTCCACGTCAGATTTTTTTTTATAACTCTGCAAATTATCCTCCTTTTCACTTCCTTGTACGGAGTTAAAAGGAAGTATTGTAATCGCGAAAAATTTCGGTTCTCAGATTTTGACGGAAAAATCAGTTTTGACCTTTTCTGAATCCATTATGACTAGTTTCGTCGTGACGTCTGTATGTACGGACGGACGTGCTTACGGACGTACGTATGTATGTCGCATAACTCAAATACGGTTAGACGTAGAAAGTTGAAATTTTTTTATTTAGGACTGTTATAGCATCTAGTTGTGCACCTCCTATTTTTTGTTTCAATCTACAAACTGTACTGTTTTCAAATAATTCGATAAATATTTAATTTAAGAGTGCGTTGCTGTATGGCGGAAAGTATACGCAATAATGACATTTTTTTGTCATCATTATCTCATTTCTTTGAAACAATATACCCCCATAATATACATATTTATAAAGCATATTTTTTTGTTTACTCGATGAATATATTTTTAATCATTTTATGTTGTTGAAGAAATTATAATTTTTATTTTGCCAACTGGATAAAAAAACAAGTTAAATTTTATTTCATCGAGTAAAGTATGTACAATGTGTCACAAATGTAAAATATCATCTGGACTGATGCACTAGTTTTTGAGAAAATGATGACAAAAAATAAAGTAAAATATTTGTCTAGAGTAGCAAAATTTGTCGACAAATAGTTCTCCCTTTCTTACACAGATGTCCACCACATCGGATCGGTAATGCAGCATGGGCGGGCATGGACCGTGGCAAATTTGAAATGAATCAGAATATAACCACAGCTGTTTGTGTTATTCATATTACTGCTGCACTGTTAGGAAGCACAAAACAGATATAATTTTGAATTTCTAACAAAATATAACACTACTTAACATTAACGGTACACATTGCTAATTACAGAAGGGATAATCTCCACGCTCCACCCGCTCCCTATTGGCTAATTATCTATGCAGGATGTCATTTGTATTGGTCCATTTTTGTTTCTAAACAATACACCGAATATCGCATATTTCAATGTTTCTGAATTTGTTTTCATACTTTCAACAAACTTTTACCTCCCGCCTCATATTCCATAAGGGGAGGTTTTAGTACTAGGTCAAAATTTTTGAGTATGAACTTTTCATAGGTAAGCAAGCGGGATGTCGTGTGCTAGTATTCGATCGTATAACACATGACGAAATAAATCATTCTTTATAATATTTACTTCATCAGGTGTCAAATTTTCTTCCTAAATACCACTCGAGATGATTTTTTTAGAAAATTATTGTCGCCCACGGCATCTTATTATACAATAATTTCACTCCACAAAACATCACAGATATTAGTTAGAGATCCGGCCTAACTAATGGTGCTAATAATTATTTCAAATTTTTTCGCTCATAGCAGCAATACATGATTTTCCAAAAAAAATTATTTTTACGTTTAATATATTTTTTTCCGTTTACCTACTTATAACTTACTTTCTATACAACATAGCACCGAAATTATTTTTACGTCACTCGGGGGAGGAAAGCAGTGTTTTTCTCTTGCTAATGGAGGAAGGGAAGCGAGTTTTCCCTCCCGGAGGAAAGCAAGTGTGTTTCTTCCGGGCGAGAAGAAAACACTGTTTTCCTCTTTGCAAGAAAGGTGATTTCGAGACTATAAATTAAAAATCTGCTGTGTCCGCCACAGTACTTCCCCGATTATAAGTTTTAATAACTTACTTTCGTAACGCCGTTAATTTTATGCTTTATTCTGCAAAATTTAAATAAATTTATCATTTTTCCCCAAACTATTTAAGTTGATACCAACTTTGGCATAATTTAAATACCATAAAAAATCTGATACTTATTCACTAAAAACTCACACTCGAAAATTTTAACCCGTCATAATATCTTATAGCCTTATAGAATATAATGCGGAAAGTAAAAACAACTGACCATTGTTTAAATGTTGTTATTGATTCTTCGACTAATATTTTTTTCCAGAAAACTTTAATTTGATAATACACTTGAACAAATTTGATTAATTTTTTGAGAAACAATAATTGATTATCGCATAAATGTCATTTTTTACATTTTTATTAAACTTATCTCCCCGAGAGCTTTAAATTGACACCAAACTCGGTATAATTTGAATAATGTATGATAAAAAAATTGACGATCAGTTAAAGCTTTAATTTGATACCACACACGATAGTATTTTAATAAAAATAAAATAAGATATGTTTATAAAGTTGGTACCACTGGTTGAATAAAAAAATTTGAGTAATTTTTTGAGAAACAATTGAAAATCGTATTAATGTCATTTTTTAAAAACTTATCTCCCTGAGCGATTCAAATTGACACCAAACTCGGTATAATTTGAATAATTTATAAAAAAAAACAATTGACGATCATTTAAATGTTATTTTTGTTTTTCTACTAGAATTATTTTCCCAAGACCTTTAATTTGATACCACACACGATAGTATTTTGATAAAAATAAAAAAGTTTTGTTTATAAAGTTGGTACCACTGGTTGAATAAAGCTCATTAACGAACTTGAAGTCAGATTTTGGCTCAAGATCTTAAATATAAAATTTCAGTCCAAAATTCCAACGCGTTTTTAAGTTATCCAACATCCAGACAGACTAACAGACCGACAGACCGACTTTTTTTAAAATTATGTTTTTTGGGTTCAGTAGGGTCTGAAACGTGAAGATTCACCAAAATCTCGAACTGTCAAAAAATCACGATTACAATACTTCCCTCTATTACATAGATCGGGGAAGTAAAAATTGAAGAAAAATTCAAAAACTAACAAAAAATTTAAACAAAAATTTTTTTAATTCAAAAATTATTATACGTATAAATATTTTATTTCTGAACAATGAACTGCATGTTTGGGCAGTTCGTAATTGTAATATTCATATGGCTGGTGGTCTCAATGTTGCCTGCCTAATATACAACCCTCGTGACGTAAAATATTGTGTGTCCCACGGGACGGGAGGGAGATCTACTCCGCCCTCGCTCGGGCCGCCGCTTTGCCCGCGGGAGTAATAGCACGCTTCCCTCCCTAGGTGCACAAAATACTATTGTGATATATTCATGTAATAGAAACTAAAAATAGAACCTACACATGGGATGAAGTGTGACTGACAATGCATAATTCAGGCCTTCGGAACTGCAACTATAAGTGTCGTGAAACTGTTGCCGTGTATACGACTAAATAATTTCTTAGAGAATATCACCTCTTGGGGTATTACCCTTGTATATTTTGCATAAATTTCTGCTTACCAAATTAGTCGGTACTATGATTATAATGGATAAATGGATGTTGAAGTCACCATTGCATTGCATAAAAGTGCATGGCACTCAACCACTCAAGTTTACTCTTTATCATCATGTCGTTTGTTTATAATAAAAGCATAACACAAAAATTTTAATATTTATCTCACTCGATTATCTCATTTGTTATTAGAAAGAACGGTTAAAGATATACAAAGTTCTTATTCTAAATTTTTGAATAAAGATAACAACAAATAATACGATGCGGACTAAAAGTGTAAAAGTTAGCAGGGTTAGCAGTCTCCTCATTTCGGCAAAATTTCTACACACAGTCCAACCAGTCGAACAGATCAGAGATCAGATAGTGAGATAAGCAAAATAGCGGTATGTTTGCTATGAATCACCTCCCCTTGTCATGCAGTACTATGATGCAGTGTTCGAGTGTTAGGCCATCTATTAGGACTATTTGTATCTTTTTGGAAGTAGTTCTACTAAGACCGGTACAAATCAATTGGCGCTGACAGGCAAACGTACTCTTAAGACAATTTTTTTTATTTTAAATGAAAGATTATGTGATTATTACCTGCAATCGGTATTTTATAAATATTTTTGTATCTGGTATCATTTAAGAATAATTAAAGTATATATTTATAATTTAGTATTTCAGTATCTTGTAGTCCATGATCGATTAACATTTGTTACTACGTAAAATTTAAATGATTATGACATGACAGTGACATTAGTAAAATATGCTTTATATCTTCTTCTGCAGTTTAAATAAAATGACTAAAATATAATTTGTGAGTATAGTAGCAGTAGTAGTAGTAGGTACTTATATGAATATATTTGTAAAATAAGTTAAAAGAATAAATTAGGTATGGCGGGAGGTCTTGTGGTGGCCACGTCAGATTTTTTTATATTATTCTACATTTTAGTTATTAAGAAAAGTATGAACAGTTTAATAGGCGTACAAGGAAGTCATGTGGTGTCCACGTCAGATTTTTTTGTTTATTTAGCGAATTTTGTAGCATTTTGCCTGGACTATAAACGAAGCGTTTACGAGAAAATCTCCAAATGAAAATTTGTTCTTGTTTTAAGGTCCTACATTAAAATTGTGAGTTATGCCCTGTTCATACGAGGAACGTTTTTCTTAAAAAGTTTCTTGAAAGTAAAACAAGTGCTAACAGCCGTCATAAAAAAACGTCAATACCGTTTATACGGGGAAAGTAATTAGGTATTTTTATTTATCATTTGTAAGATCACTATTAATATATTTTACAGAAATAATAAGTTTCCCTCTCAGTTTCTCCGCATGACCGGTACTTATATATTTTTTTGACAGCTCTCTAGCACTTGTTTTACTTACAAACATCTTTCAAGGAAAATCTTTCCTCGTGTGAATAGGGCATTAGGATACTTGATCCTAAAAAACTGTAGGTACTATATAAAACAAAAAGAATTGTTTAAAATTCTCAAAATACGTGTACATGATGTGAGTATTTTTAGTATCACTATATTCTTTCTATACGTCTGCAATACAAAAGAGAATCGCACACTCTATGTGAATAACTTACTTTTGTAAGTAACTCAACAATTGAAATTTTTTACAGTTCTTGTCCAGCTGTTAGTATTTCTGGTAATGCTATTTTCCAAGTATTATGGCAATATTCTTAATAAAACTATGTTGGTAGTTCCAATTTATACTTATATTGATGGCTTGCATAATTTGGCAAAGCATTCACTGGAAGTTGAGGCATGGAATAAGATGAATATTACTGAAAAGGCCAGGCAGTGCATCATCTTTCCTTTACCTTGCTGTGGTAAGTAATAATTTGTAATTAATGTCTGTAACATAGAGTGACCATTCGTACTGATTTTGTCAATACAGTACTAATTTTCAGACTCTTCTGCTTATAAACAATTTAATAGTTATTTACTTTACAAGTGGACAAAGTAAAGAATTACCCACGAGGCCGAAGGCTGAATGAGATAATTTTCTCGAGTGGGTCATTCCTTTTTGCCCACGTGTGAAGTATAACGTTTTATAACTGCTTAAATATTTAAAAAATAATAAATTCCAACCTCAAACATCGTTACTATTGTGACTTCCAACAAGCTAAGTAACAAACCCACAAGTGGGTATAATTTTGATCACGGTCAAAGAAGATTAGGTTTATCAACTTATAAGATTTTGCCGATTACCGCCATACCCTCCGTTGAGCGGCGCTAGTGTATGGAAGCACTTTATTTGCCCAAACTGTTTTTCAGTCAAACGGTCATTTGACCAAACTTTTATTCTTATAACCTGTTATTTCACCAAACGAAATTTATCTTACACGGGTATTTGGCCGAACTGTTATTTGACCAAACTGGTATTTTACCAATCTGTTATTTAACGAAACGCTGTTAAACCAACACGTTATTTGACCAAATCGTCATTTCACCAAATCGTCATTTGACCAAATCGTCATTTGACTAAATCGTCATTTGACCAAATCGTCATTTGACCAAATCGTCATTTAACCAAATTGCCAAAGCGACGGACGCTAGTGACATCTTTAGTAGGTACACTAGGATATCCACTTATTTGCCCAAACTGTTTTACAGTCAAACGGTCATTTGGCCGAATTTTTATTCTTATAACCCCGTGTACGATAAACTTCATTTGGTGAAATAAGAATAAAAATTTGGTCAAATGACCGTTTGATTGTAAAACAGTTTGGGTAAAGAAGTGGATCTTCTAGTGTACTAAAAATATCACTAGCGTCTGTCGCTTTGGCAATGATTTGGTTAAATGGCGATTTGGTCTAATGACGATTTGGTCAAATAACGTTTTGGTTTAACAGCGTTTGGTTAAATAACAGATTGGTAAAATACCAGTTTGTTCAAATAACAGTTCGACCAAATACCCTTGTAAGATAAACTTCGTTTGGTGAATTAACAGGTTATAAGAATAAAAGTTTGACCGTTTGACTGTAAAACAGTTTGGGCAAATAAGTGGATCCCTATAGTGTATCACTGGAGGCAGCTACAGAGCGGACTGGCCATATAAGCGTGCAATCACCGGGCCGGTTTGATAGACCCAGTCCGCCCCTGGTCTATATAGAATTTAAATGAACATAATTGTTTTTAAAGGTAAAACAAGATCATTACTAAACGTTAAAATCGACACATCAACAATTTATTTTACAATAATATAAAACAAAATCGTTCCGTTTATGAACTCGTCAATGAGTAATGTATCCAGATTAGTGTATGGTGTAAGGTTTGATACAAAGATCGATAAAATGTATGATTCAATGCAAAAAACCAAACACAACACTAACTGGGATACAAGACTCGACACTAGGTTGATCACGACGCGTTTCGATCTTTCGATCATCTTCAGGTGACTGAACTTATTTTACACGCGCACTATGGAAACCTAGACTTCAATGATACAGCAGAGACATCTATCTAAAGTTTGCAATAAGAGATTGAATATTTAATCCTTGTTTATCCATTATCCGGCGATCCATCAACTTTAAATACTACTCTTCTGGATACGATTAACTTTCACATCTATCTAACTGCATATAATCAGTGTAAACGTATTCGCTCTGTGCATAGTCATGGTAGGGCGAGCTACATCGACAGATAGTTCGCGAGCCAGGGTACAAATTTGGTCAATCATTTCCTTTCGGGCGATAACTTGTAAAATGCTTCAGGGAGTTGTATCATGAAGCTCCGTGAACGTCAGCTGCGGTTCGGTGGTGGGTTAAGCAGCTTAAGAGTTTTAGTCATTACCTCCCGATTGAAAATTTATCAAATTATAGCTAATCCAATATCTTAAAGAAAAAAAAAAGTCAGGTGACTAAAAAGTGGTGGATAATACGTCAGCTGTTCACACGAACATGATAAAAAAATATACCTATTCAGTCATTTCTTCTCAACTGAAAATTTATCAGATGACAGTTTACATGATATTGTGAATAAATAAACATGTCAGCTGGCTATATCTCGGTGGAAAGGTTTTCAGCTGATGCTCTGAATGGTGTAACGCAGGATCCAGAGAGGAGCATCTATCGCCTATTTAAATGCACCAGCTGACGAGTTTTCCCTCGGCATTTTGCTAGCTGATTTTTTTTATTACTTACAGGATCATATTAGCTATCAGCTTACAAATTTTTATCCGGGAGGAAATGACGTATCTAAAGTTATTCGACATTATGCTTCATGCTCTAACTAGTACGGGAGAAAAACAAGCTTCCGTGGTAGTTTTCGTGTCGAAATTGCAGAAGTGGTCTTGTTCGGTCACAAACTACCTATAGATTAATATTTCCATGGTGTCATTCCATGTTCTAATGCAGATAGATTAGGTGACGTCATAAAGATGGCGGTGATGAAGAATTTGTAAAACTTTTATTTTTTATCCGATTTTAGCGTTACACGGCTCATTCGATAGAGAATTTTTTGCTCTACAAGAAGATTGTTATTTTAAATGTTGAAAATTATGTATGTAACAAAAAATGATCTAAGAAATCGAATGCTGAAGACCGGAAGGCGATATCTTGATTCATTCGACAATAAAAGCTGTTTTTATTTGAAAAGACAAAAATACGCTTTTGTTGAAAATGACTAAAAATTGCTCAAATATATTTTCACGATTTTCTCAAGAACTGTACTACTTACAGAAAAAATAAATATACCATTATATAGCAAATTTTATTCTCTACAATTTTTATGTATCAATTTTTCTCGTAATATTAACCATACGAGATAAATAAAGAAAACTAAAAATGGCGGACATTTTTTCAAAATGGCGGCCGTCTGTGGTTCTTAACACTTTGGCACCACTTCTTATATGAAAGAGAATAGTTAAATTGATAAGTATGCCAATTTTCACACTTTAATCACAAAATGCATAGTTGATATGAAATTTGCCCTATAACCGCCGGACTATACATAAGATATGAAAATATTGTTACGATTCAAATTCTTCAAAGCCGTATTTTATCCCCTCTATGCAACCACTCTGGCGTTGGTGTATTCTTCGGATATCACGGGGTAGACATCGCTTGTGGAAGCCGCCAAGGTTAAGCTATTACTTAAATTAATTATTCACATGACTTTACCTGAAAACTAATAATTTGATACTTACTTAAGACAGTTTGTTAAAAAAAGATTGTGAGACTTGGTTGTGCTACTGATTTGTTGGATTTTGCTGTGGAGTTTTGGAAGATTTCAAATTTGATTTGGATTTGCGGTAGCACAACAGCAATAGAATAATAAGTATATTATTATTCATCGGAATTTTCTGGATTTGTAAAGATCTCGAATTTTTATTAATATCTCTGTTAGCCGCCCACCATCTCAGGTAAAGATGTTCATTTCTAGTCCCTAAAATAATTAACGTAAACTCAGTTGCAATAGTTTCATAATTTTTCATTACAATTCAATAATCTGATATTTAAATTTAACGTAGAATTAGTTTTAAAGTTTTGTAATTTTTTGCTTAAGACTGGTTTATAATGGATGTAATCGTTTACTTCTTCTGTATTCTGTAAGATCTGTGATGTGAATGAGAAGTGTGTGGTTCATAATCATTTCAGTAATCTGCTAACTTGACGACATAACCTTTCTTATGCCTGTGGCACACCGGTCGAGGAGCATCGAGGACCATCGAGTAACTCCTCGATGAAACGAAAGAACGCACCCGTCCGCGATGGATTTCTATTTAATCGGTGACAAATACATCAAAGTTTTGCGCGAAATCAAATCCAAAGATACGTCTGAAATGAGATACATTCGTTTCATCGAGGAACAACTCGATGAAAATAGCGGCGCCCCTATTTTTCGTCGAGGACGGGGTGCGTTCTATCGTTTCATCGAGGAGTTACTCGATGGTCCTCGATGCTCCTCGGCCGGTGTGCCACAGGCATTATAACTGTCAGAAATTGGTCCGTTTGTTGAAAGTTAGTTGGATCTGCAATGTTTATAACAATAAATATTGTAGCGAAATGTATAATAGTCATCATAATGTAAACAAAGAACAAATAGGACGATTGCTATTTTTTGGGAATGAGTGAAAAGTGAAGTACGTATGTAACAGAGTAGCTTTATATTGAGGTATGGCTGATTTCAGTAAACTATATTTGAATAAAATAATATGTTTGGTAATACATGAAGAGTTTAAAAGTTAGATACTGAACTTATTTTTGAATATCATATTGTTACAGTTAAACATTAATTAATTCCTCATTTTTTAGAGTATTAAACCATGGCTACTTGTTTGAAATAAAGCGCCTATGGCCACACTTTTTACATATAGTGATACTTTAGGAAGTTTTCTTAAAAGTTGGCGAACCTTACTGTTACAGTATAGGTAAACGTCAAATCCAGTGTCATTATGAACCGTAACATAGAAATACCTATAGCTCATGTTAACAGAACACAGAAGAAGTCAACAGTTACATCCATTATAAACCAACCTTTAACCATTACCGTGTGGTATTCATTGGCGTGCGTTCTCCACGAGGGTTGTCCTAACCGTTGATACTCTTTCAGGTGTTTCTTTTGGGTTTTTGTCTTGTTGCCAATTTGTTGGCAATTGTAAACCTGACATTGGCAACAATAACGGATCCACTGAGCATACTTTTGCACCAAGTTTCCCACGAGTGGATCACCATTTTGGATTTTGGCCGCTGAATCAAAATTTACCGTCTACGCCGCTAGTGCGAGCGCTCCGAAGTCTCTTCGTTCGGAGCTGAGTCTGTCCGACAAGTTCCCGCGGTTGACGTCGTGGAGGGGAGCGAGGATCAAACAGCTGTCAACTGTCACTTGACTGTCACTGTCACCTTGGCCGGAGTTGGATCCAGCTAAGCCATTTATTTATTTATTATTTTGGTTTATGATTTTATTTGAGTGGCTGAGTTCCAAAACTAGTCTTATCCAAAAATGAAAAAAAATTAGGTACAAACATAATAGCTTCATTCAGTTTTCAACACTGCGTTCGAATTTGAAATTATTATGTGACAAGACTGACTTCTTCCCTTTATTTTCGCTGAAAAACTCTTGCCGTATCCTATCTCATTATGTAGTGTTTTCAGCCTTTTGGTTCCATAACTCTCCTTATCCATTTTGTTTATTTCCAAAACTACTCATCTACTATTTTGCAGCAAACCTCGTCTAATCCAATTTAAATTAGGTATGTAATATAGCCAATATTTGTTCATTAATTTAATTTTCCTTTTATAGTATTTAATAATGTAAAGAGTTGTTAATTATATGCCAAGCGCATCTAAGTTAGATTTTAATGACATAGACAAATAAACTATAGATTACCTACTTTTCCCGTACTTATGATGCCTACTGTTAGATCAAATATCAAGCATACCTGGAAACGATAACCTTGTCGTAAGGCTTAAGGAATTAGTTGGCGAGCTCAAGATCACGTTTAACTCTGGAAGCAAAGAAAGCATAAGCAAACATGCTTAGTGATGAGCAGTAACACGCTGGTGGAACACTTCCACCTCAGACTCTCACATCACACATCAATCTCAACATCATACCACATTCCAACATTCGTATCTCGTTGGCGACCTGGTTAGGGCCACTCCAGCCCAAAGCTGCTCGCTGCATCGTTGGCAATCTGACTAGGATTACTACAGCCCAGCTGCTTGCTGCTCCGTTGGCGGCCAGTCACGGTCCACTACAGTCAAAGCTGCTTGCTGCCCGATGGCGGTCAACCACGTTCCGCTCACAGCCCGAAGCTGTCGCCGTTACTAACACAACATCTCATTACGATCTACACTCTACACATCATAGACACACACGACTCAACTCACCAGGCTAAATCACGACGGATCTATATCACATAACCATATACACTTTTGATTTATGATCTGTTGTTCTCGAACACTACAATTAAACTGAAATCTAAGAGGCTAGCTAATGAGTTTTATTGTCTCAAGAGTTATCTAATTTGTTTGTAGTACTCTTATTAAAATAACATCTCGTAACATTCGGCCAACCTGACTTAATCCTCGTCCTCGAGGATGTCGTTAAACGAGTAGGAGAACGTATTTATGGTGAAAATTTCCAAAGGTGACATTTTGATGAATAAGAAAAGAACATGAGGCCTAAGTTGCCATCGTTTACCACAATTCGCTTCAACACTGAAGTCTGCTATCCCAGTATGTGCACCTACTGAAACAACAGAAACAGAGCAAAAGAAATTGTTTCACGATAGTTGAAGTAACTCGTTTAATAACGTGAGGCGTTAATGTGGAAATTTATTGTTAAGGTCGAATAAAATGCTAATGTGGGTGGTACGTGGTACGAACTTATACCTGGCGTAAAGTGTATTATAAAACAGACTTTATTTTATAGTACTTATTTTCTGATGATCGGTATTGTACCTACTGTTATACAAATTAATTCACTGAATTTAAAATTTGTAAAAGATTATTTAATTTACTGCGAGTGCTAGAAAGTAGACTATTCAGAATTGTGGACAAATGTACCAATAGATCATAAACTCGAAGATATTAGAAAAATATACAATAGTAATTTAGATGGCCCCAAAGGACATAATCAAAGAACTTATAATCACCGCTACTCTTCAAGCATAACAGATTCTTATTTTATTTTTTAAATTTTTAATCAGATGACACTGACAATATGTACACTGGACAATAACAAGCTTCGTAGTCATTAAAGCACTATGATTAATAAATTAAAGAATCATTGTCGAAGGTTTTCCTATTGACTTGAATAATGGTGTTTAGAGTTGAAAAGACGAGCATTGCATTTAAGAGATACTTGCGTCAAATATGAACTAGAATCCTAATAAGTCGCCAGGTCCTTACAACCAAACACCCGAAATTTCATATTAAGTTGCATGATGACATTGTACTATACGAGTAAGTACGACTCTATTTGAATCTCAGGATAATTTGCAGATTTAAACAAACAGTGCTTTATATTATAAAACTTGGCGAATGCCCTAAAGCCTCGTTCCCAGCTATTTCATTAATGCGTAGTGGATAGTGCATAATACATTAAACACAAGCGTTATGCGTAGTGTTTAGAAAGAAGTTTTAGGACCATTCCCAGCGAATGTTTAATGCATAAATCGATAGTGATGACATCTATCGGACACAATGATACATGAATAGTTTTGTAGAATATCGACTTATCGACACTACGTCATTTTGTATTTGAACTTGGTTTGAAAAGCATAGGTAGATATTTGTTTCGTGTTTTGTTTGATTGATAAAAACAGATTGACATTTAGTCTAGTATAATTAAAAAATAAAACTTCGTCACAAAGCCTCATTTCTCTGATTAAATTATCCCAATCACCTTGCAATAAACGTTTTTATTGATAGGGTGAACCCACCATCTACGCTTGCGACGCTTTTTACCTTCCGCTTACCTGTAAAGGAAGGTATTGGAATCATGCAAAAAATCGGGTAGTGAGTTTTTAGTGGATGAGCACGAATTAGGTTCCTTACAACTCATTTTTGATAGTTTCCCGATGATGTCTGTATGTATGTGTGTGTGTGTGTGTGTGTGTGTGTGCGTGTGTGTGTATGTGTGTGGTCCGGGCCGATGCCGGATGTTGCATAACTCAAATACGAATTATCCAAAAATTTTGATATTTGGTATTTTACAATTGTATACGAATAGGAAGAGCTCATTAGATTTTGGTACAAATATCTTCACCGGAAGTGATACTTTTTGAAGATTGAAAAGATTAAGTGTCCAAAATTTCTATAAATTTGGACAAATATAGTATTTATTTGTAATAAGAATAAGAGGAAAAGTTATTTGCAATTTACGTTATAAAAAAATTGTCTTTATCTGGTAGCATTAAAGAACTGCAGTAAAATTTAAAAAATAAATTTATCAAATAAAACGTTGAAATCTTGTAATCCATGTTCGGTTGATTTTTGTTTCTGCATAAAAAATATTGACAGATGAGGCGGGTGACAAGTTGGCATACTAGCGCTATATAAGTCATAAGTAAGCTATTAAATGTATTAGCTGAACGGAGGATTGCTTCAACACAGAAGAGTTTTCGTGTGAATGAATCTTTTGATTCAGGTGATACTAATTTCTGTGTTTGAATATTTTAGATTTTTATTTGTATATTTTAAATGGACACCGGATTGTACGTATACATTTCTGTTTAAAGTCTAGATATGGCGGAAGGTTGTGTGATGGCCACGTCAGATTTTTATTTATTGCAGAAGACTGCATAATAAAAACGAAGCTGTCGTAGCAACTGCTATTCTTCTACGTCTTATGACCTCATATTTATTTATTTATTTAATTATACATTGCTCAACAGGCAACGAGCCCAATTATAAAGCAGGAGCAAAAAAACAAATAGTATGAGCACAATATAAAATGTTCAAGAAAAATTACAAAATAAATTAAAGTTAAGAATACTAAACAAAACATAAGAGAGACGGAAAGAAAGAGAAATTACAGAATCTATAGGTTTAAGATAATATTATAAAATTGGAATATATCTACACTATATACAGCATTCACTGTATTTTCAATATTCATTTTTCTATTAGCTCTTTCACTATCACTCAAACAAATGCAGGTTAGATGTTAGAATTCTGCTATTCTGACAGTTCGACGTAGAAAGACAAGGGCAAATATATATCATTTATATCTCTATCTCACAATAACGCTTACGCATAGTGACTAAAAGCTTGAACCTTGCAAGCATTTGCGCTAGTGCACTACGCTTGTGCACTACGCACAACTCTTGAACAGACGTGGGAATGCTTCAGCGAGAGTCCATCGTACAAACTTTTATGCATTATCTACTAGCTACTACGCGCTATCCATTACGCGTTAAAACGATAGCTGGGAATGAGGCTTAACTGTTGCGGTAACATGTGATCGGATACCATTTAAAATTATGTCATCACAATTTGACGTGAAAGAACTAATACATTAGAAATGTGTCGTTCATGAACGGATCATCCACAAAGTCCAGGTTGGGGCACGGATAAAGCCTGATTTATAAACTTGACGTTGACGTTCAAAGTTGTCCACTGACGTCACCGGGTACGGAACGTTTGTTAACCTTTTAAACGTCAAACGTTTCAGCGAATTAGATTATGATTTCCAAATTATTAATATTTGTTGCTATTTGCTATATTTTGTTATAAAACATGAGTCAGAAATGTCTAAAAACTTGATTCGTGCATACCAGTATGAAAACAAGATACAAATGAAAATAGCAAATGACAAACAAAAATTGAATCATAGATATTGAAGTGTGGATTTATTCTGAACAGAAAATAAAATTATTTTCATAAAATAATAACATAAAATGAGTATTTTGAATACAAAATTAATTAGATTATTTATATATTAAAAATATTATAGTGTTTTGGCGCATATACTCGTACTTTAATTTTTCTAGGATTTTATGTATAGTTTCTAATATGACATAGGGACCCATCCATTCTGCCATATAAGATCTATGGTGCCTTTGTTTCCCATTGGCCTGTACCCGGGTAACGTTACGATTTTGGCAACGTTGAATGCCTTGCACTTTAAATTGCTTTTTACGAGTATATTAAAAATAAACAAAAATTTAAGCAAACTGGTACATTAAACAAAACTACAAAGATTAAATATTCATATTAAAAAATAAGAGGCATGTTAACATTTTTTGCAAGACATCATTCAAAGAATCACGGATAGGTATCTGTGCAAAATTATCCGTGTAATGACTTAAAAGACACAAAATGCAATTATTTTTCAAAAATTCATAACTTCACGCCAAATTGTCGGAAGTACTTTGTGTTTTTTTTCGAAAGAAAAATTAATGAACTTTATCGCCATGGTAATGGTAGTCGATGGAATTCACATATTTTTTGCACTCGGTACACCCAGCGCCGATGAATCGTGGAAAACTAGATTTTGACAAGTTTCGATTTAAGTTGGCAACACTTCTAGCGCGTCGCATGTGTCAAACTAAAACCATGACACTGTAACCCAGCGCTAGGGCTGTTCGATCTTAAAAAATTTTGATCGATCTTCGATCTCTAATTTTGATCGATTTTATCGATTAATCGATCGTGATCGATCTTCGGTGATCGATCTAATTGATCAGATCGATCTAACTGATCAGATCGATCTATTTGATCAGATCGATCTAACTGATCAGATCGATCCTATTGATCAGATCGATCTAAATGATCAGATCTAACTGATCTATTTGATCAGATCGATCAGATCGATCTAATCGATCAGATCGATCTAATCGATCAGATCGATCTAATTGATCAAATCGATCTAATTGATAAGATCGATCAAATTGATCAGATCATTTGATAAATCAGATCTTTCATTGTTATCTCTCTCTAAAGATCAAGAATTGTAACTTATTTTTAGGACAATTTATTTAAAATATTTTTTTTCTTAACGTGTTAGGTACTTTATAAATATAAGTAAACCTTTCCTCTCGTCCCCCTAAATACCATTCAATATCATGTAATGTGTTCGCGTATATTGAAATTGAGATTCACCAAATTTCAGTCATTGCAGAAGATAGGTTCTTATATTCGCACATTATCAGAAATATTCTAAGAATTAATGTTCTTTTTTTAAAGAATATACTAGTAAATTATTATAGAAAACAGAGTCGATTATCTTTTTCTATACTCGTAAATAGTGTTGTTTGTAGAAGAATTAGGAGTTTAAGGTGTAATATGTAATGATATAAGTTACAATTAGGTACCAAATGAAGTATTTAAACTGTCGTAAGTATTTAATCGATCAATCGATTTTCTGATCAGATCGATTCATCGATTTTCAGATCAGATCGATCAATCGATTTTCTGACCAAATCGATCAATCGATTTTTTCCCAGATCGATCAATCGATTTTTTTATCAGATCGATCAATCGATTTTTTTTCCAGATCGATCAATCGATTATTTGATCAGATTGATCAATCGATTTTCTGATCAGATCGATCAATCGATCTTTTGATCAGATCGATCAATCAATCTTTTGATCAGATCGATCAATCGATCTTTTGATCAGATCGATTTTTTATTTATTATGATCGTTTAGATCGATCGATCGATCTTCCGATCAGATCGATCAGATCGAACTTTTTTCACAGCCCTACCCAGCGCCCTTCCAGCGCCGATGAATTGTGGAATACTAGGTTATATTGTCATGGTTTTAGTTTGACACATGCGGCGCGCCAGAAGTGTTGCCAACTTAAATCGAAACTTGTCACCATCTAGTTTTCCACGATTCATCGGCGCTGGGTGTACAAGTTGTCAAAGTTTGTAATTTTTTGACAACAAGAACTTTTTTTCTAACAATTAATTTGCATGACCTTAAAGAGGAAACTTCAATCTTGTCAGAAATCGAAGATTTATCAATTTTTGCCCAGTGTACATATTTTGGATAGAAAATTATATTTATATTTTTTAAATTATATTCTTTTGATAAATAAATGATATATTTGCTTTCAGATCCTTCTAGTACAAATTGTACAGAATTTTACGACCCCTTTGCCGGAAAGAATTCTATACTAGATCATTTAATAATGATGGCATCAGGATTTATTATTTTCACTTTATTGTTACTTTTTATTGATTATGGAAAGTTAACACAATTGTTCAACAAAATTTTGGATTGCCTCTGTTGCAGGAATATGATACCAACAGTACAAGTACAAAACTTAGATTCAGATGTTCTTGAAGAAAAGAGGATAGTTCTGGAAATGACAAACATGACACCCTGTCCCTTTGGTAAGTACAATGGTGAAAGTAGGCCGGTATCCAGCAAACACCGTTACATTACATGTATGTAATAAACATAAACATATAAACACGTCTATATTTAACTGCGCGATATAATGTATAACTTCTATTTGTTTCACATGTAAGTCCTAATGTAAACTCCTGGTCCTTTATTCTTGCATACCAAGTATATTTCAAAAGTACATTCAACATGCATTTTTTGTACCTACTGGGACCTCTGATGTACGTTCTTAACTTACATACGCCGTACGTCACTCGCATAACTTACAAAATTTAATTTATTAATAAAATTAGATTTATTTACATAGGTACCTACTTTTTAGTTGCTTTTAAATCATTTAATTAAATGCAAGGCGAAACTGAATATTATTAGTCCAGGGAAAATGCTATACAAAATTCACCAAATAAACAAAAAAAGTAGGAGACTTCTGAAAATTTGCAGAATGGGAGTGTTCGGTGGCGAAATGGTGCAAACGCGGCAGCACAACCGACTTGTACTCTCCAGAACTTTGTATAGTAAATTGAGAACTTATGAAGGCGCGAGCTAGCGTAAAGTGTACATAATTGGAGAATCAATTCCTGAAAGTGACAGTTACTTAAGGCGGGAATGTAGATGTATATAAAGAGGAAAAACAATGCTCTACGGTTTGTAAAATATTGAATCTAATACTAACGTAAGACCATTAGAATTTTATTACAACAATATTTAATATTAATTCTACAGTGCGACTCATCGATTTTACCAAATTTTGCCATAGTATTGTTTAAAAAAAAAGTCGAATAAAGAGAAAAATACTACTTTCACATAATTTAGGGCATTTTAAATATAAAATGTATTAAAATTAATGCGTCGCACTGTAGGTAAAATGTTATACAGTATATAAATAATGCGTTTTATTATTTCATTTGTCTTATAAATACAATATTTTACAAATACGATGCCACTTTTAGAGCGAGTTCGCTATTGCTGCCTTTGTTCGACACACTAAATCTGTATATATCTCCTTTTTCTCGACGAAATCGTAGACAGCTACATTCTGGCCTTAAATTCGAGGTTTGAGAAGCAGATAGGTTTTCGTTTTAAAATGCGTTCTTGTATTGTTTGTGCAAAAAAAACTAATCTCAATATGTTACCACAAGATGCAATAAGAAGAGAGTTATGATTGCAGGAATTAAATAAGTTAAATATCAATATATATATATATATATATATATATATATATATATATATATATATATATATATATATATATATATATATATATATATATATATATATATATATATACATCTCACTATCAACAGAGCGTCCGTTCAAAAAACCTGAATAGAGCGTCCGGTTGGTGTATATTCCCAATTCATAATCATTGAAGCGTCCGTTCAAACTATCATCTTTGAAGCGTCCGGAATATACGGATTATTACAATTCATCGATTATCAAGCGTCCGACAGTGTTGCCGCGACTGAACAATGTTACTTCGCGCGTTATATTGGGGTCAACGGTCAAATTGTCTGTGATCTGATAGTTAATTATTTAAATGAAAATTAGCAACAAATGCATTATATTTCAATAATTACTAAATTCACAAATTTGTTGACAACACTATTGATTAGGTTTAAAATTAGAATATAATACTACTTAATGCATTTTATAAATAATTTTTGTTCAAAATTTATTACTTCTGGTTAGGAAATGGTGATTTACCCAGTTATTTTGGTATGGAAAGCACAAACCGAAAGTAGTAAATATTTTAATGTCAATGTTTGTAACGTTAATTACATAAGAGCTATTTATTTTTCCGAATAAATTTGTTTGTTATTTATCGAAATCTTGTTACGTAGCAATTTAAAAAAAATAAATGTTTAATAATAATAAAAAATTGTTGTAAGCTTTAAAGGTAAAAATGTGAAACAGAAATTTTATTTGGAAGAAAAATAATGCTCGACACGACTGTAATTTACCTATTTAAAATCTACTACTCATTATACAGAAAAATAATAGAAAATTAATCAAATGACATTAGGACATTACAGTACCTACTTATATCAAGCAGTGTTTATTGGGATTTTAAAAATAGGTAAATATTATTTTCTTACTTTCGTTTGGTTATAGACAATTTATTTCTCAAATTTGCGCTAGGAAATTAATTTAAGTACTTCATGCAATGGTTTTTATTTTATTCTTTTTTAAAAAATAAAAAGTACACATATAAAACTACATTTATTTAAAAAATTATAGATCACATTGTAAAGAAACTTCAATATAAAATGTTTTTAACTTGCAATCGCATATTTTATGCTGTTTAAATTTTTAAAAAATTCGAATAAAAATGTGGTTTGTAGATAACCTAATTTGAGTGTTTTAGTTTCATGTCATAATTTGTAAGACATTAAATGACAAAATTTCATAATTTCAAACAAAAATTCCATTTATTCTATATTAAAGTATACAGGCTGTTCATTTTAAGTGGCGCACCATTGCTAACTCGAGAACTATAAGAGCTACGAAGTTGGTTAAATTAGCAAACAATTTCTATTTTATATGACTACTTTAATGAACGAAACAAAATTTGTTTTAGACCAGTGGTTCTCAAACTACGGGGTGCAACTTTCTTATTTCAAATGGGGACCTATTTTTTTTAAATTGCTTATTCGATTCAGTATTTTTTTCTGAATTCAACGAGATATTAGTTTTATACCCTTGCATAAGAAAAACATAAGAAAAACGCTATTGAAAATTATGATAATTTAATTAAAATCTGATTGTTAGTTAGTGTTATGGAAGAAAACAATTGAATATTTTGTTTCATATTAATTGTTAGTGAAAAAGATTCTAGTATACTACACTGATCAGACCAAATAAGGTCGAAACACGTGTCCGTAGTTACCGCCACCTTATACCCTACTGAGTACTTAGTACCCTGAACTCATACACTCAGTAGCGGTCCTGATCTCCTGATTAAAATCAAAGAATCTTTTTCATTAACAAATGACAATTAATATGAAACAAATATTCAATTCAGGAAAAAATACTGAATCGAATAAGCGAATAAAAAAAGGAAAAGGACCCCATTTGAAATAAGAAAGTTGCACCCCGTAGTTTGAGAACCACTGGTCTAAATATTTTTTTTTCGTTCATTAAAGTAGTCATACAAAATAGAAATTGTTTGCTAATTTAACCAACTTCGTAGCTCTTATACTTCTCGAGATAGCAACGGTGCGTCACTTAAAATGAACACCCGCAACAAGTAAGGAATCTCGGTAGTCACCTTACTTATGTGTTTACAGAACTCGGCCACGCCTCGTGGTACAAATTTCACAACAACTTTTGTTTCCTTACTTGTTACATAAATTACTATTATCTATTTACTAAATAAGGTTTCATTAATTAACTATTTCTTTATTTGCTGTCAAAGCAATACAATTTTATTTCAATTTCATAAAGATCGGACAAACCTTCTAGATATAGATATTTAACCCCCACCCCCATAATAGTCTGATCGAATAAATCATTATGTATGACCCAATTTTTAAAAAAGACTCACTTTTAATACCATAAGTAGTCGTAGTCTCGTAGTTATGTCGATAATTTTTCTGGTAGTATTTCGAATGTTCCTTGTGCTTGGATATTAATATTACGAATGCGCATAAGGTACATGAATGTATAATATAACTAGGTACCAGAAAAATAATCTTTCTTATTTTATTTCAATGGTATATACCAAGGATTTTTGCAAAAAAAACGATTATTACGGTCATTTGAGTGATTGTTGAATTTAACCCCCACCTCTTTGGACCCGAACAAAGTCACACCACACATACCTTAAAATCAGGCTCTTTTCAAAAGATATCTGCTTGTAAAATTATGTGAAAATCGGACAAACGGTCTAGATCTAGAGGTTAACCCTCATACCTCAATTTAAATATAATTTATAACCCGATAAATAAAAACTATTCCATCTCTAAAATTTATATTCTGGATACAAATTTCATCTTTACAAATAAAAACTATCTTTCTTACTTTAGTTGATTGCTACATATTACCGAGTTTCGTTCAAAAAAAATACAAAATAACGACTGTAAAGCGATTTTTTAATTTAATCCCTCGTCTTTCCCTATAATGATTCGATCGAATTTAAACATACTTTGAAATCTGACTCTAGTCAAAAAAGACGCTCATGCAAAATTTCGTGAGAATTGGACAAACAGTCTAGATCTATAGAGATTACCCCCGATAATAGCCCAATAAATTTCAAATATACCTAAAAATCTGACTATAGTAAAAAAGAGTTCAGCCTGCAAAATTTCAAGAGAATCGGACAAATGGTCTAGATTCTATAGATATATAATCCGCACCCCTTGTGATCGAATTTAAACATAAGTACTTTAAAATCTGACTTCAGTTAAAAGAGACCTGCGTGCATAATTTCATGAGAATCGGACAAATGGTCGAGATTCTATATTATTAATCCTCGCCCCCTAATGGTCCAATCAAATTAATACATAGGTAACTTAAAATCTGAGTCTGGTAAAAAGAAATCTGCATGCAAAATTTCATGAGGATCGGGCAAACGGTGTAGATCTTGATGTTTAACTCTCCCCGCTAATAGTTCAAACAAATTTGAACATAATTTATGACTCGATTAAAAAAATCTTTTTTTATTTAATGCACGCGAAGCACGCCAACACTTTCAGTTTAGAAGAAGAAAAACACGTTTTTGCCTGCTAGGGAGTAAAAGCGTGGTTTGCTCCCTTTAGTTTAAACAGGGAATAACGCCGTGCTTTGCGTTCACGTGTGACGAAAAAAAAGTTTGTTATAAGTATATAAGTTCTTGATAACCAGAACCACGTAGTTGAAACAAAAAAAACGTACTGTGATATTTTGCTTCATACTCCAATATGAAGAGAACACGAACACTTCGAACATAACATTTGAAAACATACGTTTCGGTGTTGCCAGTTTGAGGACGCTCGGTAGGCGATAGATTGGATGAAAGTATACTTATACGCCTAGCGCAGCAACGCCACGAGTGAGCGTTCGGCTGAACTAAAAGTATACGGCATGTATACGGCAAATGATAATTCACTATCAATTCGGCGTCCACCAAAATTTTTAAATATGACTACTAGATGGTACTAGGAGCCAATTTAACATAGTGACCAATCGAGCGTCCATATATGGACGCTTCATTGGAGCCGGACGCTCGGTTGATGGAAAATTGTCAATATAAGGACGCTTCAATGATAGTAAGTTGTATATATATATATATATATATATATATATACATCTCACTATCAACAGAGCGTCCGTTCAAAAAACCTGAATAGAGCGTCCGGTTGGTGTATATTCCCAATTCATAATCATTGAAGCGTCCGTTCAAACTATCATCTTTGAAGCGTCCGAAATATACGGATTATTACAATTCATCGATTATCAAGCGTCCGACAGTGTTGCCGCGACTGAACCATGTTACTTCGCGCGTTATATTGGGGATTTGAAATGAAAAGACGGAATTATTATCGGCAAGTTGAATAAATATGACAAAGTTATATGTGGGATAAATCGTTTAGATTTTGTTTTCAGATGGTACATTGATTGATTATTTAGCCTATATTTTATGTTGGATTTCTATGCTTATAACTAAGTATAACAAAAATATAGTGAAAATCGGTCAAATTGTCTGTGATCTGATAGTTAATTATTTAAATGAAAATTAGCAACAAATGCATTTTATTTAAATAATTACTAAATTCACTTGTTGACAACACTATTGATTAGGTTTAAAATTTGAATATAATACTACTTAATGCATTTTATAAATAATTTTTGTTCAAAATTTATTACTTCTGGTTAGGAAATAGTGATTTACCCAGTTATTTTGGTATGGAATGCTCAAATCGAAAGTAGTAAATATTTTTATGTCAATGTTTGTAACGTTAACTACATAAGAGCTATTTATTTTTCCGAATAAATTTGTTTGCTACTTATCGAAATCTTGTTAATTAGCAATTTGAAAAAAATAAATGTTTAATAATAATAAAAAATTGCTGTAAGCTTTATAGGTAAAAATGTGAAACAGAAATTTTATTTGGAAGGAAAATAATGCTCGACACGACTGTAATTTACCTATTTAAAATCTACTACTCATTATACAGAAAAATAGTAGAAAATTAATCAAATGACATTAGGACATTACAGTACCTATATCAAGCAGTGTTTATTGGGTTTTTAAAAATAGTTAAATATTATTTTCTTACTTTCGTTTGGTTTATAGACAATTTATTTCTCAAATTTGCGTTAGGAAATGAATTTAATTACTTCATGCAATGTTTTTTTATTTTACTCTTTAAAAAAAAATAAAATGTACACATATAAAACTACATTTATTTAAAAAATTATAGATCACATTGTAAAGAAACTTCAATATAAAATGTTTTTAAATTGCAACCGCATATTTTATGCTGTTTAAATTTTTTTTTAAATCGAATAAAAATGTGGTTTGTAGATAACCTAATTTGGGTGTTTTGTTTTATGTCATAATTTTAAAGCTAAGTTTACATGTACCGTTGACACCAGGAAAACGTTCGCCGTTGACGCCGTTCTGTGATTTGATTCGCTGACAACCAACGGCGTGACGGCCACAACGTCCTGAACGTTGCCGGTCAACGTTGAAATATTTGAACTTTTGCCGGTCTTGACGGCCGTCAGCGCCGTAAAAACATTTAAAACTATGCGCAATTATTTGAAATTCAGAGTGAACTATGCAATAAAAATATTTTGACATTTTACTTTTATTTTCATCGTGCTCAACATGAACACTACGACCTTGCCTTAATTTATTTATATGTCAAAAAACGACGTAATATAATAGAAAAGCGAAAGCAGCGACGATGGTGGGTACAAATAATTAGACAATTGATTGAAAATGTCAAAAATTAAACGGTCCATGTAGACACATTTATAGTTTTGACGGCCTCAACGCTAACAACGGCCGCAACGTTTGCCGGTGACAACGGTACATGTAAACTTAGCTTAAGACATTAAATGACAAAATTTCATAATTTCAAACAAAAATTTCTATTTATTCTAAATGAAAGTATAAAAATATTGTATGCAACAGTAAGGAATCTCGGTAGTTACCTTACGTATTTTCAATTTCATAAAGATCGGACAAACCTTCTAGATTTAGATATTTAACCCCTACCCTCATGATAGTCCGATCGAATAAAACATTATGTGTATGTAGTAGTACTACAAAAAAATATTGAAATATAAATTATTTTAATCCTAAAGCAAGTAAGTACAACAATGAATAACAATATCACAAAAGAAATTTGTTTTCTTCTAGATTAATTTGTATTATTGATATCTATTGTTATTCATTGTTGTACTTGCTTTAGGATTAAAATAATTTATATTTTAATAACTTTTTGTTTAAACATACGTTGCAATACATCGTTGAAAAGAGAAAAAAAACGCTATTCAACCATGTAAAAATCCAATATGGCGCCCATTTAAAATAAGAAAGTTACTATTAATATCTTGGAAACTGCCATCTTGAATTTTATTCTGACATCATTTTTGAGTTTCTCTCATAAAATCATGTAACTTTTATATGAAACATTTTTTTATATCTTTTATAATTACGGAGTAATTTGCCTTTTTTTTAAATCGCGATTTTCAGTTTTTTTTGAATAACTTTCAAACTGTTTGGAATTTTAAATATTTCTCAACGGAATCTAAATAAGCCCTAAGAACTGCACAACATTGCCTATTTAACCGACCTCATAGCTCCTATAGTTTCCGAGATCCCAAAGGTGACCTAATCAATTTGGGACACACTGTATACCAAGTATTGTTGCAAAAAAACAATTACGGTCATTTGAGTGATTGTTGAAATTAACCCCCACCTCTTTGGACCCGAACAAATTCACACCACACATACCTTAAAATCAGGCTCTTGTGAAAAGAGATCTGCTTGTAAAAATATGTGAAGTTCGGACAACGGTCTAGGTCTAGATGTTAACCCTCATACCTCAATTTAAATATAATTTATAACCCGATAAATAAAAACTTTCTTACTTTAGTTGATTGCTACATATTACTTACCGAGTTTCGTTGCAAAAAAAATTACGACTGTTAAAGCGATTGTTTTAGTTTAATCCCTCCCCTTTCCATCATGATTCGATCGAATTTGAGCATACTTTGAAATCTGACTCTAGTCAAAAAAGACGCGCATGCAAAATTTCATGAGAATCGGACAAACAGTCTAGATCTATAGAGATTACCCCACCTCTAATAGCCCAATAAATTTCAAATATACCTAAAAATGTGACTATAGTAAAAAAAGAGTCTAGCCTGCAAGATTCGGGCAAATGGTCTAGATTCTATAGATTTATAATCCGCACCCCTTATGATGTTATGATCGAATTTAAACATACTTTAAAATCTGACTCCAGTCAAAAGAGACCTGCGTGCAAAATTTCATGAGAATCGGACAAATGGATGAGATTCTATATTGTTAACCCCCACCCCCTAATGGTCCAATCAAATTCATACATAACTTAAAATCTAAGTCTGGTAAAAAAAATCTGCATTCAAAATTTCATGAGGATCGGGCAAACGGTGTAGATCTTGATGTTTATCTCTCTCCCCTAATTTGAACATAATTTATGACCCGATTAAAAAAAAATATATTTAATGCACGCGAAGCACGCCGACACTTCCAGTTTAGAAGAAGAAAAACACGTTTTGCCTCCTAGGGAGCAAAAGCGTGGTTTGCTCCCTTTAGTTTAAACAGGGAGTAACGGCGTGCTTTGCGTTCACGTGTGACGAAAAAAAAGTTTGTTATAAGTATATAAGTTCTTGATAAGCAGAACCACGTAGTCGAAATAAAAAAAACGTACTTTGATATTTTGCTTCATACTCCAATATCAAGAGAACACGAACACTTTGAACATAACATTTGAAAACATACGTTTCGGTGTTGCCAGTTTGAGGACGCTCGGTAGGCGATAGATTGGATGAAAGTATACTTATACGCCTAGCGCAGCAACGCCACGAGTGAGCGTGCGGCTGAACTAAATGTATACGGCATGTATACGGCAAATGATAATTCACTATCAATTCGGCGTCCACCAAAATTTTTAAATATGACTACTAGATGGTACTAGGAGCCAATTTAACATGGTGACCAATCGAGCGTCCATATATGGACGCTTCATTGGAGCCGGACGCTCGGTTGATGGAAAATTGTCAATATAAGGACGCTTCAATGATAGTAAGTTGTATATATATATATATATATATATATATATATATATATATATATATATATATATATATATATATATATATATATATATATATATATATATATATATATATATATATATATATATATATATATATATATATCTTCCCAATTCACTTTTTAACTGGTCTAAATTCCACGCGTTATAACTCATTGTATATAGCAAATAAAATTATATCCCAACCCTATGAAAATAAAACTGTTACTGAGTTAAATTAAATTTAAATTATCCCGGTACAGTAAAGTGACAGTACAAGTCGGTGCTGCTGCCATCTACGATAAGCTTTGCCCGAACACTCCCATTAACACGGCGGGATAGCATAAGTGGTAGAATGCTAGGCTCTGGTGTAGCTCTGGTTACAGAGGTCGTGGGTTCGAATCCCGGTCAGGAGGTTGATTCTGTAACTTGCGTGAGTATTTGCGTGACTATATTTGCGTTAGAGTTAGTATGACGTCACTGTTCCTAATCTGGTGACTTTCATGGGGAAATTAGTTCGTTAGGTTTTCACGCTGTTTTGGTATTGGTGGTAACTGTCTACTGTCATTGTCATTCAGAGATTTTAAATGAACGTTACGGAAGAACAAAAACAAATAATAATCAATTTCATGGAAGATAATGTTGATTTTTTGTATTCCGAAGCCCGACTTTTTATTTTTTTACAAATTCCGAATTTTTAATTTCGAAGGGATTTTGAACGTCTCTTAGCTGCCTATAAGACGTATGTTATGTGGTCTTTCCTCCAATACTTCTTCATCAATTGCAATAAAAATGTCCACTAAAGCCATTATTTATCCTTAAACAATTTTATTGATATATAGGTAGGTCTATTATAGGTAAATATTTACGGGTATAACGTGGTATAACCCTAATAAAACTAAACTATAAAAACTAAAACTTAACTAATTAATAAATATAGAATTGTAATACACTTACTTAACTCAGCAATAAACCAAAATTTTTAAATCCGCAAAATGACATAATAATAAATACAAATATAGTGTTAGAAAGAGACAGATAGTGACGCAAGTAGATACAGTACCTCCGTAGGTCACGCAAATATATTTACGTCACTCGGGGGAGGAAAGCAGTGTTTTCCTCTTGCTAATGGAGAGAGGGAAGCGAGTTTTCACTCCCGCGCGGGAGGAAAGCAAGTACGGTCCTCCCGCTTACAAGAAAGGTGATTTCGAGGCCCTCGTGACGTAAAATATTGTGTGTCCCACGGGAGGGAAGGCTATTCCTCCCTTGGGCGAAGCCGGCGCCCTCGCTCGGGCCGCCGCTTGGCCCGCGGGAGTAATAGCACGCTTCCCTCCCTAGGCGCACAAAATACTATAGACTAGGAAAGTGTGACGTCACACCGCCTTGTGTTGCCATAGCAACACTTTCCAAACAAACATTTAGAACCATTTGGTTAGCATAGACGATTGGAAGAATATATTGTTATTTTATCTATACAGTTAGCATTTAACTTTAAATCTACGGTACGTTATACCTTATGTATTAATGAACCTATTTTACCAATTTATTTTATTTAAATACACCTAGTATGATTACTATACTGATTTAAAACAAATCATATTTTGAGGTTATGGTTTCATATTTGTATTAATATCTTATAATCAGATCAACATTTAACACTTTTTTCCTTGTAAATTGAACTAATATTTATTTAATTATTTATTGAGAAAGATGTGTTTGACAAGCTGGTGGAAGTAGAAAGTCTTGATTCACCATGTTCTATATCATTTAGTACTACCTAATATTTATTTTTATTTTTTGAGAAATATGTGTCTGATAAGCTGGTGGAAGTAGAAGATCCTGATTCACCATGTTCTACATAATTTATTGAAGAAATAGAAGGTCTAGATTCATCGTATTTTAAATTAGGCGTTGACGATGTAGTTGGTCTGTATCATTCATTACAATCAGGTGCGAAACACATAACCATGGTCTAAAATACAAATTTTTATTATAAAAATTAAATTATTAATAACAAACAATACCACAAAACAAAATAATACACTTTGAATGGTTGAAAACATTATAACCTCAAAATATGATGATTTAAATCAATATAGTAATCATACTAGTTGTATTTAAATAAAATAAATTGGTAAAATAGTTTCAATAATACATAAGGTATAACTTACCGTAGATTTAAAGTTAAATGCTAACTGTATAGATAAAATAACAATATATTCTTCCAAGCGTCTACGTCTATGCTAACCAAATGGTTCTAAATGTTTGTTTGGAAAGTATTGCTATGGCAACGGCAACACAATGGCGGTGTGACGTCAGCACTTTCCTAGTCTATTGCGTGTCTCGCAACAAGTGACGTCATATGCAGTAGTTCTTCAAATTCCCGGCAGATGTATGTGCCAAATCTGTGTTAGTTTTGGTGTCGCAAGTGCTCACGCAAGTTACAGAATCAACCCCCAGGTCAGGAAATTTTCACAGCCTGATTTGGATCGGTACCTATAGTCCAGTCAATCTGTAAAATTTAATGGAAAAAAATCGCAAAGTCAATTTTTTTTCATAAATCGTTATAGGGGCATGCAAGGAGCATAAAACTGAGTTGTCACCCCCCTGGGCCCCTGCAATTTTTGGGAAATCCAAAAACATTTTGGAATTGATTTTTCGCGAAAACGGTAGGTTGTAGAGAGAAATTTTGTTAACAAATATTGTTAAGGACAGTATTATCTACAATTTATGTCATTGTGTCACTGCTCTATGACAAAAAGTGCAAAAAGTAGAGGGCGCCAAAGTTGCCAAAAATGACTTTTTTCACTTTTTCACCGCGAAAAATTGTTTATTGATCTTTAGTGTAAATGGAAAAGTTGTAGATTACAAAAAAACCTTCTAAAATGAGTATTCAACGTTTTCCCTACGATGAACGGTGACGGAGATATAACGCGGGAAAGGACGCATCGAAGGCAGCGCTGTGGCGCTTGCTCTTAACAATAATTTTGTACGCCAAGAAATATTGTGCATTTGATGGAAAAAAAATCGCAAAGTCAATTTTTTTTCATAAATCGTTAGAGGGGCATGCAAAGAGCTTAAAACTGAGTTATCACCCCCCTGGCCCCCTGCAATTTTTGGGAAATCCAAAAACATTTTGGATTTGATTTTTCGCGAAAACGGTAGGTCGTAGAGAATTTTTTTTAAAACATTGTTAAGGACATTATTATCTACAATTTATGTCATTGGGTCACTGCTCTATGACGAAAAGTGCAGAAAGTAGAGGGCGCCAAAGTTGCCAAAAATGACTTATTTCACTTTTTCGCCGCGAAAAATTTATTTTTGATTTTTAGTGTAAATGGAAAAGTTGTAGAGCACAAAAAATCTTGTAAAATAAGTATTCAACGTTTTCCCTACGATAAATGGTGACTGAGATATAACGCGGTAACTGTTTAAAATGGAAGTAATATTGAGAAAATGTTATGAAAATGAGTACGCTTATGTTTTTGAGGTCGAATAATTGTAATTTTTATTCAAAATTTAAAAAAAATAAAATAACTGACACTGGAAAAAAGGATCATCATAAGCCCGTTTTACAATACACCAAATCTTGAACAAGATATTGTTTATTTTTCAAATTATGTAAGTATCATACAGCAAATTGTGTGAAATATCGCATTGCTTCGTAAATTGTCTGAAAAAATAGATAAACGCAGCTGTAAAATTATTATACTGCGCAGAATCACAAAGTAAATATTGTAGGTAGGTACATAAAAATGTCTCAGTATAAAACAGAGTTCATTAAAAACAAAGCAATTTATTACTCAATTTGTTGCGCAATTTCTTGTTCAATATTTAGCGTAGTGTAAAACGGCCATTAGTGTAAATGAAATTTCATATTTTCCGAGTGATTTTTTTGTTACTCGTCATTTTTTTTTCTTCTTTGGCGGTTCTTCGGCGGCGCCTGCTTGTTGAACGACATAAGATGAGGTTGGCTTATTAGTGTAATCCTCATAACGGAAAATTTGGGAGGGAGGTTCGTCAATGTCTACTTCTTTTTCTTCATCAAACGTGCGTATGTTGCTGCAATTCTTCGCAGCGAAAAAGTGAAAAAGTCATTTTTGGCAACTTTGGCACCCTCTACTTTTTGCACTTTTCGTCGTAGAGCAGTGACCCAATGACATAAATTGTAGACAATACTGTCCTTAACAATATTTGAAACAAAATGTCTCTCTACAACCTACCGTTTTCGGGTTTTCGCGAAAAATCAAATCCAAAATGTTTTTGGATTTCCCAAAAATTGCAGGGGGTCAGGGGGGTGACAACTCAGTTTTAAGCTCCTTGCATACCCCTCTAACGATTTATGAAAAAAAATTGACTTTGCGATTTTTTTCCATCAAATGCACAATATTTCTTGGCGTACAAAATTATTGTTAAGAGCAAGCGCCACAGCGCGGCCTTCGATGCGTCCTTTCCCGCGTTATATCTCAGTCACCGTTCATCGCACGGAAAACATTGAATACTCATTTTAGAAGGTTTTTTGTGCTCTACAACTTTTCCATTTACACTAAAGATCAAAAAACATTTTTTCGCGGTGAAAAAGTGAAAAAAGTCATTTTTTGCAACTTTGGCGTCCTCTACTTTTTGCACTTTTCGTCGTAGAGCAGTGACCCAATGACATAAATTGTAGATTATACTGTCCTTAACAATATTTATTAACAAAATTTATCTCTACAACCAACCGTTTTCGCGAAAAATCAAATCCAAAATGTTTTTGGATTTCCCAAAAATTGCAGGGGCCCAGGGGGGTGACAACTCAGTTTTAAGCTTCTTGCATGCCCCTCTAACAATTTATGAAAAAAAATTGACTTTGCGATTTTTTTCCACAAACGTCGAATTTTTGTTACAGATTGACTGGACTACTACTCCCATTACCATTCCAAGTTGGGATCTAATTAACTTGGCAACCTCTAGCTATCGGGCACCGTCTAAAGGCTGTAACAAGGGCTTGCGCCGGGTTGACTGGCAACACACATGGTAGTAAAATAAAACGAGAAAGTGGCAAAAAGTATAGATAAGTAAAATTAATACTGTGTGTGTACCATCAAATCACCCTAGGGATATATAACCCAAATGAGGTTCAAATCCCGAAATAATACAATACAATACAATTTGCAGAATTATAAAAAATATGTAACATTCAAGATTTCGATAAATGCCGAGCAGCAGAAAGTGTGCTCGAGCCGCCATATTGGGAAAAAAATTTCAAAAAAACTCGGTAACTTCAAATTTTACGGTAAATATTGTTTTTTCTATTGAACTAATATTTAGTTTACGAGAAAAACGGGAAAATATATTTTGGTAGAACGAAACTAAATTAATCATGCCTTACAGGCGCGCAGCCAGGGGGGAGGGCTGCCGGGCTGTAGCCCCCCTCCCCCAAAAGGTAAAAAATAATTGATTTTGAAAAATAAAAAAAAACATCAATGACAACTAAAAAAAATCTGATGTGGCTAGCACAAGACCTCCATACTCAAGATACCCTACTCTTTTAATTGTTTAATAATGGTATTATATCTATTTTTTAAATATATTTTATAAAAGTGTAGATGAATCTCTTCGTACAAGTTGGAAAAAAATTTATATTCCGTTTTCCCCTTTTTCCAACTTTAAGGTGATCCTATGGCAGTAAACAGTCAAAAACATTGATACCGCACGCTATTCTATAGCGTTTATTGTTTTGTTAAACATAATAATAACAAGTAATTTATGTTTGAGAGAAAAAAATAATTTAGAGACCCATATTTGTAAAAAAAACTGCAATATTTTTTTTAAAGGCGGTTTTCGCGCGCCACTGTACAGCTTTAATTAACTTCAAATTGTAATATGTTGTCAACAAAGCTTGGATCTGCGAAACAACCGATCAAATTTTTTAAATTCGTTTTAAAATAGAAGATATTTGTGTTCAAAAAATAATAAAAATTGTCAAAATTCAAATTAACATATTTCGATTTTAAAGCAAAATTTTAAAATTCTGCATCGACCATTTTGTAGATTGTACTTTTATCTTCAACAATATCTTTAAATTATTATATTTAACAAAACAATAAACACTCTGGAGTGGCGCGCGAAATCCATGTTTTGGCTATTTTCTGGCACGGTAGAGGATCGTCTTAATGTATCTCAAAAACTAAGCGAGAAATCATACTCTAGTCTGCAGCATTGTATTTCTAACACTTAAATTAACCTATAACCCAATTTTATCAATAAATTTCACGGTTTGATATAATTTAAAAACATTAAATTAAAAACCATTTACACTACAGTTGTCAACAAAAAAAGTGCCAGGCGTGGATAAAAGAGGAAGTAATGGCTGGAAAAATTGTAAATGTAAGTCTTCATGTCTGAAAAATCAAATCGTATTTGACCTTGCATTTAAAAAATTTCGCCTTCGGCGCATTTTGTTAACACGTTTTTTTTACTACAATTTTTTTTTAAATACACAAATCCTGGCTGTGCGCCTGATGCCTTAACTTTGTTTCCTGACACAAACACGGCTGTAACTTGCGAACGGATAGAAAAAACGAGTTTGAAACATTCAATTCTTCAGACATTTTCCATCAAATATATTATTTTAAATTTTTCAGGAGGGGGGTGGGGCAGGTGTAGCCTCAATTTTAACATAGAAAATTCAGAAAATTTTGTAATTTTTACATTTTTTGTGCTTATCAAGATATCTACTTCCGGTTTCCGGTATTTGATTCTTTGTACATTTTTCTATAAGATACATTATTTTTAAAACTATTAAAGGCCTCCTGATTGAGCTGATATTTAAAGTTTTTGTACGAGAAAAAAAGTGAAGGTTTAGTATTTTTTCCTTTTAACTTTGTTCAATCAACTCTAATTTCTGACCGGATTAAGATCTTCCAGAATTGGATTTTTGGGACATTTTTCTATAAGATGCATTATTTTTAATTACTTTTAAGTTTTAAGGGCCTTAATTAAATATTAAATTGTGGTTAAACCAGCCCCCCCTGAAAAACTAAAAATAATATATTTGATAGAAAAATGTCTGTTTCAAACCGGAAGTCATTTTTTCTATCCGTTCGCAAGTTAGTCGTTTTTGTGACGAAAACAAAGTTAAGGCATGATTTAATTATAGCTTCGTTCTCGTTTTTCTCGTTAACTATTAGTTCTATGAAAAAAAGTGATATCAACTTTTTGTATTATAATATACTGGCGGAAAAAAATGAAACACTTTGAAATTCGTGAAATGTCGACCATTTTCAAACCGCTATAACTCGGCGTATTTTCAATCGATTTCGATGAATCTTTGTGGGCGAAAAACTTTGAAGTGTCTACTTTAAAGTCATGCCTGCGAATTTTATCGCAACCCCTTCCGCCCCCTCCAGCACCCCGGTGAAAAATAATAAATTTTAATTTTAAAAATTTCCAACTTTGACGATGTGTATGGACTTTTAAAAAAAACTTGATCTATCAAAAGGGCACTAAAATTCACTCAATTCCCTGTGCAGGACTCAAAGAACGAAGTTCCTACAATTATTTGGAACAAAGTTATGAATTTTTTTAAAAAGGGCATTTTTTGTATTTTTGCACATAACTCAGCGACTTTTCAACCAAATTAGACGATTCTTTCGGGGAAAACCCAAATTGTGGGTGTACTTTAAGGGGATAATCTCAGATTAGGATGATCTCTTTTCGTACCCTTTATAACTCGAACAAAAAAACACGTTTTTTCGCAAAAAAAACGTCTAACTTTGGCGATGTGTACCGAGTTGGAAAAAATTTGTCGACTCGATCCACAGAAAAGTCATTGAAACTTGTTCAATTACCTACCTGATGTGTGCTTGGCTCAAAAAACGAAGTTCCTACGACGATTTGGCACAAAGTTATGGTCGTTTGAAAAAAGTGCATTTTGTGGTTTTTTGACTCATAAATCGGCAGTTTTTTGACGAATTTTTTTTTTTTTACGAATGAAATTTTCTTTCAAAATTTCTAATATTTTAAACGTTTAAACTCGTGAGATTTGCTTACTTCTTTAAAAATGAAATTGGATATTTCGTGTGAATAACTCAAATTGCCTAAAATATTAGAAATTTTGAAAGAAAAAAATCACAAAATGCACTTTTTTCAAACGCCCATAACTTTGTGCCAAATCGTCGTAGGAACTTCGTTTTTTGAGTCCAGCACAGGTAATTGAACAAGTTTCAATGCTTTTTCTGTGGATCGAGTCGACAAATTTTTTACAACTCGGTACACATCGCCAAAGTTAGACGTTTTTTTGTTCGAGTTATAAAGGGTACGAAATAGATCATCCTAATCTGAGATTATCCCCTTAAAGTACACCCACAATTTGGTTTTTCCCCGAAAGACTCGTCTAATTTGGTTGAAAAGTCGCTGAGTTATGTGCAAAAATCCAAAAAATGCCCTTTTTAAAAAAAAATTCATAACTTTGTTCCAAATAATTGTAGGAACTTCGTTCTTTGAGTCCTGCACAGGGAATTGAGTGTATTTTAGTGCCCTTTTGATGGATCAAATCAAAAAAATTTAAAGTTCATACACATCGTCAAAGTTGGACATTTTTAAAATTAAAATTTATTATTTTTCACCGGGGTGCTGGAGGGGGGCGGAAGGGGTTGCGATAAAATTCGCAGGCATGACTTTAAAGTAGACACTTCAAAGTTTTTCGCCCACAAAGATTCATCGAAATCGATTGAAAATAGGCCGAGTTATGGCGGTTTGAAAATGATCGAAATTTCACGAATTTCACAGTGTTTCATTTTTTTCCGCCAGTGTATATACCGTGAATTTATTTTAACATGAAACATAGGACTTTTCATATCCATGGTTACGAATTTATTACATTTATCTCAGAAACTATTCATATTAGGTGAAAAAGTGTTATATAAGAAAATGTAGATCATAAAATTCTCTATAAAATAGGTTCTTAACAATTTTCATGTAAGTGACACAGTTTTCGAGAAAATCGGGAAAATGTATTTCAAACATTTCAATCATTAAAAACCAAGTCCAAATTATGTCTCCCTTCATGAAAACGGTTGTCATTTATGAACTAATAATAATATCAACTTCCGGTTTTTTAAATTAAATTATATGAAATTTTTTTTATAAGATATATTATTTTAAAAACTTTTTAGTGCGTTCATTGAGCCAAAATGTAAAATTTTCTTCCGAGAAATTTTACCATTTTTTATATTATTTTGTATTTAATGAACTGTAACTTCAGACCGAATAAAAATATTGACTTCCGGTTTCTTCTATTAAATTTTACGAACATTTCTCTATAAGATACATTATCTTAAAAACAGTTTAAAGCTTTCTTTAAGCCAAAATATTACATTTTTCCCCAAGAAAAAGTTGAGAAATTTTTAAATTTTTTGTATTTATTGTGTTTAATGAACTGTAACTTCTAATCGAATAACAATATCGACTTCCGGTTTCTTTTATTAAATTCTACGAACATTTCTCTATAAGATACAGTATTTTAAAATTTTTTTAAGGGCGTTCGTTAAACCAAAATATTTCATTTTCCCCCAAGAGAAAGTTGAGAAATTTTAAATTTTTTTATATTTATTGTGTTCAATGAACTGTAACTTTTAATCGAATAAAAATATCAACTTCCGGTTTCTGTTATTAAAATCTACGAACATTTCTCTATAAGATACAATATTTTAAAAAGTTTTAAGGGCGTTCGTTAAGCCAAAATATTTCATTTTTCCCCAAGAGAAAGTTGAGAAATTTTTAATTTTTTTATATTTATTGTGTTTAATGAAATCGGAAGTAGATATTTTTATTCGTTTAGAAGTTACAGTTCATTAAACACAATAAATATATTTTTTTTTAAATTCCCAATTTTGTCTCGGTGAAAAGTTTAATATTATGGCTTAACGAACGCCCTTAAAACTTTTGAAAATATTGTATCTTATAGAGAAATGTTCGTAGAATTTAATAAAAGTAACCAGAAATAGATATTTTTATTCGTTTAGAAATTATAGTTCATTAAAGACAATAAATAAATAAAATTAAAAAATTTCTCAATTTTGTCTCGGTGAAAAGTTTAATATTTTGGCTTAACGAACGCCCTTAAAACTTTTTAAAATACTGTATCTTATGGAGAAATGTTCGTAGAATTTAATAAAAGAAACCGGAAGTCGATATTGTTATTCGATTAGAAGTTACAGTTCATTAAACACAATAAATACAAAAAATTTAAAAATTTCTCAACTTTTTCCTTGGGAAAAATGTAATATTTTGGCTGAAAGAAAACTTTAAACTGTTTTTAACATAATGTATCTTATAGAGAAATGTTCGTAGAATTTAACAAAAGAAACCGGAAGTCAATATTTTTATTCGGTCTGAAGTTACAGTTCATTAAATACAAAATAATATAAAAAATGGTAAAATTTCTCGGAACAAAATTTTACATTTTAGCTCAATGAACGCACTAAAAAGTTTTTAAAATAATATATCTTACTGTGCCACTTACATGAAAATCGTTAAGAACCTATCTTATAGAGAATTTTATGATCTACATTTATATATATATATATAACACTTTTTCACCTAATATGAATAGTTTCTGAGATAAATGTAAAAAACTGATTTTCGGACACAATTTTCGTCCGCCATCTTGAATTTGGGGCACAAGGAGTGAAAATTCGAGCAAATAACATACCTAGGCGTATTCAGCGGGTATCAAAGCATAAGATTCAACCTGTTAATCAATTGTTACATGATTTGCCTCTAGGAGGTATATTTTCGAAAAAATTTCCTAGTCTAGTACGTGTATGGCCAGCTATTGGGTCAGGCGTAAAATTATTAGAATTAAAATTGTACATTCATGAAATACTTACGTTAAACGTTATAATATTATAAAACAGAGATAAATTAAATACCTATTGTAAATTAAAACACCCGAAAATATCAATTTATGCACAATGTATTTTATTATTTAATAAATACTGGCTGTTTGAAATTTTAATTTCCGTTCGGGTCAATTTTAAAATTTAAATGAATATATAGTTTTAGCTTGCATAAAACAGCCTATTGTTCTATTTTTTAGTGTAATATTTGAGATTCTAAACAGTTCTAAGCGTTTGTAATACTGCTATTAAAATATTAATCATAATTTGCAGAAAGTAAAATTGGTTTATAAATCATGTCATTATTACTAAAAATCACTTGGGAATAAACAGTAAAATTTAAGAGACCAAACCAACTGAATTAATTAAACATAATGATAAGATAATAATAGTGGAATCCCGGACATTACCTTAAATTTCTATAAAATCATAGATAATTGAATAAGTTATAGAAAATCTCAAACTGATACTTACCTTTACCTATAGTCTTATAGATTTCGGTCAAATAATATTCTGACTGTATGGTGTATGTCATGTCATAACATTTGACATCTGTAAATTTTTCTTATAGAATTTAAGTACAGTACTGTCAAAATAATTCCATATTAACAGATTAATAATTATTTTTTTAACATGTAGGTACAAATTATGAATTAAATTATTGTTGTACCTTGCATTTCTCGCTTTAGACGGTTTTAGGACAAGATCGACATGCAATACAAATACAATCGAATTCAACTGACTTTCATCTGTCAAAAGTAGACGAATCAAAATGTAGGACCCTTAATTACAATTCAAAAATAAATCGCAGTTACGTTTAAATTAAATGTAATATTTCATGAATAATGAAAAACATTAAATAAAACAAAATTGTATTAAAATTACTAGAGAAAAATATAGGGTGCCGTGTCAACAGCAGAATATTCAAATTCCGAATCATGTTACAGCCTAATATTCATTTTCAGAATATTCAAATTCCGAATTTTTTAGGTTTGCACAGCATTATTCAAATTCCGAAGTATGTCACAGCCGAATCATCATTTTCAGAATATTCATAATCCGAAATTTTTAGGTCTCGCCAAAATTATTAAAATTCCGAAATATGTTACAGCCGAATATTCATTTTCAGAATATTCAAATTCCGAAATATTAAAATTCCGAAACATACTGCAGCCGAATATTAATTTTCAGAATATTCATATTCCGAAAGTTTTAGGTTTGCACGGAATTATTCAAATTCCGAAACATGTTGAAACCGAATATTCGTTTTCAGAATGTACATATTCCGAAAGTTTTAGGTTTGTAAAAATTTATTCAAATGCCGAATTACGTTTCAGCCGAATATTCAATTTCCAAAAATGTATAAATATAAAATACCTTTAAAATTATGAATTAAAATAATACTGAAATAATTATTTTGATCTTATTTTATAACAAAATAAAACTGTCATTTTAACAAATGGCACTCTAACGACGAAATGCAAAACTAATTTCAAACTGCCAGCAAGCGATAAATTGAATATCCGGCATTCGAATAAATTTTTACAAACCTAAAACTTTCGGAATATGTACATTCTGAAAATGAATATTCGGTTTCAACATGTTTCGGAATTTGAATAATTCCGTGCAAACCTAAAACTTTCGGAATATCAATATTCTGATAAATAATATTCGGTTGCAGTATGTTTCGGAATTTTAATATTTCGGAATTTGAATATTCTGTAAATGAATATTCCGCTGTAACATGTTTCGGAATTTCAATAATTCTGGTCAGACCAAAATTTTTCGATTTATGAATATTCTGAAAATGAATATTCTGCTTTAACATGTTTCGGAATTTGAATAATTCTGTGCAAACATAAAACTTTCGGAATTTGAATATTCTGAAAATGATTATTCGGCTGTAACAGGATTCGGATTATGAATATTCTGCTGTTGAAAGCATTCCCAAAATATATACAGGTTGGTGGAGGTGAAATGCGAACATAGGGAACATACATGACAATCGAACTTTCATGCCAGGTACCTTGATATATTTTGTAGTAGTGTCACAAAACGAAGTAATATGAATTTGTGTGGCAAAAAGAGTAATCAATAACAGAGATAGGTAATAATAAAATTTAAAAGTGCATGTAAAATTTCTCGTTCTGCTTGTAAGTTCAAATACATTATTATGCAAAGAAAATATTTTAAAGAAAATAAAAATTTCAATAATATGACAGCTACTTTGACATTGACAGTACTTATTCCACGTATATCAAGATGCCTAGCATGATAACTCCATTGTCATATACCGTGAGTTTATTTTAACGAGAAACATGGGATTTTTCATATCCATGGTTACGAATTTGACAGCAATGTATTAGAGCGTTCTTTTTAAAATTATCGAACTTATCACTATATAAACGTATGGAGCCACTAGATTATATTTTTTAATGAATTTAGGAAGTTAGACCATTAAGAAATATACTTTGATATTAAAATGCAATACAAAATACTATAAATATAGTTTGAGTAGCTCTCAAGAGCAGAAAAAGTTCAGGCATTCTCTCATAGGTGGTCGATTGTCGCTTTTACATTTGGCGCTGAAGTTTTCGAATTTCAAGCTGCCATTGTATTGTATGTTTGTGTTAGAATCTCGTTAAAAGCGCTATCATAGTTTTTCTTATATTTTGCACTTATTTGCTATAATTATTATTTGTTAATTTTGTCTTGTTTCGTTGTTTCATTGTATTGTTTTTATTTTGGTTTTATTAGTTACATTGTTGTTGTTGATTTTATACCTTCATTGTGTATTCGGGGTATTTGCCGTGTAATAATATAATTTGTAATTTGTTACAATGGGAAGAAAAGGTGTGTGCCCTAATAAAGTGAAGAAGCGTATCAAAAGAAATTTTGCTTAACAAAGATTGATGGAATAAATCTATTTACATTAAATTATTACAATATTAAAACCGCGCATTGAATCTCAACGAAAACAGATTCAAACCTATTTGCTATGCAGAGTACCTACCTACTTATTTACCAATTCACATTTTCTATTTTTTAGAAAAATAATAGGAAATAAAAAATATTAAACGTACATCACATTATTGTCAATAATTAAATGTTCGTCTAACTGTTATTTTAGACCGGGAGACTGCCACGCACAAAACAATAAACATACGCTCATTCATTCATTGTTGTCAACAATTAGTGTCAAATACTTATGTTTTATGTATATCTGAGACAAATTAACATGAATATAGCTTTATTTTCCAATAATAAGAAATATAGGTACGTTCATAGATGTTCATTTTTGTGTGTTGAAATCACATGTAGATATTATAAAGGCCGTACTATTCATGAGGTGGGGAATTAGGTGGTTCAACCCCTGCCCCCGCCGAATCAATAACCAGAATTTGAATCGTATAAGATTACCAATAACAAAGATTTTTCGTTTACATATTTTATTTTTATAAACAAAATATATTTTGCATAGATAGGTACTCTGTAAGAAATAGCACGTATATACTTGACGATGGGATTAAATAATTCAATTCTTTAAAAATGGATTGAATATGAATTATGAAAATAATACCTGGAATCAAATTAAGAACATCAGTCTCTAAAAATACAGACTAAAGACGTATTTAACTCCCGGGATAGCAAAAAAATATGTCTTTACATCTAAGATAATATTAATATTAATACTAAATCTTTTATTTTTTATATTCACATGTAGGTATTTATATTAATTTAGAAAATTAAAGACATTGGCAACTTTTAAAGGTTTATTTTTATACCTCTAAAAGGGAGGTAGGTAGGTACCTAATAGGCAAAGGCATCATGAAAAGAAATCGATGTCGCGATTATTGTCATTAACCACGTTTAGTAGGTACTCGTTAGAACCTATTTTGACTATTTATAAAAAAATTTGCTGAACATAAAATTTGAATATTTTGTATTAGGTATATAGTCCAGTCATTAGAGACATAAAAAAGGTGTTTTCGTGCAAAAGGTTGAGGAGTTTTGAAACTTGGTAGGATTGTAGACTAGGTAGCCCTAAGTATGCCCCTAAGTTTGCGACCTCGAGCGACCGCCGCTCCCGCCGCCATCTTGGAAAAATGGCGCCCAAAATCAGTTTTAGGTATATAGCTCCGTTCCTGTAGGTTTTAGAGAAAAAGTTTCTATACAAAAGTTGTAGAGGACTAAATTTGCTACAAAATTGTTTGTATACTTTTTTTGTCAGGCTAATACTTTAGTAGTTACAGGACCGAATAATAGACTGGATTTTTAAAAATCACAGAAAAGCAGCATTTGCATGCAATTTTTTTCCAATTATGAGCCAATTAGTGTACCTAAAGTTGTTTCATAAAATTAAGTAATGAAAACTCATGCTTTTGTCAACTCGTTATCACACCACTCCTGATGATTAAGCCTACTAGATCGAACGCTGACACCAAAAAAGATGGGGTACTTTGCATTTCATGAATAAAGCATACCGTTTAGCATAATATGTGTTCTTTAGATCATTCTCTATCAAACCGAAATTCTAACAACCCCCGGGGTCCTACAGGGGATGTGTATTGCGAGTTGCATATCCATTTCTTGAATTTTTTACGTTTGTCTCGTAAATAGTTATAATTAATTTGTTCAGGTAAAAATATCGACTTTTGATTTCTAGCTTCGATTCCAGAGACATTTTTTTATCAACATTATTATTATCAACATTTTTCGGACCCTGGTTTCAACACAATTTTTTAAAGAAAGAAAAAAAATTGTGTTTTTTAAATTTCTTGTGTTTAATCAACCTTACTATGATCTACAAAAATACTTAAAATTATGTTTCCAATAGAAAAATGTCTAAGAAATCCAATGCCGGAACCGGGAAGTCGATATCATAACCCGTTAAGAAATTATAGTTGATTAAAGACAGCTAAAAGAAAAAATAATAAAATTCTACTATTTTCTCCCAAAGAAAAAGTCTTCATTTTGGCTTAATCAAGAACTTCAAAAAAATTTAAGATAATGTAACTGAAAGAGAAATTTTCAAGGAATCCAATGCCGGAAACCGGGATTCAATATCATAACCCGTTAAGAAATTATAGTTGATTAAAAACAGTAAATAGAAAAAATAATAAAATTCTACTATTTTCTTCCGAAGAAAAAGTCTCAATTTTGGCTTAATTAAGGACTTTAAAAAAATGAAGATAATGTATCTGACAGAGAAATTTTCAAGGAATCTAATGCCGGAAACCGAAATTCGATATTTTAATTCGTTTAGAAATTAGAGTGCATTAAACACAAAAAATAAAAATATTACCAGAATTTTAGTATTTTCTCTCGGAAAAAAACCTTAAATTTCGAACTTAGTAATGCCTTCAGAAGTTTTTCAAATAATGTATCTAATAAAAAAATGTCTGGGAAATCCAACTCCGGAACCCGGAAGTTAATATCTTAAATCGTTTATAAATTAGAGTTAATTAAACACAAGAAATTTTAAAAACACAAATTTTTTTTTCTTTCTTTAAAAAATTGTGTTGAAACCAGGGTCCGAAAAATGTTGATAATAATAAAGTTGATAGAAAAATGTCTCTGGAATCGAAGCTAGAAATCAAAAGTCGATATTTTTACCTGAACAAATTAATTATAACCATTTACGAGACAAACGTAAAAAATTCAAGAAATGGATATGCAACTCGCAATACACATCCCCTGTAGGACTCCGGGGGTTGTTAGAATTTCGGTTTGGTAGAGAATGATCTAAAGAACACATATTATGCTAAACGGTATGCTTTATTCATGAAATGCAAAGTACCCCATCTTTTTTGGTGTTAGCGTTCGATCTAGTAGGCTTAATCATCAGGAGTGGTGTGATAACGAGTTGACAAAAGCATGAGTTTTCATTACTTAATTTTATGAAACAACTTTAGGTACACTAATTGGCTCATAATTGGAAAAAATTGCATGCAAATGCTGCTTTTCTGTGATTTTTAAAAATCCAGTCTATTATTCGGTCCTGTAACTACTAAAGTATTAGCCTGACAAAAAAGTATACAAACAATTTTGTAGCAAATTTAGTCCTCTACAACTTTTGTATAGAAACTTTTTCTCTAAAACCTACAGGAACGGAGCTATATACCTAAAACTGATTTTGGGCGCCATTTTTCCAAGATGGCGGCGGGAGCGCCGGTCGCTCGAGGTCGCAAACTTAGGGGCATACTTAGGGCTACCTAGTCTACAATCCTACCAAGTTTCAAAACTCCTCAACCTTTTGCATGCAAAAAGTCTCTAATGACTGGACTAATACCTACGTTTATATATTTTTGCGAAGAGCTGATAAGATTTTAGTAAAAACTAAAATGGCAAAAATCGTATAAAATAGAGCGATAGTTACAATTTGACGTACGATGAAAAATGAACCTACATTTTATAATAGGTACCTGTTTATTTGATATTTTTTCTATATCTTCTACCTACAGCTACAACTAATGAAATAACGATTTTCTTTTATTTTACCTACTACGATTTGGAAATCAAAACATATAGGCTGCTTCAGATCACCCGTTCCCCCGAATATCTCGCGAAAAACAAAACGGATTGAGAAACAAAAAAAAGTTCTATCGGGTGGCACCAAATGAAAGTTCCCCTCTCACCATCTGGGGGGAGGAGGGGGTCGCTTCGTTATCATAAATGGTAACCCCCAGTTTTATTACAGAATCGGATTCCGTGATATAAAAAATGAAGTTTCGTCTGAAAAAATTTTTCGGTTCGCGAAAATTGACAAAAATTCTCAAGAAAAAATTATTTTTTCTTGAGAATTGTTTTGTTTTTCGCGAGATATTCGGGGGGTGCGGGTGATCTGAAGCACTCGGTAGAAAATTAATTTTAAAACAAAAGAAAATTAAATAATGTTATAACGATGTCATAATCACTGGCAGATAATAAGATACGTCTATAGTATATTGTGCAACTAGGGACGAAAGTACCGTTTTTCCGACGAGTAGTGTTGCCGCGAGACTCGAGACTAGTCTCGGTCTCGTCTCGTCTCGTCTCGAAAAGTCGAGACGAGACCATCAGTTAAGTCTCGATAACAGACTCGAGACCGAGACGAGACCAGTATCGCGTCTTGCCGAGAGTCTCGTCGAGACTCTCGAGTCTCATTTTAAATAATTAATTTGTAATATTCATTTAAAAGTAGGAATTTTTTAATAAAGGTTAGATCATTTATTTATTTAAAAAAAAATTTATTCTAAATTTATAATTTCATATGAATAGTGATTATTCTACACTCTACACACGTAATTTTCAACAAAGCAGACTGCTTCATGCAATGATTTTTTGTTAATAATTTGTTGTCTTTCTACAGAAACTCGTTGCTATTTCAGTTGATATTTTTTATTGTGACATTTTAGAATGCTTTGTGTAAATTTAAGAGTAAATTTTGACCCGACTTGTCGTTTCTACGCAGGAATTATAATTATAATTAATTTTACCTAATTAATTTATGGCTCGAATTATATTTATATATCAACAAAGGTTAACCATGGAGATATCTACTGTGGTTTTATCTAAGTAATTTCATTGCTTAAAAAATGCCTTCTACGAGCAAATAATGCATTCTCATTGGTTAAAAATGACGTGTATGGAATATTCGATATTCGCTAAAAAACTACCTTCTTCAAACAAATTGAGCATTCTTATTGGTCAAAAGTGACGTATGTGGAATATTAATCAACAATATTTAAATGTATTGAAAAAACATGTTTGTACAATTAACTGTAGTTAAAATCTTCGTGCCTGTCTCCTAGTACAATAAATTTGAAAAAAAAATTCTAAAATAAACACGCTGTACAATACAGACGTGCGGATAGTGGATAGTGAGTATGTCGTGTAAAATTTCCAGTTCCATGTATATTGAGAATAATAATATTTTGGTGTTTCATTCAAAACTCAAGCTTCTATTTTCTTAATGCTTACTGTATACTAGTTTTTTACGGTGGTCTTCTTTAATGCAATGACAGGTAATATACTGGCGGAAAAAAAATGAAACACTTTGAAAGTCGAGAAATTTCGACCATTTTCAAACCGCTATAACTCGGCGTATTTTCAATCGATTTCGATGAATCTTTGTGGACGAAAAACTTTGAAGTGTCTACTTTAAAGTCATGCCTGCGAATTTTAGCGCAACCCCTTCCGCCCCCCTCCAGCACCCCGGTGAAAAATAATAAATTTTAATTTTAAAAATGTCCAACTTTGACAATGTCTATGGACTTTAAAATTTTTTTTTGACTTGATCCATCAAAATGGCACTAAAATTCACTCAATTCCCTGTGCAGGACTCAAAGAACGAAGTTCCTACGATCATTTGGAACAAAGTTATGAATTTTTTTTAAAAAAGGGCATTTTTTGGTTTTATGCACATAACTCAGCGACTTTTCAACCAAATTAGACGATTCTTTCGGGGAAAAACCAAATTGTGGGTGTACTTTAAGGAGATAATCTCAGATTAGGATGATCTTTTTTCGTACCCTTTAAAACCCGAACAAAAAACACGTTTTTTCGCAAAAAAACGTCTAACTTTGGCGATGTGTACCGAGTTGGAAAAAAATTGTCGGCTCGATCGACAGAAAAGGCATTGAAACTTGTTCAATTACCTGTGCTGGGCTCAAAAAACGAAGTTCCTACGACGATTTGGCACAAAGTTATGGCCGTTTGAAAAAAAGTGCATTTTGTGATTCGGAAGTTTTTCGGCGAAATTGTTTGTTTTTTTCACGAATGAAATTTTCCTTCAAAATTTCTAATTTTTTAGACAATTTGAGTTACACAAAATTTTCAATTTTATTTTTAAATTTTCTCGATATTACAGGTTTGTTTTTTTGTTCGGGTTTTAAAGGGTACGAAAAAAGATCATCCTAATCTGAGATTATCCCCTTAAAGTACACCCACAATTTGGTTTTTCCCCGAAAGAATCGTCTAATTTGGTTGAAAAGTCGCTGAGTTATGTGCAAAAAACAAAAAAATGCCCTTTTTTAAAAAAAATTCATAACTTTGTTCCAAATGATCGTAGGAACTTCGTTCTTTGAGTCCTGCACAGGGAATTGAGTGAATTTTAGTGCCCTTTTGATGGATCAAATCAAAAAAAAATTTAAAGTCCATAGACATTTTTAAAATTAAAATTATTTTTCACCGGGGTGCTGGAGGGGGGCGGAAGGGGTTGCACTAAAATTCGCAGGCATGACTTTAAAGTAGACACTTCAAAGTTTTTCGTCCACACAGATTCATCGAAATCGATTGAAAATACGCCGAGTTATAGCGGTTTGAAAATGGTCGAAATTTCACGAATTTCAAAGTGTTTCATTTTTTTTCCGCCAGTGTATATATATAGTGGCTCTACACTCCAGTGGAGAATCGCCGCTCGTAGGGTGGATCAGTCCCTGTTTCTTGTTTTATATGTTTTCTATTGTTTCCCTCCATATTTTTCTATGTTTTGTTTTTTCTTGCCAGCTCTTGATGCCTGCTCTTCTTAAATCTTCTTTTACTTCCTCTCTAGCCATTTTGATCTCGGTCTGCCTCTTCTTCTTCTACCACCTGGGTCCCATTGTACTATTGACTTTATTGTTTCGCTGTCATCTGTTCTCCATACGGCCCTAACCATCTTGCTCGCTGTTGTTTTATCTTTCTTATTATATCTTCTTCTAGTTCTTGTTCTATCTCAAAGTTCATTCTTTGTCTAAGTTCATTTTCTGGGGTTTTTACTGGTCCTAATATCGTTCTTATTATTCTTCTTTCCGCTCTTCTCAATTCTTCTTCATCTTTTTTCGTCATTGTCATTGTTTCAGCTGCATACATAAATACTGGTCTTATTATTGTTTTATAAATTTTAATTTTAGTTTTCTTTGTTAGATTTTTGTTCTCTAGTAGTTTTTTGTTTGCATGGTAGGATCTGTTCGCTGCCATTATTCTCTCTTTTATTTCTGTCTCCCTATCTCCTTTGCATGACAGTGTAGTTCCGAGATATTTGAATTTTTCCACTGTTTCAAAGGAATACCCTTCTATAGTTATGTTTTTATTTTTCCTGTTCCCTCCTATTACCATCATCTTGGTTTTGTCTTCGTTTATTCTCAATCCTATCTCATCTCCTTCTGTTATTATTTCTCGTAGTATTTCCACCATTATTTTTCTGTTTTTTGTTGCGATCACTATGTCATCGGCATATGCAATGATCTGTCCTCCATTTGTTCTTAGTGTTCTCTTCTTGATTTTTCTCATTGCATATTCTAATGCTAGGTTAAATAGCGTTGCTGATAATGTATCGCCTTGCCTTACTCCTTTATTAATTTCGAAATTGGATGACTCACCTTTTTGTGTTTTAACACAAGCTTCTGAATTCCTCATTGTCATTGCTATTAGTCTTATTAGCTTTTCTGTTATTTTGAACTCTCTTAATGCTTTAATTAGTTTGCTTCTTTTGATTGAGTCGAAGGCTTGCTTAAAGTCAATGAATAACATTTCAATTTCTATCTTGTGTTCGTGTGCTTTTTCTATTATCTGTTTAACTGTGTGTATTGCATCCGTAGTTGACTTGCCTTTAGTGAAACCACACTGATGCTGCCCGATTATGTTCTTTGTTTCTTCTATTAGTCTTTTTTGCAATATTGATGTCATAATTTTGTAG